>OY282524.1:25220071-25538436 GCA_958296335.1 Urtica urens
TTAAACTTACGTTTTGACAAGTTAAAGTTATGTTTTGACAAGTTAAAGTAGGTTTTCTACAAGTTAAAGTACGTTTTTTACAAGTTAAAGTTACGTTTTGACAAGTTAAAGTTACATTTTGACACGTTAAAATACGTTTTTTACAAGTTAAAGTACGTTTTTTACAAGTTAAAGCAAGTGTTTTACAAGTTAAAGTACGTTTTTTACAAGTTAAAGTTAATAATTAACAACTTAAAGTTACGTTTTGACACATTAAAATTACATTTTGACAAGTTAAAGTATGTTTTTTATAAGTTAAAGTTATGTTTTGACAAGTTAAATTACGTTTTTAACAAGTTAAACTTTCGTTTTGACAAATTAAAGTTATGGTTTGACAAGTTAAATTACGTTTTTTACGTGTTAAAATACGTTTTTTACAAGTTAAAGTACGCTTTTTACAAGTTAAATTACGTTTTTTACAAGTGAAAGTACGGTTTTTATCATGAAAGTTACATTTTGACACGTTAAAGTACGTTTTTTAGAAGTTAAAATACGGTTATTAGTAGTTAAAGTATGTGTTTTACAAGTTGAAGTACGTTTTTTTAGAAGTTAAAGTATGTTTTCAACAAGTTAAAGTTACGTTTTATCAAGTTAAAGTTACATTTTGACACGTTAAAATACGTTTTTTACAAGTTAAAGTACGTTTTTTACAAGTTAAAACAAGTGTTTTACAAGTTGAAGTACGTTTTTTACAAGTTGAAGTACGTTTTTTACAAGATAAAGTTACGTTTTAACAACTTAAAGTTACGTTTTGACACATTAAAATTACATTTTGACAAGTTAAAGTATGTTTTTTATATGTTAAAGTTACGTTTTGACAAGTTAAATTACGTTTTTAACAAGTTAAACTTACGTTTTGATAAATTAAAGTTACGTTTTGTCAACTTAAAGTAGGGTTTTTACAAGTTAAAGTACGTTTTTTACAAGTTAAAGTACGTTTTTGCAAGTTAAACGACATTTGATACAAGTTAAACCACATTTTTTACAAGTTAAAGTACGTTTTTAACAAGTTAATGTATGTTTTAAAAAAGTTAAAATTACGTTTTGACAAGTTAAAGTTACATTTTGACAAGTTAAAATAGGTTTTCTACAAGTTAAAGTACATTTTTTACAAGTGAAAGTTACGTTTTGACAATTTAAACTTACATTTTAAAATGTTTAAATACATTTTTTACAAGTTAAAGTACGTTTTTTACTAGTTAAAGTTACGTTTTAACAACTTAAAGTTACGTTTTGACACATTAAAATTACATTTTGACAAGTTAAAGTACGTTTTTATAAGTTAAAGTTACGTTTTGACAAGTTAAAGTTACATTTTGACCCGTTAAAATGCGTTTTTTATAAGTTAAAGTAAGTGTTTTACAAGTTGAAGTACGTTTTTTACAAGTTAAACTTAAGTTTTGACAAGTTAAATTTACATTTTGACACGTTAAAATACGGTTTTTACAAGTTAAAGTACGTTTTTTACAAGTTAAAGCAAGTGTTTTACGAGTTGAAGTACGTTTTTTACAAGTTAAAGCAAGTGTTTTACAAGTTAAAGTAGGGTTTTTACAAGTTAAAGTCCGTTTTTTACAAGTTGAAGTACGTTTTTGCAAGTTAAACGACATTTGTTACGAATTAAACAACATTTTTTCAAAGTTAAAGTACGTTTTTTTACAAGTTAATGTATGTTTTAAAAAAGTTAAACTTACGTTTTGACAAATTGAAGTTACGTTTTGACAAGTTAAAATTGGTTTTCTACAAGGTAAAGTACGTTTCTTACAAGTTAAAGTTACGTTTTAACAATTTAAACTTACATTTTGACATGTTAAAATACGTTTTTTACAAGTTAAAGTACGTTTTTTACAAGTTAAAGTTACGTTTTAACAACTTAAAGTTACGTTTGACACATTAAAATTACATTTTGACAAGTTAAAGTACGTTGTTTATAAGTTAAAGTTACGTTTTAAGAAGTTAAAGTTACATTTTGACACGTTAAAATGTGTTTTTTACAAGTTAAAGTACGTTTTTTACAAGTTAAAGTAAGTGTTTTACAAGTTGAAGTACGTTTTTTACAAGTTAAAGTATATTTTGTACAAGTAAAACTTATGTTTTGACGAGTTAAAGTTATATTTTGACACGTTAAAATACATTTTTTACAAGTTAAAGTACGCTTTTTACAAGTTAAAGAAAATGTTTTACAAGTTGAAGTACGTTTTTTACAAGTTGAAGTACGTTTTTTAGAAGTTAAAGTTACGTTTTAACAGCTTAAAGTTATGTTTTGCCACATTAAAATTACATTTTGACAAGTTAAAGTACGTTTTTTATAAGTTATAGTTACGCTTTGACAAGTTAAATTACTTTTTTAACAAGTTAAACTTACGTTTTGACAAATTAAAGTTACGTTTTGAAAGGTTAAAGTAGGGTTTTTACAAGTTAAAGTACGTTTTTTACAAGTTGAATTACGTTTTTACTAGTTAAAGTACATTTGTTACAAGTTAAACCACATTTTTTACAAGTTAAAGTACGTTTTTTTACAAGTTAATGTACGTTTTTAAAAAGTTAAACTTACGTGTTGACAAGTTAAAGTTACGTTTTGACAAGTTAAAATAGGTTTTCTACAAGTTAAAGTACGTTTTTTACAAGTTAAAGTTACGTTTTGACAATTTAAACTTACATTTTGACATGTTAAAATACGTTTTTTACAAGTTAAAGTACGTTTTTTACAAGCTAAAGCAAGTGTTTAACAAGTTGAAGTACCTTTTTTACAAGTTGAAGTACGTTTTTTACAAATTAAAGTTACGTGTTAACAACTTAAAGTTATGTTTTGACTATTTAAAATACGTATTTTACAAGTTAAAGTACCTTTTTTACAAGTTAAAGCTAGTGTTTAACATGTTGAAGTACGTTTTTTACAAGTTTAAGCATGTTTTTTACAAGTTAAAGTTACGTTTTAACAACTTAAAGTTATGTTTTGACACATTAAAATTACATTTTGACACGTTAAAATATGTTTTTTATAAGTTAAAGTTACGTTTTGAAAAGTTAAATTACGTTTTTATCAAGTTAAACTTACGTTTTGACAAATTAAAGTTATGTTTTGACAAGTTAAATTACGTTTTTTACATGTTAAAGTACGTTTTGTACAAGTTAAAGTACGATTTTTACAAGTTAAATTACGTTTTTTACAAGTTAAAGTACGGTTTTTTATCATGAAAGTTACATTTTGACACGTTAAAGTACGTTTTTTACAAGTTAAAATACGGTTATTAGAAGTTAAAGTAAGTGTTTTACAAGTTGAAGTACGTTTTTTACAACTTAAAGTATATTTTCTACAAGTAAAAGTTACGTTTTGACAAGTTAAAGTTACATTTTGACACGTTAAAATACGTTTTTTACAAGTTAAAGTACGCTTTTTACAAGTTAAAGCAAGTGTTTTACAAGTTGAAGTACGTTTTTTACAAGTTGAAGTACGTTTTTACAAGTTGAAGTACGTTTTTTCCAAAATAAAGTTACGTTTTGACACATTAAAACTACATTTTGACAAGTTAAAGTACGTTTTTTATAAGTTAAAGTTACGTTTTGACAAGTAAAATTACGTTTTTAACAGGTTAAACTTACGTTTTGACAAATTAAAGTTACGTTTTGACAAGTTAAAGTAGGGTTTTTACAAATTAAAGTACATTTTTTACAACTTGAAGTACTTTTTTACAAGTTAAAGTACATTCGTTACAAGTTAAACCACATTTTTTATAAGTTAACGTACGTTTTTTACAAGTTAATGTATGTCTTTAAAAAGTTAAACTTACGTTTTGACAAGTTAAAGTTACGTTTTGACAAGTTAAAGTAGGTTTTTTACAAGTTACAGTACGCTATTTACAAGTTATAGTTACGTTTTGACAAGTTAAAGTTACATTTTGACACGTTAAAATTACATTTTGACAAGTTAAAGTACGTTTTTTACAAGTTAAAGCAAGTTTTTAACAAGTTGAAGTACGTTTTTTACAAGTTGAAGCACGTTTTTTACAAATTAAAGTTACGTTTTAACAACTTAAAGTTATGTTTTGACACATTAAAATTACGTTTTGACAAGTTAACGTACGATTTTTATATGTTAAAGTTACGTTTTGAGAAGTTAAATTACGTTTTTAACAAGTTAAACTTACGTTTTGACAAATTAAAGTTATGTTTTGACAAGTTAAATTACGTTTTTCCATGTTATAGTACGTTTTTTACAAGTTAAAGTACTATTTTTACAAGTTAAATTACGTTTATTACAAGTTAAAGTACGGTTTTTATCATGAAAGTTAGATTTTGACACGTTAAAGTACGTTTTTTAGAAGTTAAAATACGGTTATTAGAAGTTAAAGTATGTGTTTTACAAGTTGAAGTACGTTTTTTACAAGTTAAAATATATTTTCTACAAGTTAAAGTTACGTTTTGACAAGTTAAAGTTACATTTTGACACGTTTAAATACGTTTTTTACAAGTTAAAGTACGCTTTTTACAAGTTAAAGCAGGTGTTTTACAAGTTGAAGTACGTTTTTTACAAGTTGAAGTACGTTTTTTACAAGATAAAGTTACGTTTTAACAACTTAAAGTTATGTTTTGACACATTAAAATTACATTTTGACAAGTCAAAGTACGTTTTTTATAAGTTAAAGTTACGTTTTGACAAGTTAAATTACGTTTTTAACAAGTTAAACTTTCGTTTTGACAACTTAAAGTTCTGTTTTGACAAGTTAAATTACGTTTTTTACATGTTAAAGTACGTTTTTTACAAGTTAAAGTACGATTTTTACAAGTTAAATTATGTTTTTTACAAGTTAAATTACGGTTTTTATCATGAAAGTTACATTTTGACACGTTAAAATACATTTTTTAGAAGTTAAAATACGGTTATTAGAAGTTAAAGTATGTGTTTTACAAGTTGAAGTACGTTTTTTACAAGTTAAAATATATTTTCTACAAGTTAAAGTTACGTTTTGACAAGTTAAAGTTACATTTTGACACGTTTAAATACGTTCTTTACAAGTTAAAGTATGCTTTTTACAAGTTAAAGCAGGTGTTTTACAAGTTGAAGTACGTTTTTTACAAGTTGAAGTACGTTTTTTACAAGTTGAAGTACGTTTTTTACAAGATAAAGTTACGTTTTAACAACTTAAAGTTACGTTTTGACAAGTTAAATTACGTTTTTAACAAGTTAAACTTACGTTTTGACAAATTAAAGTAGGTTTGTTACAAGTTAAAGTACGTTTTTTACAAGTTGAGTTATGTTTTTATAAGTTAAAGTACATTTGTTACAAGTTAAAATATGTTTCTTACAAGTTAAAATACGTTTTTTACAAGTTAATGTATGTTTTTAAAAAGTTAAACTTACGTTTTGACAAGTTAAAGTTAGGTTTTGACAAGTTGAAGTAGGTTTTTTACAAGTTAAAGTACGTTTTTTACAAGTTAAAGTATATTTTCTACAAGATAAAGTTACGTTTTGACACGTTAAATTACCTTTTTTACACGTTAAAGTACGCTTTTTACAAGTTAAAGCAAGTGTTTTACAAGTTGAAGTACGTTTTTTACAAGTTGAAGTACATTTTTTACAAGATAAAGTTACGTTTTAACAACTTAAAGTTATGTTTTGACATATTAAAATTACATTTTGACAAGTTAAAGTACGTTTTTTATAAGTTAAACTTCCGTTTTGACAACTTAAAGTTCTGTTTTGACAAGTTAAATTACGTTTTTTACATGTTAAAGTACGTTTTTTACAAGTTAAAGTACGATTTTTACAAGTTAATTTACGTTTTTTACAAGTTAAAGTACGGTTTTTATCATGAAAGTTACATTTTGACACGTTAAAGTACGTTTTTTAGAAGTTAAAATACGGTTATTAGAAGTTAAAGTATGTGTTTTACAAGTTGAAGTACGTTTTTTACAAGTTAAAATATATTTTCTACAAGTTAAAGTTACGGTTTGACAAGTTAAAGTTACATTTTGACACGTTTAAATACTTTTTTTACAAGTTAAAGTACGCTTTTTACAAGTTAAAGCAGGTGTTTTACAAGTTCAAGTACGTTTTTTACAAGATAAAGTTACATTTTAACAACTTAAAGTTACGTTTTGACACATTAAAATTACATTTTGACACATTAAAATTACATTTTGACAAGTTAAAGTACGTTTTTTATAAGTTAAAGTTATGTTTTGACAAGTTAAATTACATTTTTAACAAATTAAACTTAAGTTTTGACAAATTAAAGTAGGTTTGTTACAAGTTAAAGTACGTTTTTTACAAGTTGAAGTACGTTTTTATAAGTTAAAGTACATTTGTTAAAAGTTAAAATATGTTTCTTACAAGTTAAAGTACGTTTTTTACAAGTTAATGTATGTTTTTAAAAAGTGAAACTTACGTTTGGACAAGTTAAAGTTAGGTTTTGACAAGTTAAAGTAGGTTTTTTACAAGTTAAAGTACGTTTTTTACAAGTTAAAATTAAGTTTTGACAAGTTAAAGTTACATTTTGACACGTAAAAATACGTTTTTTACAAGTTAAAGTACGTTTTTTACAACTTAAAGCAAGTGTTTTACAGGTTGAAGCACATTTTTTACAAGTTTAAGTACGTTTTTTACAAGTTAAAGGTACATTTAAAACAACTTAAAGTTACGTTTTGACACAATTAAATTACATTTTGACAAGTTAAAGTACCTTTATTATAAGTTAAAATAACGTTTTGACAAGTTAAATTACGTTTTTAACAAGCTAAACTTACGTTTTTTAGAAGTTAATGTACAATTTTTACAAGTTCAATTACGTTTTTTACAAGTTAAAGTACGGTTTTTATCATGAAAGTTACATTTTGACACGTTAAAGTACGTTATTTAGAAGTTAAAATACGTTTATTAGATGTTAAAGTAATGTTTTATAAGTCGAAGTACCATTTTTACAAGTTAAAGTATATTTTCTACAAGTTAAAGTTACGTTTTACGAACATAAAGTTACGTTTTGACACATTAAAATTACATTTTGACAAGTTAAAGTACGTTTTTTTAAAGTTAAAGTACGTTTTTAACAAGTTAAAGTACGATTTTTACAAGTTAAAGTACGTTTTTAACAAGTAAAAGTTACGTTTTGACAAGTTAAAGTTACATTTTGACACGTTAAAATACGTTTTTTACAAGTTAACGCATGGGTTTTACAAGTTGAAGTACGTTTTTTACAAAATAAAGTTATGTTTTAACAACTTAAAGTTACGTTTTGACACATTAAAATTACATTTTGACAAGTTAAAGTACGTTTTTTATAAGCTAAAGTTACGTTTTGACAAATTAAATTACGTTTTTAACAAGTTAAACTTACGTTTTGACAAATTAAAGTTACGTTTTGACAAGTTAAAGTAGGGTTTTTACAAGTTAAAGTATATTGTTGTCGCCGTATTCCCGGCGACAGCGTTAAATATATTTGTCCGCGTTTATTTCCGAGGTGCAAAGGGGAGACACCTTCCCCGGGGCAACCATGACCCACCCTCGCGCGCCTAGCCGATCGTCCCTACACCCGGGAGGGACCCGGCCGGCCGTCCTCGTCCGTGGAAGGACCCTGGCTGGCCACCATCACTCGGGAGAGGGGCCCGGCCGGCCATCCTCACTCATTGGATGGGCCTGGCCGGCCTTCCTCACCCAGGTGAGGGGCCTGGCCGGCCCTCCCCACCTAGGGGAGGGACCTGGCCGGCCTTTCTCATCCAGGGGAGGGACCTGGCCGGCCTCCCTCACCCGTGGGAGGGACCTGGCCGGCCACCGACGCCCAGAGGTTCCCCACTCGGCCACAAGGCTACACCCATGGCTATAAATAGCCCTCGATGCTCTCTACGCAAGAGGTAAGCTCTTGATTCCAAAAAGTGACACTTTTCCCTTATTCTCTAGACACATGTCATACTCCCACGTGAGGTATTTCGGATATTCTCTCCCGACCGGAAGAATACTCCCTAAAGATCCGAGATCCGAGCTCTGAGACGCCTGCGATCCTAGTATCCTCGTCTCGCTCAAACTCGTCGATCCCTCCTCGTCATCCTATAAACTCCACCCACATTATACTAATGTTGAGCGTCAGAAAGGTAAACAGAGGACCCCCCTCTGTTTTCCCTTCTTAGTTCACGTCTGTTTACTCTTTTTAGATAACAGAAGGACTAGAAGACCACACGACAGCTAAGAGACGATCCGGGACACCGGATCTGACACGCTTAGGCCGAAGCGAGGGTCACCCGCTCTAAGAGAGGATCTGACTGCTTAGGTCTCTAAACGTTGTCCAAATTTCAGCAACAACATTTTGGCGCTAGAAGGAGGGGGCTTTTGACCTTAAAGTTCATCCAATCCACATTTCTTTATTCTCATCTCTTTTCTCGATTTTTCATACGAAATGAGTAGCGTCCCTGCGACTCCTGCGGATGCTCGATCGAGTAACCCTATCATCCGAGCCGCCGGCTCGCGATATGAATTCCGACCATTGCCTCACCGAGAGGCAAGGCCGCAGGCCTCCGCGAGGGGGATCGAAGACGCCAATCCGGCCCTTCGCGACAGCGGGGACGACCTACGAGACGAAACCAATCTCTGATTGGCGGAACTTTTGGCGCGGCCAGGAATGAACAAGGGTTTGCTTGTTAACCTCCTTGGGTACGAGGAAGAGGCTAACTCGACCCAAGATGAGGATTACATCGGAAACGATGTGATCCCTGAAACAGACACAAGTCAAACTTTCACTCCCTCACCTTTGGCCCACATGAGCGACGCTCCGTTGGGACCGTCGGCTAGCCGAGAACGAATAGGCTCAAAACTTGAGGGGTCTAGTAACCCACGGCATGCGAATTAGGCGCCACGGCATGCGCAGTCCCAACGGGGCGACGATGGTGCGGAGAGCTATGAGGTCCGCCGCGAAGGTCGCTCGCCGACGGCGAGGCCCTCGCACCCTTCGGGGGAGGATCTCAGGGTTCGCCTTAACTCGCGGAGGGGTCCTCAAGAGGAAGATTTGAGGAGGAAGTTGAACGCCCGTCGGACTGCGGCAGGGGCTACGACCCTCGGGAACCCTCCTCCCAACCTCATTGATCAAGGGTCTAATGAGCGGCAGGGCCCGACGCCTGTGGGACCCGTCGCGGGAACCGCCAACGGGCTCGAGATGATGACAATGATTCAAGGACTCCAGAATCAAATCATCGAGCTCCGAGGAGCAGGCTTGGGGGGCTCCAGACCTTACAACGGTCTGGAAGGCTCATACTCGCCTTTCGCGGCGGTAGTGCAAGCACAACCGCCGGGAAGGGGATTTAAGCTCCCCACCATCCCATCTTATGACTGGCGCTCCGACCCCAACTTTCACATCCAACATTACGAGACATGGATGTTGATGCAAGGGTTGTCAGACGCAACTCTTTGCCAAGCATTCAGCTTGACACTGAAGGGATCAAGCTTTGAATGGTTCAGGAGTCTGAAACCTGGCAGCATCGGATCTTTCCAAGCCCTTCGGGAAGCTTTCCTAGCTCGATTTGCCACGCTTGTGGCGCAGAAAAAATCTAAATCGTACCTGTGGACGATCAAACAAAAACTAGACGAGAGTCTCCGTCAATATTTGGCCCGATTCACGGAGGAATCCCATAAAGTCGAAGATTTCGACGATCGAGATGCCATAGTTGCCATCACCGAGGGTGTCGAGCCTAGCGATTTCTTAAAATCGATTGTGGGAAAGACCCCGAGGGACATGGCTGAGCTTATGGCATGCGCTAGAACGGACATGGGGATAAAGGATTACCTAAGCTGTAGGAAAGGCGATGGGCGCGCAGGGCGCAACTGTCCCGACGAAAGGTCTGAAACTCGAGGGAAGCGCGGAAGGAACAACCGCATTGAACCCTCTCCCAGACCAAGGAAGCCTTTTGTCGACCAGTTTCGGGGAGAAGTCCTCACCCCGCTCAATACGTCCCCGGCCCGGATCCTGGCCCTACATCGAGACAAACTCGGGTCCCCAACGCCATTGAGGAAGGGTCCCGCGATGCGGGATAAAAGCAAATTTTGTGAATACCATCGAGATCATGGACACATGACTGCCGATTGTTTCCAACTAAAGCGGCAGATAGAAGCCCTGATCCAAGATGGGAAACTCAAAGAGTTTGTCATGCGGGCCGCCGGGGTAGCTGTCCCGGAGGAACGTCTTCCGAACCAGAATAATAAGCTGACAAAGGAAAAGGCTGCCGCCGTCGCCACTGTCAACAGCGAGCCCGAGAATCCCGAAATGAACAGCGTGAGAACGATTACCGGAGGGCTCCAATGTGGCGAGTCAAGCAATCAAAGGAAAAAGTACCTAAGGGCGGTGACAAACGAGAGAATCAGGAGTGGTGTCAACCTCACTCAGGTCACCCCCCCACCGACTCCGTTCGAAGAAATTCGCTTCACCGAGGATGAGGCGAAAAGAATCTTGCACCCACATAGCGATGCCCTGGTTGTGTCTGCCACGGTTGCTAACAACAAGGTCCAGCGCATCCTAATTGACAACGGAAGTGCGGTGGATATAATTTACAAATCGGCACTTGATCGAATGAAACTCGACGGAGTAAGGCTCGCCCCAATTCGCACCCCTCTATACGGGTTTTCCGGAGAAAAGGTTTGGACGGAAGGATCGATCGATCTCCCCGTAACCTTCGGGACCCGAGGTGGTCTGGAAGTCACTCGAATTGTGACTTTCTTAATCGTAAGCGAACCGACGACGTATAACATGATTATCGGTCGACCGACCCTCGTCGGTTTAAAGGCCATCACCTCAGTCTAGCACCTCATGGTGAAATTCCCCACCAGTGAGGGGATTGCATGCATGATGGGGGATCAAGCCATGGCACGAACGTGTCATGTGCGAGCCATAAAGGAAGAGGTTACCAAACCCACAGGGAACGCAACAATTTGCACAACATACCAGCTCTCGGACGAGCTTCCCTGCAAACCTGAGGAAGGTGGGACCTTCGGAGAGTTGGATCAGCGCGACGAAACCGAGCGCCGTCGCGTTGAAACCTCTGACGACCTCGTCACGATAGTCCTAGACATCGCCAAACCCGACCAAATGGTCAAAATCGGCGCTCAATTGTCTGCCAAGGAACATGAATCGATGGCCCACTTCCTTAGAGAATACAAAGATGTCTTCGCATGGACACATGCAGATATGCCGGGCATAGACCCGAAGATTATGGTGCATCGTCTAAACGATGACTGCAATGTGCCCGAGCGGGTTAAGCCTAGAAGGGCATTTAGCGGGGAACCATATCTAACCATCGGAGAGGAGGTTGACAAACTTCTCGCCGCCGACTTTATACGAGAAGCGGAACACCCCAAGTGGGTATCCAATGTAGTGATGGTCAAAAAGCCCAACGGGAAGTGGCGCATTTGCATAGATTATAAAGATCTTAACAAAGCCTGCCCAAAGGATAGCTTTCCACTCCCTCGGATTGAGCAACTCGTGGACGCAACAGCGGCCATGAGTTGCTCAGCTTCATGGATGCCTACCCAGGTTATAACCAGATCCGGATGCATGAGGGTGACCAGATCAAGACAACCTTTGTAACTAACAAAGGCTTCTATTGCTACAAGGTAATGCCGTTCGGCCTCAAGAACGCCGGCGCCACCTACCAACGATTGGTCAACCGAATGTTCTCCGAACAGATCGGAAAAACCATGGAAGTCTATGTGGACGACATGTTCGTAAAAAGCCGACTGGCTTCAAACCACATCCGCGACCGCAAGACTATGTTCCAAATTCTCCGTCAATACGGGATGAAGCTAAACCCCAATAAATGCACTTTCGGGGTAGAATCAGGAAAATTTCTCGGCTACATGGTTAGCAAGCAAGGAATCGAACCCAACCCTGAGAAAATCGCCGCCATACTTGGAATGAAGTCTCCCACAAAGCCCAAAGAGGTCAAAGCCTGGCGGGTAGGGTCGCGGCTCTGGCTAGGTTTGTCTCCAAGGCAACCGATAGGTGCCAACCATTTTTTCAGGCGTTAAAGATGAAGGGCGGGTTCGAATGGACGTCCGAATGCGAGAAAGCATTTCGCGAAATGAAGGCTTATTTCGCAGCACCCCCATTCTTGTCGAAACCTAGGGACCATGAGCCTCTCGTGCTTTACCTCGCAGTGTCCAAAAGGGCTACGAGTGCGGTCCTTATCCGTGAGGAAGGGCAAGGACAGTGGCCGGTGTATTATGTCAGCAAGGCCCTCCTAGACGCTGAGACTCGATATCCTGAGATCGAAAGATTGTCACTCGCACTCGTCATGAGCGCCAGGAAACTGCGCCCATATTTCCAAGCACATCAGATAATCGTGCGGACCGGTCATCCGATCGAAAAGGCACTACAAAGAGGATCCTCGACGAGGATGGCCATATGGTCACAGGAGCTTAGCGAGTATGGGGTACTTTTCCAACCGCGAAACGCCATCAAAGGCCAGGCCCTGATAGATTTTGTGTCGGAGTTTACGCCGGGGATCGAGAATGAGAGCAAGGCCCTCACACCAAAATCTCCAAAAAAGAGAGGCCCTGGCCCATCCGGGCCAGCATGGGTGGTGTGCGTCGACGGCGCATCAAACGCTCAAGGGGCCGGGGCCGGAGTAATTATAACCAACCCCGATGGGTAAAAATTGAAGTACGCATTGCGCTTCGAATTCAAGGCCTCCAACAACGAGGCATAATACGAGGCCCTAATAGTCGGTTTGGAGCTTGCTCACCGGCTCGGCGCTGAAAACTTGCACATCTTTTGCGACTCGCAATTGATCGTGAATCAGGTCAAAGGCGAGTTCACCGCCAAGGAACCAAACATGGTGGCTTATTTAGCAAAAACCCTAAAGAACCTAGAAGCGATAGCTTGGTTCGAGATCATTCAAATCCCTAGAGAAGAAAACGCTGAGGCGGATGCTTTGGCGCGACTCGCTTCGGGCATAGATTCGAACGAAGATGGAGAAGTCCCGATCGAAATATCAACTAGACCCTACATCTCGAGGAGCGATGTAGGGATAGTTAGTAACTCGTCGGTTTCGTCCTGGTTGACTCCCCTAAAAGACTACATAGCGAGGGGAGTCACTCCAGAGAATAGTGAAGATGCCAAAAAATTGAAACGCTTGGCGTCAAAATATACGATGCGCGGGGATGTGCTATACAAGAGGGGCTACTCGATGCCTCTCCTTCGATGTTTTGACAACAGCGAAGCGAGACGGGCCATGAAATAAGTCCATGAAGGACTATGTGGGAACCACGCGGCAGGACAATCAATGGCCATGAAGCTCCTAAAATTAGGCTACTTTTGTCCAACTTTGAAAAAAGACGCCCACGGCTGGTCCCGACGATGTGATAAGTGCCAAAGGTTCGCCCACGTTCCCAGACAACCCCCGGCGCCATTGTGCCCGATCATCGGTCCTCGACCGTTCGCCAAATGGGGAATCGATTTGATCGGTGAATTACCCACGGCCCCGAGGAAACTCCGATTCGCCATAGTTGCAATCGACTACTTCACCAAGTGGGTTGAGGCCGAGCCGCTGGCAAAAATCACAGAGGCAAACACAACGAACTTCATATGGAAGAGCATAATATGCCGCCACGGTATTCCGGAATCGATCGTGACTGATAACGGTTGACAATTTGACAACGCGCAATTGCGCGAGATATGCGAACAACTCGGGATTAGTAAAACCTACTCCTCCCCAAGGCACCCCCAGGGTAATGGCCAAGTGGAGGCGGCAAACCGTACGATAAAAGAAAATTTGAAGAAAAAATTGGAAACCCGAAAGGGCGCGTGGGCAGACGAATTACCCTTCGTGTTATGGGCATATCGCACCACGGCGCGAAACGCAACGGGGGAGACCCTGTTCGCCTTGACTTTCGGAGTGGAGGCCGTGGTCCCGATAGAAACCACGCTCCCCACGTTCCGAATGGAGGTCTTTCACGAAAAAGAAAATGAGGAAGCCATTAGAGGAAACCTCGACCTGATCGACGAAAGGAGGGCCGACGCACTCACACGCCTAACAACCCAAAAGAGAAAGGTCCAGCGCTACTACAACACAAGGGTTAAACCTAGGAGCTTCCCCGACGGCCGCCTGGTTTTGAGGAAAGTATTCCCAAATACCAAGATACAAGGGGCTGGTGTGTTAGGCCCAACCTGGGAAGGCCCGTACCGAGTTCGGAAAGCCATTCACAACGGCACATACGAACTAGAAAACATGGACGGGCTCGCGTTCACCCACCCCTGGAACGCCGAACATTTAAAAATGTATCACACATGAACGCCAAGCGACATTCGAAATTTCCAACAAATGTAAACACAAAGCCACGATTGTCGTAATTCAATAAATGTATCCATTTGAACATCGAATAAAATATCGTTTTGTGTCATCATTTTGGTTAATTTCCCGCTATAAGTTCCTAGAAATAATTGTTATTATCCCTAAAAACTCGGGGGGCTGGAGGTAAACCCAACAAAGCGACGATACGCTAATAGGGACCAAAACCCTCCAACAATGGGCGAATCGATAACAAAACCATAACGGTTTGCATTCGAGAAAATCAAAGACCCACAAAACCGCGGGGTACGAACCCCGTGGCCGGAGAAATCTCCACCAAAAACCAGTAACAAGGCAACAACCTTGCATCTGGGCGCCCATGGATTTTAGGAAGGTTGGCAAACCCCGATTGACACACAACCGGGCCAATGTCAATACCCAATCCTAAGACGTAAAACGGATACCCTAGAGATGAATGCGCGCGACGCCAACAAGGCAAATCGCAAACCAACGTCACAAATCGACGAGTCATCGATCGAGCCAAATCTCGGGATTCTCCCGTCGTAGAGCCAAGCCGTAAGCCGACAGGCCATCGTCGAAAGCTCACGAATAAAGAAGCTCAAAACATGGTTGGGAAGAAAAAATACCCAAAACCGAAGAATGCGAGCTCGGATGTCGCCAAGGAAGCAAGGCGTAAGTGGATGATACAATGAACGTTGACGTGCCCAAGAGGAAAATCGGACGAGTTACTGAATAAGTCTCCCACCATCGACCACGCAATACGCGCGACACGCCGTTAATGCTGGTTGCAGGCCGTAGTAAGCCGACGACGGCAAAGGAAATTCCCGATCATCGATTGCGTCTCGCCAAGGAGGCCCATCGTAAATCGAAGGCCCCAAGCGTCTTGGAATCCAACGATCAAAAACCATAAGCAACACAAGAATCGTAAAAAAAGAAGCCAACGCGAACTCGCGGGGTTTTTCGTTCGATAAAGAGAAGATTGCGAGAAAGAAAGATAAAAGTCGCAAAAGTGGAAAGCCTTAAAACATCCGAAACGAGTCAAGTAAATAAGAAGAAGGATGCGCTAAACATAGGCGCGGACGAAACAAAACCCTAGTCGGAGCCGAAGTCAAGCTGCTCTTTGCCTGGGCCCGCACTCGGGTGAGAGGGAGATGTTCCCACCGAGGACTGCGTAGTCTCGGTGGGACGGCAACCGCCGCGATCACCGAAGCCCGCGTTGCCTTCAATCGGCGGGAACATGGCGTCGAATAATGCGAAAGACACTTCGCGGGGTTTGTTTTTGGCGACAATGGCATCCTGGACGCGAACGGCCGCAGCATGTCGGGCCTCGTATACCGCGACTTCCCAATCCTCCTTCAGGCGCTCCTTGACGCGCACGGCCTCATCGCGGTCATCGACGACGGCTTGCATCTCCGCCAGGAGGGCATCGTTCTCCTCGACGGCTCACAGATGGGCAGCCTCGCTCACAGCCAGCCGACCACGAACGGAAGCAAGGTCGGCGTTGCGGGATGCCAAGGCCTTCTCCATCGCCTTGCTTTCCGCCAGGAAAGCGCTCGCGGATCGCTCCACTTGCTCCCTCGAGGCCCTCTCCTCCATGAATTTTGCCTCGGCCGCATCTCGACTGGAAATCGCATTGGCCAACGCCTCTTTCAACGCCCGCTCACGACGAGCGGCCTCCTCCATCACGAGCTCCATCCGTTCGTGGCGCGCCAAGACCTACAGTGCAACAACAAATGAATATGGCACAGAGAGGAAAGATACGAAATAGGAGGCACATGAATGACTAACCTTTCGCGCGTCACGAGTCCCTTGCCGAAAGAGTTCCATGACGCTGACAACGACGAGCTCCTTAAAGCACTTGGGGGATGAATCCGCGAGGCCCCGAGCACTCCGATCCTTCAAGTCATTTGCTTTGGCGAGGTAGAGCGACCCGCCGCCACCGGTAGAGGTCGCTTCCACCAGTCTCCGAGAACCCGACGGCGCGTCACTCACCGAGGATACGGCGGGGCGCTTCCGCGGAGGCCCGCTGCTCCCGCCCTCCTGAGGTGCAGATGGGGGTTGAGACTCCGGTCGCTCCCGTGATGGGCTTGGCCGCCTCGCAGCATGAGCCTCGCGCGGAGGCGGCGGGGTTGTAACACCTCCTCGACGTCGTCGACGAGAACCGCCTAACGAAAGAGCAACCAAGTTAGTAGGTAAAAATGAACGGCACAATAAGGGGTACCTCGTACCGCTACAACGATCGGCCGGAAGGACCTCTTCGTCGGGTTCTGAATCCGAATCATTCCGCCCTCGGCCATGCGCTCGGGGGAACGGGGAAGTATTCGAAACAAACCACATTGTGGTTGCCATAGTGTCGGGCGACGCAAAGATCGAAGCCTGACGACGAACCGACAGGAGACGGTGGACGACTTTGCCGAGCTCCGTGAATTCTGGATCGACAGCCGAATCTGGAATCCCGCAGGCCCAAACTCGAGAGGGGCCGAGCCAAACGCGGACTCCGAAACCCACACCCAAGGATATCGATACTTTGTGGGCACATTGGTGACCACGGCAAATTGTTTGGCGTGATACGCCCGATACGACCCAGCCCTATTCGACCCTTCCACGATCGATAGAAATTCCAAGAACTCATTGGCCATGATCGCCCTCTTCCACTCTCGAAAGAACATCATATGGCAGGCGGCTACCATCCGGTAGAACGAGTGTAGCATTTGGGCTGCGTGCACTTCCAATTGGCGCAGGAGCTCCTGTATCACGCTAGGAAAAGGCAACCGGAGCCCGCTCCGAAGACTGGCCACATGAACCGCGGCGAACCCGAGCCGAGGGCGCGAAGGCCGATCCTCCGGGAGAGGACGCAAAATGTCGATACTCGGCGGGATCCCGAACTCCTCGCGAAGCCCCCGGAATTGAGCGACCGACACAAGGGACGGGGAGTCATTCCTTTCGCAGGGGAAGGCCCCCCGAATCCGGGACGCAGTGACCAGGAAGGCAAGGGTCCGCTCGTTCTTTTCCGACACGCGACCACGCCCCAACTGGGCCAGGGTCGGAAGGGTTCCCACGGCCGAAGACTGCTCGAGAGGTCTCGAGTCCCCCATTGGGCTCTCGGGCGATTCCCGCCTCGTAGGAGATCCCCGGTCGCTCGGCAAATGCCCGAAGGTTCCCCGGTCGGCCACCGAACCCCCGGAAGGGGGCTGGCCGGCCGTCCCATCCAGGGGAGGCCCCTGGCCGGCCATCGAATCCCTGGGAGGGGGCTGGTCGGCCACCCCATATGGGGGAGGCCCCTGATCGGCCATAACGCCCCTGGGAGGGGGCCGGCCGGCCATCCCATCCAGGGGAGACCTTTGGTCGGCCACCGAGCCCCTGGGAGGGGGCCGGCCGGCCATCCCATCCGAGGGAGGCCCCTGGTCGGCCACCGAACCCCTGGGAGGAGGCCGGCCGGCCATCCCAATCAGGGGGGCCCCTGGTCGGCCACCAAAGCCCCGGGAGGGGGCTGGCCGGCTACCCGGCCCCGAGGAGATGTGTGGTCGGCGGTGGGCACCTCGGGCGGAGCCCACGCCACCGAGTGGACGCCGGCGAATACGAGCCCGGAGCCCCCGACCTGCGACACGCCCCCCGCGACTCCACGTACGGGGGAAGACCCGCCTCCATCGCCCAGAACGTCGTCGCGCTCCGCCTCGACCGGCGAACCTCCGCCCGCGCCGCCGGGGCTACCAATCTTGCCAGATCCACGCGCCCCGACCTGAGGCGCGTCCCCCAGGGCGCCACGCGCGCGTCTGGGGATTTCTCCGCCGGCCCTAGCACGCGCGCTGGCACGGCCGGCCGCTCCTCGCTCTCCCGCGCCGCCGTTGCCAAGCTCGAGGGAGCCCGACCAGGGACCCGCCGTCGCCGCGCCGCGCGCAGACCCGGTGCCGTCCTCACGCCCGAGTGCCGCCGATCCCCTTCTGTTGGCGGTCCCCGGGGCTACGTCCCGCTCGCCCGCGCCCCCGAGTTCAGATCTGGGAGCATTCCGCCGGCGATCTGCAGTCGTCGCGCCGTGCGCGAGCCCAGGATTGCCCCCGCCCTTGAGCGCCGCCGAGCCTTCCTCGCCGGTAAACCCCGACGTTCCTCCGGCATCACGCCCCTCGCCGGGCGACGCCCCTTCACCGGATTGCTCACCTGCCGTCCCCACCAGGGCCTCCGCCCCTACCTCCAGCTTCGAAATTCCGTCGGCGGCCATCCACGCGTCTAGGTCGTCGTCGTCAAAGAAGAGAGAGAGAGAGGATTCGGGATTTGGGGAAAAGGGTAAATTGAGGATTGAAAAAGTATTGCTCCCAGGAGAGGATAAAAAGGAACCAACAAAGTCGTCAATGGACCCGTCATCGACGTCAATCGGCACGGGGTCCATGACCTGATGCAAAGAAAAAAAACAGAAAAGGAGAAAATATAATAAATTAAGGAAAGGGTGCTTATAAAGCTACCTGATCTCCTCAACCTCGTGAGGGTTCCCTGAAGCGCTGCCCGCCCGTCAGTGCGCGCCCAATTTTGGGTGTGGAGCGCCCGTCGGAAGGCGCCACTTCTGAGTTCGCTCTCGATCTCAAATTCGACATCGAACTCGGGGGGCTAATGTTGTCGCCGTATTCCCTGCGACAGCGTTAAATATATATGTCCGCGTATATTTCCGAGGCGCGAAGGGGAGACACCTTCCCCGGGGCAAACATGACCCACCCTCGCGCGCCTAGCCGATCGTCCCTGCACCCGGGAGGGACCCGGCCGGCCGTCCTCGTCCGTGGAAGGACCCCGGCCGACCACCATCCTCGGGAGAGGGGCCCGGCCGGCCATCCTCACTTATGGGAGGGGCCTGGCCGGCCTTCCTCACCCAGGGGAGGGACCTGGCCGGCCCTCCCCACCCAAGGGAGGGACCTGGCCGGCCTTCCCCACCCAGGGGAGGGACCTGGCCGGCCTCCCTCACCCGTGGGAGGGACCTGGCCGGCCTCCCTCACTCGTAGGAGGGACCTGGCCGGCCACCGACGCCCAGAGGTTCCCCACTTGGCCACAAGGCTACACCCATGGCTATAAATAGCCCTCGATGCTCTCTACGCAAGAGGTAAGCTCTTGATTCCAAAAAGAGACACTTTTCCCTTATTCTCTAGACACATGTCATACTCCCACGTGAGGTATTTCGGATATTCTCTCCCGACCGGAAGAATACTCCCTAAAGATCCGAGATCCGAGCTATGAGACGCCTGCGATCCTAGTATCCTCGTCTCGCTCAATCTCGTCGATCCCTCCTCGTCATCCTATAAACTCCACCCACATTATACTAATGTCGAGCGTCGGAGAGGTAAACAGAGGACCCCCCTCCGTTTTCCCTTCTTAGTTCACGTCTGTTTACTCTTTTCAGATAACAGAAGGACTCGAAGACCACATGACAGCTAAGAGACGATCCGGGACACCGGATCTGATAGGCTTAGGCCGAAGCGAGGGTCACCCGCTATGAGCGAGGATCTGACCGTTTAGGTCTCTAAACGTTGTCCAAATTTCAGCGACAACATATATTTTTTACAAGTTAAAGTACATTCGTTACAAGTTAAACCACATTTTTGACAAGTTAAAGTACGTTTTTTACAAGTTAATGTATGTTTTTAAAAAGTTAAACTTACGTTTTGACAAGTTAAAGTTACATTTTGACAAGTGAAAGTAGGTTTTTTACAAGTTAAAGTACGTTTTTTTACAAGTTAAACTTACGTTTTGACAATTTAAAGTACGTTTTTTAGAAGTTAAAATACGTTTATTAGAAGTTAAAGTAATGTTTTACTAGTCGAAGTATGATTTACAAGTTAAAGTATATTTTCTACAAGTTAAAGTTACGTTATACGAACTTAAAGTTACGTTTTGACACATTAAAATTACAATTTGACAAGTTAAAGTACGTTTTTTACAAGTTAAAGTTACGTTTTGATAAGTTTAATTATGTTTTTTACAAGTTAATGTACGGTTTTTACAAGATAGAGTTTTGTTGTGAGAAGTAAAATTACGTTTTTTAAAAGTTAAAGTACGTTTTTTACAAGTTAAAGTACGATTTTTACAAGTTAAAGTACGTTTTTAACAAGTAAAAGTTACGTTTTGAAAAGTTAAAGTTACATTTTGACACGTTAAAGTACGTTTTTTAGAAGTTAAAATACGTTTATTAGAAGTTAAAGTAATGTTTTACAAGTCGAAGTAAGATTTTTACAAGTTAAAGTATATTTTCTACAAGTTAAAGTTACGTTATACGAACTTAAAGTTCCGTTTTGACACAATAAAATTCACTTTTGACAAGTTAAAGTACGTTTTTTTTACAAATTAAAGTTACGTTTTGATAAGTTTAATTATGTTTTTTACAAGTTAATGTACGTTTTTTACAAGATAGAGTTTAGTTGTGAGAAGTAAAATTACGTTTTTTTAAAGTTAAATTACGTTTTTAACAAGTTAAAGTACGATTTTTACAAGTTAAATTACGTTTTTAACAAGTAAAAGTTACGTTTTGACAAGTTAAAGTTACATTTTGACACGTTAAAATACGTTTTTTACTAGTTAAAGTACGCTTTTTACAAGTTAAAGCAAGTGTTTTACAAGTTGAAGTACGTTTTCTACTAGTTGAAATACGTTTTTTACAAAATAAAGTTGTGTTTTAACAACTTAAAATTACGTTTTGACACATTAATATTACATTTTGACAAGTGAAAGTACGTTTTTAATAAGTTAAAGTTACGTTTTGACAAGTTAAATTACGTTTTTAACAAGTTAAACTTACGTTTTGACAAATTATAGTTACGTTTTGACAAGTTAAAGTAGGGTTTTTACAAGTTAAAGTACATTTTTTACAAGTTGAAGTACTTTTTTACAAGTTAAAGTACATTCGTTACAAGTTAAACCACATTTTTGACAAGTTAAAGTACGTTTTTTACAAGTTAAAGTTACGTTTTGATAAGTTTAATTATGTTTTTTATAAGTTAATGTACGTTTTTTCACAAGATAGAGTTTAGTTGTGAGAAGTAAAGTTACGTTTTTTAAAGTTAAAGTATGTTTTTAACAAGCTAAAGTACGATTTTTACAAGTTAAAGTACGTTTTTAACAAGTAAAAGTTACGATTTGACAAGTTAAAGTTACATTTTGACACGTTAAAATACGTTTTTTACAAGTTAAAGTACGCTTTTTACAAATTAAAGCAAGTGTTTTACAAGTTGAAGTACGTTTTTTACAAGTTGAAGTACGTTTTTTACAAAATAAAGTTGTGTTTTAACAACTTAAACTTACGTTTTGACAAATTAAAGTTACGTTTTGACAAGTTAAAGTTACATTTTGACACGTTAAAATACGTTTTTTACAAGTTAAAGTACGCTTTTTACAAATTAAAGCAAGTGTTTTACAAGTTGAAGTACGTTTTTTACAAGTTGAAGTACGTTTTTTACAAAATAAAGTTGTGTTTTAACAACTTAAACTTACGTTTTGACAAATTAAAGTTACGTTTTGACAAGTTAAAGCAGGTTTGTTACAAGTTAAAGTACATTTTTTACAAGTTGAAGTACTTTTTTATAAGTTAAACGACATTCGTTACAAGTAAAAATATGTTTTTTACAAGTTAAAGTACATTTTTTACAAGTTAATGTATGTTTTTAAAAAGTTAAACTTACGTTTTGACAAGTAAAAGTTAGGTTTTGACAAGTTAAAGTATGATTTTTACAAGTTAAAGTTACCTTTTGACAAGTTAAAGTTACATTTTGACACGTAAAAATACGTGTTTTACAAGTTAAAGTACGTTTTTTACAAGTTGAAGTACGTTTTTTACAAGTTAAAGTTACATTTTAACAACTTAAAGTTACGTTTTGACACAATAAAAATACATTTTGACAAGTTAAAGTACGTTTTTTTTAAGTTAAAATTACGTTTTGACAAGTTAAATTACGGTTTTAACAAGTTAAACTTAAGGTTTGAGAAATTAAAGTTATGTTTTGACAAGTTAAATTACGTTTTTTATAAGTTAAAGTACGTTTTTTACATGTTAAAGTACAATTTTTACAAGTTCAATTACGTTTTTCACAAGTTACAGTACTGTTTTTTTCATTAAAGTTACATTTTGACACGTTAAATTAAGTTTTTTAGAAGTTAAAGTTAGTGTTTTACAAGTTGAAGTACGTTTTTTACAAGTTAAAATATATTTTCTACATGTTAAAGTTACATTATAACAACTTAAAGTTATGTTTTGACACATTAAAATTACATTTTGACAAGTTAAAGTACGTTTTTTACAAGTTAAAGTTACGTTTTGATAAGTTTAATTATGTTTTTTACAAGTTAATGTACTTTTTTTACAAGATAAAGTTTCATTGTGAGATGTAAAATTACGTTTTTTAAAAGTTAAAGTACGTTTTTAACAAGTTAAACTTACGTTTTGAAAATTTAAAGTTACGTTTTGACAAGTTCAAGTAAGTTCCTTACAAGTTAAAGTAAGTTTTTAACAAGTTAAAGTTACGTTTTGACAAGTTGAAATACGTTTTTTACAAGTTATAGTACATTTTTTACAAGTTAAAGTTACGGTTTAACAACTTAAAGTTACGTTTTAACACATTAAAATTACATTTTGACAAGTTAAAGTACGGTTTTTACAAGTTAAAGTTACGTTTTGATAAGTTTAATTATGTTTTTTACAAGTTTAAGTACGTTTTTTAAAAGTTGAAGTTCGTTTTTACAAATTAAAGTACATTTTGACAAGTTAAAGTTACGTTTTGACAAGTTAAAGTATGTGTTTTACAAGTTAAAGTACGTTTTTAACAAGTTAAAGTTACGTTTTGACAATTAAAGTTACATCTTGACACGTTAAAATATGTTTTTTACAAGTTAAAGTACGGTTTTTACAAGTTGAAGTACGTTTTTTACAAGTTAAGGTACGTGTTTTACAAGTTGATTTATGGTTTTTACAAGTTAAAGTACATTTTTTACAAGTTAAAGTTACGTTTTAACAACTTAAAGTTACGTTTTAACACATTAAAATTAAATTTTAACAAGTTAAAGTACGTTTTTTACAAGTTTAAGTTGCGTTTTGACAAGTTAAATTACGTTTTTAACAAGTTAAACTTATGTTTTGACAAATTAAAGTTACGTTTTGACAAGTTAATGTTGGGATTGGTGCCCACAAAGGAGATAATAGACATTGAGATACTTTATGTATTTGTATTTTGTTGAAACATTGATATTAATAAATGTTCATTCTTTATGAGATTGTGTTTAGTTATGTTTAAGCTATGCTCTGAAACTGACATCAACGAAAAGGGTGTTAAGTACAGACTTGACAAGATAACCCCTTGTGACAAGTTTGAAACATTTGTTCGCAATCTAAAGATCGATAGAGCCATCGAATCTTATTATTGATTGTTAGCATGAATCATGATATCTCATCTTGTGATATAGAGAGGTGTGACTCTATGATTCATACTAGGTATCTTAAAGAAGATACTGAACAAGACCAGTGACACTTAGAAGCTCGAGACAAAACTGTTTACACACTCGAAACTTCAAGCTCATAACTAAAGGAGTATTATGATACTTACCTGAATCCTGAAGTGAATATGTAATTGACATTGCACTTTGTGACATTTGATTCGTCAATGGGCAATGAATAAATTTTAGTTGCATCTGACCCGACTGTTGGTGTCACAAGGATGCAATGTTGGGTTACATGATTCACAGATATGGAATTCATGTAACAACGATGCAAACGCATTAGTATCACACTATGCTTTGTTATGAGAATGTGAATGAATAAACCTGACTAGGTATTCATTGAATGAGTTCATTCTTTGATTAAAACATGTGACATGTAAAGACATCTCACTTTATGTTTTTCTCATTCACAAATAACAAAGGAGTTAGTCAAATAATAACTAGAGGGGTAAAACAGTAATCTTACATTCTCATCAGTTACTGATACACATGAAGGGTTATTATCTTCTTTATGATACACATTCTCATAAGTACGATGTTACCCTTCATGTGTATCAGTAACTGAGAGGAATGTAAAATTACTGTTTTACCCCTCGAGTTATTATTTCACTAACTCCTTTGTTATTTGTGAACGAGAAAAACATAAAGTGAGATGTCTTTACATGTCACATGTTTTAATCAAAGAATGAACTCATTCAATGAATACCTGGTCAGGTTTATTCATTCACACTCTCATAACAAAGCATAGTGTGATACTAATGCGTTTGCATTGTTGTTACATGAATTCCATATCTGTGAATCATGTAACCCAACATTGCAACCTTGTGACACCAACAGTCGGGTCAGATGCAACTAAAATTTAGTCCTTGCCCATTGACGAATCAAATGTCACAAAGTGCAATGTCAATTACATATTCACTTCAGGATTAAGGTAAGTATCATAATACTCCTTTAGTTGTGAACTTGAATTTTCGACTGTGTAAACAGTTTTGTCTCGAGCTTCTAAGTGTCACTGGTTTTGTTCAGTATCTTCTATAAAATACTTAGTATGAATCATAGAGTCACAACTCTCTATATCCCAAGATGAGATATCATGATTCATGCTAACAATCAATAATAAGATACGATTGCTCTATCGATCTTTAGATTGCGAACAAATGATTTCAAACTTGTCACAAGGGGTTATCTTGTCAAGTCTGTACTTAACACCCTTTTCGTTGATGACAGTTTCAGAGCATAGCTTAAACATATCTAAACACAGTCTTATAAAGAATGAACATTTATTAATATCAATGTTTCAACAAAATATAAATACATAAAGTATCTTAATGTCTAATATCTCCTTTGTGGGCACCAATCCCAACACACACTCCCTCTTCCCCCTTGGGCAATTCTCGGCCAAAATCAACAAACAAAGAAAAGAGAAAAATTGTTTTTTCCTTAATTCAATCTTTGATTCCCAAATTGTTTTTAAGAGCCCACACTCTTGATCTCAATATTTCTTAGTGTAATATTGTTGATTCATCATTTGTGGTATTTGAATAATTCAGAAAAACTGTTTTGGAAATTTTAAAACTGTTTTAAAAGGGTTTCAGCCCTCCCAAAAGTCCCTAGGTCGTTTTCTGTGCATTCCGGTGACCTCCCAGCCTCCAGGGCTCCATTCCGGCGAGCCAGACGCAGTCCGGCGAAGGCTACCCGTCAGGCGAGTCCAATCCGGCGAGACAGGTTCAATCCGGCGAGGCAGATCCATTCCGGCGAGGTCATCTGTCAGGCGAGGGGATCCCAGCGAGGCGCTCTAGTCCGGCGAGTCCAATCCGGCGTGGTCAATCCGGCGAGGTCATCAGGCGACGTGTCCCAGAGATCTCAAGTCCGGCGAGGTGTCCCAGTCCGGCGAGACTCCCAGTCCGGCGAGCTCCCTGTCAGGCAAGTTCCTGTGCGGCGACAGAGTCCAATCCGGCGAGTGCCTAGTCCGGCGAGGGTATCCATTCCGGCGAGCTCCCTGCCAAGCGAAGAACTCAAGTCCGGCGAGGCTCCCAGCTGTTGTGCATCCCGGTGACCCTTCCCAATCCGGCGAGGACGTTCCCGAGCAATCCGGCGATGCCATTCTCGGGATTTGGGCGTGACGTGGCATTCCGGCGATAGCTAGCAACGTTGTGGTTGTTTACAACCTCTTACATAAGTAATTCCTCAATTGAATAATTAAATATAAATTATATAATTGTTATATAAATTATGATTTTAATTTTATTTGATTGAGCTTGCGAATTATAAATTATTTATAATTACTCAATAAATTTTAATGCCTTAGGTTGTTAAATATATTAAAATTAGTTTTAATATATTAGATCTAATTATAATTTTCCGCCACATAGGATGTGTATTGTAATTAATATTGTTTAATTGTTTAATAAATTCCAACAGTTAAAGTAAGATTTTTACAAGTTAAAGTACGTTTTTTACAAGTTGGAGATCGTTTTTACAAGTTAAAGTACATTTGTTACAAGTTATCCCACATTTTTGACAAGTTAAAGTACGCTTTTTACAAGTGAATGTATGTTTTTAACAAGTTAAAGTTACGTTTTGACAAGTTAAAGTTACGTTTTGACAAGTTAAAGTAGGTTTTTTACAAGTTAAAGTACGTTTTTTACAAGTTAAAGTTATGTTTTGACAAGTTAAAGTACATTTTTTACAAGTTAAAGTACGTTTTTTCAAGTTAACACAAGTGTTTTACAAGTTGAAGTACGTTTTTTACAAGTTGAAGTACGTTTTTTACAAGTTGAAGGTACGTTTTAAAAACTTAAAGTTACGTTTCGACACATTAAAATTATATTTTGACAAGTTAAAGTACATTTTTATAAGTTAAAATTACCTTTTGACAATTTAAATTATGTTTTTAACAAGTTAAACTTACGTTTTGACAAATTAAAGTTACGTTTTGACAAGTTAAAGTACGTTTGTTACAAGTTAAAGTACATTTTTTACAAGTTGAAGTACGTTTTTATAAGTTAAAGTACATTTGTTACAAGTTAAAATATGTTTTTTACAAGTTAAAGTACGTTTTTTACAAGTTAATGTATGTTTTTAAAAAGTTAAACTTACGTTTTGACAAGTTAAAGTTACGTTTTGACAAGTTAAAGTATGTTTTTTACAAGTTAAAGTACGTTTTTAACAAGTTAAAGTTACGTTTTGACAAGTTAAAGTTACATTTTGACTCGTAAAAATACGTTTTTTACAAGTTAAAGTACGTTTTTTAGAAGTTAAAGTTAGTGTTTTACAAGTTGAAGTACGCTTTTTACAAGTTAAAATATATTTTCTACAAGTTAAAGTTACATTATAACAACTTAAAGTTTTTTTTTGATATATTAAAATTACATTTTGACAAGTTAAAGTATGTTTTTTACAAGTTAATGTTACGTTTTTATAAGTTTAATTATGATTTTTACAAGTTAATGTTCTTTTTTTACAAGATAAAGTTTCTTTGTGAGAAGTAAAATTACTTTTTGAAAGCTTAAAGTACGTTTTTAACAAGTTAAACCTACGTTTTGAAAAGTTAAAGTTACGTTTTGACAAGTTAAAGTAAGTTTTTTACAAATTAAAGTAAGTTTTTAACAAATTAAAGTTACGTTTTGACAAGTTGAAGTACGTTTTTTACAAGTTATAGTACATTTTTTACAAGTTAAAGTTACAGTTTAACAACTTAAAGTTACATTTTAACACATTAAAATTACATTTTGACAAGTTAAAGAACGTCTTTTACAAGTTAAAGTTACGTTTTGATAAGTTTAATTATTTTTTTTACAAGTTAAAGTACGTTTTTTACAAGATAAAGTATCGTTGTGAGAAGTAAAATTAAGTTTTTTAAAAGTTAAAGTACATTTTTAACAAGTTAAACTTACGTTTTGACAAGTTAATGTTACGTTTTGACAAGTTAAAGTAAGTGTTTTACAAGTTAAAGTATGTTTTTAACAAGTTAAAGTTACGTTTTGACAATTAAAGTTACATCTTGACACGTTAAAATATGTTTTTTACAAGTTAAAGTACGTTTTTTACAAGTTGAAGTACGTTTTTTACAAGTTAAGGTACGTGTTTTACAAGTTGATTTATGGTTTTTACAAGTTAAACTACATTTTTTACAAGTTAAAGTTACGTTTTAACAAGTTAAAGTTACGTTTTAAGACATTAAAATTAAATATTGACAAGGTAAAGTACTTTTTTTACAAGTTAAAGTTGCGCTTTGACAAGTTAAATTACATTTTTAACAAGTTAAACTTATGTTTTGACAAATTAAAGTTACGTTTTGACATGTTAAAGTAGGTTTTTTACAAGTTAAAGTACGTTTTTTACAAGTTGAAGAACGTTTTTACTAGTTAAAGTACATTTGTTACAAGTTATCCCACATTTTTGACAAGTTAAAGTACGTTTTTTTCAAGTGAATGTATGTTTTTAAGAAGTTAAAGTTACGTTTTGACAAGTTAAAGTTACGTTTTGACAAGTTAAAGTTACGTTTTGACAAGTTAAAGTAGGTTTTTTACAAGTTAAAGTACGTTTTTTACAAGTTAAAGTTATGTTTTGACAAGTTAAAGTACATTTTTTACAAGTTAAAGTACGTTTTTTCAAGTTAACACAAGTGTTTTACAAGTTGAAGTACGTTTTTTACAAGTTGAAGTACGTTTTTTACAAGTTGAAGGTACGTTTTAAAAACTTAAAGTTACGTTTCGACACATTAAAATTATATTTTGACAAGTTAAAGTACATTTTTATAAGTTAAAATTACCTTTTGACAATTTAAATTATGTTTTTAACAAGTTAAACTTACGTTTTGACAAATTAAAGTTACATTTTGACAAGTTAAAGTACGTTTGTTACAAGTTAAAGTACATTTTTTACAAGTTGAAGTACGTTTTTATAAGTTAAAGTACATTTGTTACAAGTTAAAATATGTTTTTTACAAGTTAAAGTACGTTTTTTAGAAGTTAATGTATGTTTTTAAAAAGTTAAACTTACGTTTTGACAAGTTAAAGTTACGTTTTGACAAGTTAAAGTATGTTTTTTACAAGTTAAAGTACGTTTTTAACAAGTTACAGTTACGTTTTGACAAGTTAAAGTTACATTTTGACACGTAAGAATACATTTTTTACAAGTTAAAGTACGTTTTTTAGAAGTTAAAGTTAGTGTTCGTTTTTTACAAGTTAAAATATATTTTCTACAAGTTAAAGTTACATTATAACAACTTAAAGTTATGTTTTGATATTTTAAAACTACATTTTGACAAGTTAAAGTATGTTTTTTACAAGTTAATGTTACGTTTTTATAAGTTTAATTATGTTTTTTACAAGTTAATGTTCTTTTTTTACAAGATAAAGTTTCTTTGTGAGAAGTAAAATTACTTTTTGAAAAGTTAAAGTACGTTTTTAACAAGTTAAACTTACGTTTTGAAAAGTTAAAGTTACGTTTTGACAAGTTAAAGTAAGTTTTTTACAAATTAAAGTAAGTTTTTAACAAATTAAAGCTACGTTTTGACAAGTTGAAGTACGTTTTTTACAGGTTATAGTACATTTTTTACAAGTTAAAGTTACAGTTTAACAACTTAAAGTTACATTTTAACACATTAAAATTACATTTTGACAAGTTAAAGAACGTCTTTTACAAGTTAAAGTTACGTTTTGAAAAGTTTAATTATTTTTTTTACAAGTTAAAGTATGTTTTTTACAAGATAAAGTATCGTTGTGAGAAGTTAAATTACGTTTTTTAAAAGTTAAAGTACATTTTTAACAAGTTAAACTTACGTTTTGACAAGTTAATGTTACGTTTTGACAAGTTAAAGTAAGTGTTTTACAAGTTAAAGTACGTTTTTAACAAGTTAAAGTTACGTTTTGACAATTAAAGTTACATCTTGACACGTTAAAATATGTTTTTTACAAGTTAAAGTACGTTTTTTACAAGTTGAAGTACGTTTTTTACAAGTTAAGGTACGTGTTTTACAAGTTGATTTATGGTTTTTACAAGTTAAACTACATTTTTTACAAATTAAAGTTACGTTTTAACACATTAAAATTAAATATTGACAAGGTAAAGTACTTTTTTTACAAGGTAAAGTTGCGCTTTGACAAGTTAAATTACGTTTTTAACAAGTTAAACTTATGTTTTGACAAATTAAAGTTACGTTTTGACAAGTTAAAGTAGGTTTTTTACAACTTAAAGTACGTTTTTTACAAGTTGAAGAACGTTTTTACTAGTTAAAGTACATTTGTTACAAGTTAAACTTACGTTTTGACAAGTTAATGTTACGTTTTGACAAGTTAAAGTAAGTGTTTTACAAGTTAAAGTACGTTTTTAACAAGTTAAAGTTACGTTTTGACAATTAAAGTTACATCTTGACACGTTAAAATATGTTTTTTACAAGTTAAAGTACGTTTTTTACAAGTTGAAGTACAATTTTTACAAGTTAAGGTACGTGTTTTACAAGTTGATTTATGGTTTTTACAAGTTAAACTACATTTTTTACAAGTTAAAGTTACGTTTTAACACATTAAAATTAAATATTGACAAGGTAAAGTACTTTTTTTTACAAGTTAAAGTTGCGCTTTGACAAGTTAAATTACGTTTTTAACAGGTTAAACTTATGTTTTGACAAATTAAAGTTACGTTTTGACAAGTTAAAGTAGGTTTTTTACAAGTTAAAGTACATTTTTTACCAGTTAAAGTTATGTTTTGACAAGTTAAAGTACGTTTTTTACAAGTTAAAGTACGTTTTTTACAAGTTAAAACAAGTGTTTTACAAGTTGAAGTACGTTTTTTACGAGTTGAAGTACGTTTTTTACATGTTAATGTTACGTTTTAACAACTTAAAGTTACGTTTCGACACATTAAAATTACATTTTGACAAGTTAAAGTACATTTTTTATAAGTTAAAATTACCTTTTGACAATTTAAATTACGTTTTTAACAAGTTAAACTTATGTTTTGACAAATTAAAGTTACATTTTGACAAGTTAAAGTACGTTTGTTACAAGTCAAAGTACATTTTTTACAGGTTGAAGTACGTTTTTATAAGTTAAATTACATTTGTTACAAGTTAAAATATGTTTTTTACAGGTTAAAGTACGTTTTTTACAAGTTAATGTATGTTTTTAAAAGGTTAAACTTACGTTTTGACAAGTTAAAGTTACGTTTTGACAAGTTAAAGTAGGTTTTTTACAAGTTAAAGTACGTTTTTAAAAAGTTAAAGTTACGTTTTGACAAGTTAAAGTTACATTTTGACACGTAAAAATATGTTTTTTACAAGTTAAAGTATGTTTTTTAGAAGTTAAAGTTAGTGTTTTACAAGTTGAAGTACGTTTTTTACAAGTTAAAATATATTTTCTACAAGTTAAAGTTACATTATAACTACTTAAAGTTATGTTTTGATACATTAAAATTACATTTTGACAAGTTAAAGTATGTTTTTTACAAGTTAATGTTACGTTTTTATAAGTTTAATTATGTTTTTTACAAGTTAATGTTCTTTTTTTACAAGATAAAGTTTCTTTGTGAGAAGTAAAATTACTTTTTTAAAAGTTAAAGTACGTTTTTAACAAGTTAAACTTACGTTTTGAAAAGTTAAAGTTACGTTTTGACAAGTTAAACTAAGTTTTTTACAAATTAAAGTAAGTTTTTAACAAATTAAAGTTACGTTTTGACAAGTTGAAGTACGTTTTTTACAAGTTATAGTATATTTTTTACAAGTTAAAGTTACAGTTTAACAACTTAAAGTTACATTTTAACACATTAAAATTACATTTTGACAAGTTAAAGAACGGTTTTTACAAGTTAAAGTTACGTTTTGATAAGTTTAATTACGTTTTTAACGCGTTAAACTTACGTTTTGACAAATTAAAGTTAAGGTTTGACAAGTTAAAGTAGGTTTTTTACAAGTTAAAGCAAGTGTTTTACAAGTTGAAGTACGTTTTTTACAAGTTGAAGTACGTTTTTTACAAGTTGAAGTACGTTTTGTAGAAGTTAAAGTTACGTTTTGACAAGTTAACTTTACGTTTTGACAAGTTAAATTACGTTTTTAACAAGTTAAACTAACGTTTTGACAAATTAAACTTACGCTTTGACAAATTAAAATTACGTTTTGAAAAGTTAAAGATACGTTTTGACAAGTTAAAGGAGGTTTTTTACAAGTTAAATTACGTTTTGACAAGTTAACGTAACGTCTTGACAAGTTAAAATTACGTTTTTAACAAGTTAAACTTACGTTTTGATAAATTAAACTTACGTTTTGACAAATTAAAATTACGTTTTGACAAATTAAAATTACGTTTTGACAAGTTAACGTTACGTTTTGACAAGTTAAATTACGTTTTTAACAAGTTAAAGTTACGTTTTGCAAATTAAACTTATGTTTTGACAAATTAAAATTACATTTTGACAAATACAAATTATGTTTTAACAAGTTAAAGTTACGTTTTGACAAGTTAAAGTAGGTTTTTTACAAGTTAAAGTACGTTTTTTACAAGTTAATATATGTTTTTAAAAAGTTAAACTTACATTTTGACAAGTTAAAGTTACGTTTTGAGAAGTTAAAGTAGGTTTTTTACAAGTTAAAGTTACGTTTTGACAAGTTAAAGTACAATTTTTACAAGTTTAATTACAGTTTTAACAAGTTAAAGTACGATTTTAACAAGTTAAAGTTACGTTTTGACAAGTTAAAGTTATATTTTGAAACGTTAAAATACGTTTTTTACAAGTTGAAGTACGTTTTTTGCAAGTTAAAGCATGTGGTTTACAAGTTAAAGTAAGTGTTTTAAAAGTTTAAGAAAATTTTTTACCAGTTAAAGTTACGTTTTAACAACTTCAAGTTACGTTTTGACACATTAAAATTCTATTTTGACAAGTTAAATTATGTTTTTAACAAGTTACACTTACGTTTTGACAAATTAAAGTTACGTTTTAACAAGTTAAAGTAGGTTTTTACAAGTTAAAGTACGTTTTTTACAAGTTAAAGTACGTTTTTAAGAAATTAAACTTACGTTTTGACAAGTTAATGTTACATTTTGACACGTTAAAATACATCTTTTACAAGTTACAGAATGATTTTTACAAGTTGAAGTACGTTTTTTACAAGTTAAAGCAAGTGTTTTACAAGTTGAAGTACGTTTTTTACAAGTTAAAGTACGTTTTTTACAAGTTGAATTACGTTTTTTAGAAGTTAAAGCAAGTGTTTTACAAGTTGAAGTACGTTTTTTACAAGTTGTAGTACGTTTTTTACAAGTTAAAGTTACATTTTAACAACTTACACTTACTTTTTGACACATTAAAATTACATTTTGACTAGTTAAAGTACGTTTTTTACAATTTAAAATTACGTTTTGACAAGTTAAATTACGTTTTTAACGAGTTAAACTTACGTTTTGACAAATTAAAGTTACGTTTTGACAAGTTAAAGTAGGTTTTTTACAAGTTAAAGTACGTTTTTTACAAGTTGAAGTACGTTTTTACAAGTTAAAGTACATTTGTTACAAGTTAAACCACATTATTGACAAGTTAAAGTACGTTTTTTATAAGTGAATGTATGTTTTTAACAATATAAACTTAAGTTTTGACAAGTTAAAGTTACGTTTTGATTAGTTAAAGTAGGTTTTTTACAAGTTAAAGTAGGTTTTTTACAAGTTAAAGTTACGTTTTGACAAGTTATAGTACGTTTTTTACAAGTTCAAGTACGTTTTTTATAGGTTGAAGTACGTTTTTACAAGTTTAAATAATTTGTTACAAGTTAAACCACATTTTTGACAAGTTAAAGTCCGTTTTTTTACAAGTTCATGTGTGTTTTTAACAGGTTAAACTTACGTTTTGACAAATTAAAGTTACGTTTTGACAAATTAAAGTAGGTTTTTTACAAGTTAAAGTACGTTTTTACAAGTTAAAGTATATTTGTTATGAGTTAAACCACATTTTTGACAAGTTAAAGTACGTTTTTTACAAGTTAATGTATGTTTTTAACAAGTTAATGTTACGTTTTAACAAGTTAAAGTAGGTTTTTTACAAGTTAAAGTTACGTTTTGACAAGTTAAATTACATTTTTAACAAGTTAAAGTACGTTTTTTACAAGTTAAAGTACGTTTTTAACAAGTTAAAGTTACGTTTTGACAAGTTAAAGTTACATTTTGACACGTTAAAATACTTTTTTACAAGTTAAAGTACATTTTTTACAAGTTGAAGTACGTTTTTTACAAGTTAAAGTAAGTGTTTTAAAAGTTGAAATACGTTTTTTACAAGTTAAAGTACATTTTTTACCAGTTAAAGTTACGTTTTAACAACTTCAAGTTACGTTTTGACACGTTAAAATTACATTTTGATAAGTTAAAGTACGTTTTTTACAAGCTGAAGTACGTTTTTACAAGTTATAGTACATTTGTTACAAGTTAAACCACATTTTTTACTAGTTAAATTACGTTTTTTGCAATTTAATGTATGTTTTTAACAAGTTAAACTTACGTTTGGACAAGTTAAAGTTACGTTTCGACAAGTTAAAGTAGGTTTTTTATAAGTTAAAGTTACGTTTTGACAAGTTAAAGTACATTTTTTAGAACTTAAAGTACATTTTTTACCAGTTAAAGTACGTTTTTAACAAGTTAAAGTTACGTTTTGACAAGTTAAAGTTACATTTTGACACGTTAAAATACTTTTTTACAAGTTAAAGTACATTTTTCACAAGTTGAAGTACGTTTTTTACAAGTTAAAGTAAGTGTTTTAAAAGTTGAAATATGTTTTTTACAAGTTAAAGTACATTTTTTACCAGTTAAACTTACGTTTTAACAACTTCAAGTTACGTTTTAACACATTAAAATTACATTTTGACAAGTTAAAGTACGTTTTTTACAAGTTGAAGTACGTTTTTACAAGTTAAAGTACACTTGTTACAAGTTTAACCACATTTTTGACAAGTAAAATACGTTTTTTACAAGTTAAGGTATGTTTGTAACAAGTTAAAGCTACGTTCTGACAAGTTAAAGTTACGTTTTGACAAGTTCAAGTACATTTTTTACAAGTTAAAGTTACATTTTGACACGTTAAAATACATATTTTACAAGTTACAGAATGTTTTTTACAAGTTGAAGTACGTTTTTTTACAAGTTGAAGTACGTTTTTACAAGTTAAACCACATTTTTGACAAGTTAAAGTACGTTTTTTACTAGTGAATATATGTTTTTAACAAGTTAAACTTAGGTTTTGACAAGTTAAAGTTACGTTTTGACAAGTTAAAGTAGGTTTTTTAAAAGTTAAAGTTACATTTTGACAAGTTAAAGTACGTTTTTACAAGTTGAAGTACGTTTTTACAAGTTAATGTATATTTGTAACAAGTTAAACCACATTTTTGACAAGTTAAAGTACGTTTTTTACAAGTTAATGTATGTTTTTAACAAGTTAAACTTACGTTTTGACAAGTTAAAGTTACGTTTTGACAAGTTAGAGTAGGTTTTGAAAAAGTTAAAGTTAGATTTTGACAAGTTAAAGTATGTTTTTACAAGTTGAACTACGTTTTTACAGGTTAAAGAACATTTGTAACAAGTTAAACCATATTTTTGAGAAGTTAAAGTACGTTTTTTACAAGTGACTATATGTTTTTAACAATTTAAACTTATGTGTTAACAAGTTAAAGTTACGTTTTGACAACTTAAAGTAGGTTTTTTACAAGTTAAATTTATGTTTTGACAAGTTAAAGTACGTTTTTTACAAGTTAAAGTACGTTTTTTACAAGTTTAAGTACGTTTTACAAATTTAATTAAATTTGTTACAAGTTAAACCACATTTTTGACAAGTTAAAGAACGTTTTTTACAAGTTCATGTGTGTTTTTAACAAGTTAAACTTACGTTTTGACAAATTAAAGTTACGTTTTGACAAGTTAAAGTAGCTTTTTTACAAGTTAAAGTATGTTTTTTACAAGTTAAAGTACGTTTTTATCAAGTTAAAGTTACGTTTAGATAAGTTAAAGTTACATTTTGACACGTTAAAATATGTTTTTTAGAAGTTAAAGTACGTTTTTTACAAGTTGAAGTACGTTTTTTACTGCATAAAGTAAGTGTTTTACAAGTTAAAGTATATTTTTTACCAGTTAAAGTTACGTTTTAACAACTTCAAGTTACGTTTTGACACATTAAATTTACATTTTGACAAGTTAAAGTACGTTTTTTACAAGTTAAAGTTACGTTTTGTCAAGTTAAATTATGTTTTTAACAAATTAAACTTACGTTTTGACAAGTTAAAGTAGATTTTTTACTAGATAAGGTACGTTTTTTACAAATTGAAGTACGTTTTTACAAATTAAGGTACATTTGTTACACGTTAAACCACATTTTTGACAAGTTAAACTATTTTTTTTACAAGTTAATGTATGTTTTTAACAAGTTAAACTTACGTTTTAACAAGTTAAAGTTACGTTTTGACAAGTTAAAGTAGGTTTTTTACAAGTTAAAGTTACGTTTTGACAAGTTAAAATACATTTTTTACAAGTTTAAATACGTTTTTTACAAGTTAAAGTACGTTTTTAACAAGTTAAAGTTACGTTTTGAGCAGTTAAAGTTACATTTTGACACTTTAAAATATATTTTTTACAAGTTACAGTACGTGTTTTACATGTTGAAGTACGTTTTTTAAAAGTTCAAGCAAGTGTTTTACAAGTTGATGTACGTTTTTTACAAGTTGAAGTACGTTTTTTACAAGTTAAAGTTACGTTATAACAACTTAAAGTTACGTTTTGACACATTAAAATTACATTTTGACAAGTTAAAGTACCTTTTTAACAAGTTAATGTTACATTTTGACAAGTTAAATTACGTTTTTAACAACTTAAACTTACGTTTTGAAAAATTAAAGTTACCTTTTGACATGTTAAAGTTGGTTTTTTACAAGTTATGTACGCTTTTTACAAGTTGATGTACGTTTTTACAAGTTAAAGTACATTTGTTACAAGTTAAACCACATTTTTGACAAGTTAAAGTATGTTTTTTTACTAGTGAATATATGTTTTTAACAAGTTATACTTACGTTTTGACAAGTTAAAGTAACGTTTTGACAAGTTTAAGTAGGTTTTTTAAAAGTTAAAGTTACGTTTGGACAACTTAAAGTACTTTTTTACAAGTTGAAGTACGTTTTTACAAGTTAAAGTACATTTGTTACAAGTTAAACCACATTTTTGACAAGTGTATGTACGTTTTTTCAAGTGAATGTATGTTTTTAACAATTTAAACTTCTGTTTTGACAAGTTAAAGTTACGTTTTGACAAGTTAAAGTACGTTTTTACAAGTTAAAGTACATTTTATACAAATTAAAGTACGTTTCTTACAAGTTGAAGTACTTTTTTACAAGTTAAAATACATTTGTTACAAGTTAACCCATATTTTTGACAAGTTAAAGTACGTTTTGTAGAAGTTAATGTGTGTTTTTAACAAGTTAAACTTACGTTTTGCCAAATTAAAGTTACATTTTGACAAGTTAAAGTAGGTTTTTTACAAGTTAAAGTACGCTTTTTACAAGTTAAAGTACGTTTTTTACAATTTTAAGTACGTTTTTACAAATTTAAGATAATTTGTTACAAGTTAAACCACATTTTTGACAAGTTAAAGAACGTTTTTGACAAGTTCATGTGTGTTTTTAACAAGTTAAACTTACGTTTTGACAAATTAAAGTTACGTTTTGACAAGTTAAAGTAGGTTTTTTACAAGTTAAAGTATGTTTTTTACAAGTTAAAGTACGTTTTTATCTAGTTAAAGTTACGTTTAGATAAGTTAAAGTTACATTTTGACACGTTAAAATATGTTTTTTAGAAGTTAAAGTACGTTTTTTACAAGTTGAAGTACGTTTTTTACTGCATAAAGTAAGTGTTTTACAAGTTAAAGTATATTTTTTACCCGTTAAAGTTACGTTTTAACAACTTCAAGTTACGTTTTGACACATTAAATTTACATTTTGACAAGGTAAAGTACGTTTTTTACAAGTTAAAGTTACGTTTTGTCAAGTTAAATTATGTTTTTAACAAATTAAACTTACGTTTTGACAAGTTAAAGTAGATTTTTTACTAGATAAGGTACGTTTTTTACAAATTGAAGTACGTTTTTACAAATTAAGGTTCATTTGTTACACATTAAACCACATTTTTGACAAGTTAAACTATTTTTTTTACAAGTTAATGTATGTTTTTAACAAGTTAAACTTACGTTTTAACAAGTTAAAGTTACGTTTTGACAAGTTATAGTAGGTTTTTTACAAGTTAAAGTTACGTTTTGACAAGTTAAAATACATTTTTTACAAGTTAAAATACGTTTTTTACAAGTTAAAGTACGTTTTTAACAAGTTAAAGTTACGTTTTGAGCAGTTAAAGTTACATTTTGACACTTTAAAATATATTTTTTACAAGTTACAGTACGTGTTTTACATGTTGAAGTACGTTTTTTAAAAGTTCAAGCAAGTGTTTTACAAGTTGATGTACGTTTTTTACAAGTTGAAGTACGTTTTTTACAAGTTAAAGTTACGTTATAACAACTTAAAGTTACGTTTTGACACATTAAAATTACATTTTGACAAGTTAAAGTACCTTTTTAACAAGTTAATGTTACATTTTGACAAGTTAAATTACGTTTTTAACAACTTAAACTTACGTTTTGAAAAATTAAAGTTACCTTTTGACATGTTAAAGTTGGTTTTTTACAAGTTATGTACGCTTTTTACAAGTTGATGTACGTTTTTACAAGTTAAAGTACATTTGTTACAAGTTAAACCACATTTTTGACAAGTTAAAGTATGTTTTTTTACTAGTGAATATATGTTTTTAACAAGTTATACTTACGTTTTGACAAGTTAAAGTAACGTTTTGACAAGTTAAAGTAGGTTTTTTAAAAGTTAAAGTTACGTTTGGACAACTTAAAGTACTTTTTTACAAGTTGAAGTACGTTTTTACAAGTTAAAGTACATTTGTTACAAGTTAAACCACATTTTTGACAAGTGTAAGTACGTTTTTTCAAGTGAATGTATGTTTTTAACAATTTAAACTTCTGTTTTGACAAGTTAAAGTTACGTTTTGACAAGTTAAAGTACGTTTTTACAAGTTAAAGTACATTTTATACAAATTAAAGTACGTTTTTTACAAGTTGAAGTACTTTTTTACAAGTTAAAATACATTTGTTACAAGTTAACCCATATTTTTGACAAGTTAAAGTACGTTTTGTACAAGTTAATGTGTGTTTTTAACAAGTTAAACTTACGTTTTGACAAATTAAAGTTACATTTTGACAAGTTAAAGTAGGTTTTTTACAAGTTAAAGTACGCTTTTTACAAGTTAAAGTACGTTTTTTACAAGTTTAAGTACGTTTTTACAAATTTAAGTAAATTTGTTACAAGTTAAACCACATTTTTGACAAGTTAAAGAACGTTTTTTACAAGTTCATGTGTGTTTTTAACAAGTTAAATTTACGTTTTGACAAATTAAAGTTACGTTTTGACAAGTTAAAGTAGGTTTTTTACAAGGTAAAGTATGTTTTTTACAAGTTAAAGTACGTTTTTATCAAGTTAAAGTTACTTTTTATACAAATTAAAGTACGTTTTTTACAAGTTGAAGTACTCTTTTACAAGTTAAAATACATTTGTTACAAGTTAACCCATATTTTTGACAAGTTAAAGTACGTTTTGTACAAGTTAATGTGTGTTTTTAACAAGTTAAACTTACGTTTTGACAAATTAAAGTTACATTTTGACAAGTTAAAGTAGGTTTTTTACAAGTTAAAATACGCTTTTTACAAGTTAAAGTACGTTTTTTACAAGTTTAAGTACGTTTTTACAAATTTAAGTAAATTTGTTACAAGTTAAACCACATTTTTGACAAGTTAAAGAACGTTTTTTACAAGTTCATATGTGTTTTTAACAAGTTAAACTTACGTTTTGACAAATTAAAGTTACGTCTTGACAAGTTAAAGTAGGTTTTTTACAAGTTAAAGTATGTTTTTTACAAGTTAAAGTACGTTTTTATCAAGTTAAAGTTACGTTTAGATAAGTTAAAGTTACATTTTGACACGTTAAAATATGTTTTTTAGAAGTTAAAGTACGTTTTTTACAAGTTGAAGTACGTTTTTTACTGCATAAAGTAAGTGTTTTACAAGTTAAAGTATATTTTTTTCCAGTTAAAGTTACGTTTTAACAACTTCAAGTTACGTTTTGACACATTAAATTTACATTTTGACAAGTTAAAGTACGTTTTTTACAAGTTAAAGTTACGTTTTGTCAAGTTAAGTTATGTTTTTAACAAGTTAAACTTACGTTTTGGCAAGTTAAAGTAGTTTTTTTACTAGATAAGGTACGTTTTTTACAAATTGAAGTACGTTTTTACAAATTAAGGTACATTTGATACAAGTTAAACCACATTTTTGACAAGTTAAACTATTTTTTTTACAAGTTAATGTATGTTTTTAACAAGTTAAACTTACGTTTTAACAAGTTAAAGTTACGTTTTGACAAGTTAAAGTAGGTTTTTTACAAGTTAAAGTTACGTTTTGACCATTAAAAATACATTTTTTACAAGTTAAAATACGTTTTTTACAAGTTAAAGTACGTTTTTAACAAGTTAAAGTTACGTTTTGAGAAATTAAAGTTACATTTTGACACTTTAAAATATATTTTTTACAAGTTACAGTACGTGTTTTACATGTTGAAGTACGTTTTTTACAAGTTCAAGCAAGTGTTTTACAAGTTGATGTACATTTTTTACAAGTTGAAGTACGTTTTTTACAAGTTAAAGTTACGTTATAACAACTTAAAGTTACGTTTTGACACATTAAAATTACATTTTGACAAGTTAAAGTACGTTTTTAACAAGTTAATGTTACATTTTGACAAGTTAAATTACGTTTTTAACAAGTTAAACTTACGTTTTGAAAAATCAAAGTTACCTTTTGACATGTTAAAGTTGGTTTTTTACAAGTTATGTACGCTTTTTACAAGTTGATGTACGTTTTTACAAGTTAAAGTACATTTGTTACAAGTTAAATCACATTTTTGACAAGTTAAAGTATGTTTTTTTACTAGTGAATATATGTTTTTAACAAGTTATACTTACGTTTTGACAAGTTAAAGTAACGTTTTGACAAGTTAAAGTAGGTTTTTTAAAAGTTAAAGTTACGTTTGGACAACTTAAAGTACTTTTTTACAAGTTGAAGTACGTTTTTACAAGTTAAAGTACATTTGTTACAAGTTAAACCACATTTTTGCCAAGTGTAAGTACGTTTTTTCAAGTGAATGTATGTTTTTAACAATTTAAACTTCTGTTTTGACAAGTTAAAGTTACGTTTTGACAAGTTAAAGTACGTTTTTACAAGTTAAAGTACATTTTATACAAATTAAAGTACGTTTTTTAAAAGTTGAAGTACTTTTTTACAAGTTAAAATACATTTGTTACAAGTTAACCCATATTTTTGACAAGTTAAAGTAAGTTTTGTACAAGTTAATGTGTGTTTTTAACAAGTTAAACTTACGTTTTGACAAATTAAAGTTACATTTTGACAAGTTAAAGTAGGTTTTTTACAAGTTAAAGTACGCTTTTTACAAGTTGAAGTTCGTTTTTACAAGTTAAAGTACATTTGTTACAAGTTAAACAACATTTTTGATAAGTTAAAGTACGTTTTTTACTAGTGAATATATGTTTTTAACAAGTTATACTTACGTTTTGACAAGTTAAAGTAGATTTTTTACTAGTTAAGGTACGTTTTTTACAAATTGAAGTACGTTTTTACAAATTAAGGTACATTTGTTACAAGTTAAACCACATTTTTGACAAGTTAAAGTATTTTTTTACAAGTTAATGTATGTTTTTAACAAGTTAATCTTACGTTTTAACAAGTTAAAGTTACGTTTTGACAAGTTAAAGTAGGTTTTTTACAAGTTAAAGTTACGTTTCGACAAGTTAAAGTACATTTTTTACAAGTTAAAATACGTTTTTTACAAGTTAAAGTACGTTTTTAACAAGTTAAAGTTACGTTTTGAAAAGTTAAAGTTACATTATGACACTTTAATATACATTTTTTACAAGTTACAGTACGTGTTTTACAGTTGAAGTACGTTTTTTACAAGTTCAAGCAAGTGTTTTACAAGTTGATGTACGTTTTTTACAAGTTGAAGTACGTTTTTTACAAGTTAAAGTTACATTTTGACAAGTTAAATTACGTTTTTAACAAGTTAAAATTACGTTTTGAAAAATTAAAGTTACCTTTTGACATGTTAAAGTTGGTTTTTTACAAGTTATGTACGCTTTTTACAAGTTGATGTACGTTTTTACCTGTTAAAGTACATTTGTTACAAGTTAAACCATATTTTTGACAAGTTAAAGTACGTTTTGTACAAGTTAATGTGTGTTTTTAACAAGTTAAACTTACGTTTTGACAAATTAAAGTTACATTTTGACAAGTTAAAGTAGGTTTTTTACAAGTTAAAGTACGCTTTTTACAAGTTGAAGTACGTTTTTACAAGTTAAAGTACATTTGTTACAAGTTAAACAACATTTTTGACAAGTTAAAGTACGTTTTTTACTAGTGAGTATATGTTTTTAACAAGTTATACTTACGTTTTCACAAGTTAAAGTAGGTCTTTTAAAAGTTAAAGTTACGTTTTGACAAGTTAAAGTACTTTTTTACAAGTTGAAGTTCGTTTTTACAAGTTAAAGTACAGTTGGTACAAGTTAAACCACATTTTTGACAAGTTTAAGTACGTTTTTTCGAGTGAATGTATGTTTTTAAGAATTTAAACTTATGTTTTGACGAGTTAAAGTTACGTTTTGACAAGTTAAAGTACGTTTTTTTACAATTTAAAGTAAATTTTTTACAAATTAAAGTACGTTTTTTTCAAGTTCAATTACTTTTTTACAAGTTAAAATACATTTGGTACAAGTTAACCCACATTTTTGACAAGTTAAAGTAAGTTTTTTACAAGTTAATGTGTGTTTTTAACAAGTTAAACTTACGTTTTGAAAAATTAAAGTTACATTTTGACAAGTTAAAGTAGGTTTTTTACAAGTTAAAGTACGTTTTTTACAAGTTAAAGTTGTTGGAATTTGATTAACAATTAACCTAATTAATTATGAAACATATCTATATATGGCGGAAATTCATAATTCAATTTAACATATTAAAAACGTTTTTAACATATTCATAACCATATCATTAAATCTAAACTAGCATGTCAACAAAATTTATGAACATATCAATAAATTCATTTAAGCATGCAAACGAACAATCTAAATAAATATAATCATTCTACAATACTATATCATTCAGATCCAATTCGTTTAAGAGACAATTACATAGGGTTTGGATCTGCGAGAGCAAGTCTCGGTGTACGTCCAAGTGATCGGCCGATCCTCTACACCACGCGCGTCAAGGAGATCCTCAAATCCGTCGTGCCTTCGTTCCTCCAAAAAATGGCCGGCCCTGGGGAGAGAAAAATCACTCAAACAACCACAAGTTGAGTCAATGATAATACTCAAGGGATTTTAGGAGACAAAGAGGGTGGGCTCTTTCGTGGGAACAAGGGAAGAAGGGGAAACTCAAATAAAAGGAAGGGCTGCCGGGAAACAGTTTTTCCTCTCTCTCTTTCTCTCTTAATTTCTGCCAAAACCTCTCAAGCACAAGGGGGGAGAGGTTTGGCTGAGTGTTGGTCGAAATTAGGCTAGGGTTACCAAAAAGAAAGCCTCCTTTTATATCAGAGAGAATGAGCTTAAGTTAGGTCAAAATCCAGTTAAGACCCATTAGTCAAACTTAAGCCCAAAACTCCTTTTAATGAGTTTAAACAATTTTTCCAGCCCATAAAACACCTATTATGGCCGGCCATATTGTCCTAATTATCTCCCAAATTTATTTGATTTATTTCTAAAATAATATTTAATTAATTTAGAACATCTCATTTATTTAATGACAAGTCATTAATTATTTTCATACTAATCAATGTAGTACGAAACGAGAAAATATTTATTTTCATCTTTTATTTATTTGAATCATCAAATTATATTATTATCAATATAATAACATAATATGATTCGTGAAATAAATGTAATAATAAATAACCAGTTATTTATTTAATTACTCAGAAAATAATTTTCTTAGCGTAAATCACAATTTACGTTGAATGAGAAAATCAATCATTTCTTGTTCACCAAAATCTCGTCCGAGAGTCTATCATTGTGACCTTATGGACCCACATGAACGAAGCTTTAGAATAAAGCTCGGACACAAAAGTTCACAAACTTTTTCCGGCTTTTAATTCTTAATATTAGTCGATTCCACTAAAGGACCAATATTGAACATCTCTAAGTTCATATGCGTTTATATTTCCGTTTGATGTGACAAAACTATTCTTCACACGGTCCACGGTGTATTTTACGATATTACCCTTTGTGTGTATCATTAACTCAGAGGAATGTAAAATTACCGTTTTACCCCTGAGTTATTATTTCACCAAGTCCTCTGTTATTTGTGAACGAGAAAAACATAAAGTGAAATGTCTCAACATGTCACATGTTTTATTTCAAAGAATTCTTTATTCGATAAATACCAGGCCTGGTTTATTCGCTCACACTCTCATAACAGAGCATGGTGTGATACTAATGCCTTAGCATTGTTTCAACACAAATTCCATATCTGTGAATCACATGTTTCAACGAAACAGTATTATGACACCAACCGTCGGGTCAATGAAACTTCATTTAGCCATTGTCCATTGACAAATCAAATGTCATAAAGTGTTACAAGAATACATATACTCACTTCAGGATTTAGGTAATTACTAAAATACCCCTCGTATGTGAGTTTGATGTTTCGAGTGATTAAACGGTTTTATCTCGAACTTCAAAACTTCACTGGTCTTGTTCAATATCTTCATTAAGATATCAAGAATGAATTACAGAGTCACAACTCTCCATATCACAAGATAAGATATCGTTTAATTCCATTCTAACAATCATTACTAGGAATCGATTGCCCAATCGATCTTTAGATTGCGAACTATTATTTAAACTAGTCATAAGAAGGTATCTTGTCAAGTCTGTACTTAGCACTTCTTTCATTGATGACAGTTTCAGAGCGTAGACATAAATGCGTAAACATAATCTTAAATAAGAATGGATATTCAATCTTTATTTAATTTCAAAGCAAAACAAATACAAAAGTATTTAATATCAAAAATCTCCTTTGTGGGCATAAATGCCAACAAACTCCCACTTGACTCAAAGGAGATGCGAATGATCTTTCAGTCTTAATCCTTCTAGGTGTCCCTCGAAGACCTTACTGGTTAAAGGCTTCGTGAAGGGATCAGCAAGGTTGTCCAACGTTGAGATCTTCATAACCGTCGCGTCCCCTCTATGAACTATATCTCGTACCAGGTGGTATTTCCGCTCGATGTGTTTTGAGCGCTTGTGACTTCTTGGTTCCTTGCAGTTAGCAACGGCCCCACTGTTATCACAGTAAAGTGTAATGGGCTCGTTGGCACTTGGAACTACTTCCAAGTACATTAGGAATTTCCTCAGCCATACAGCCTCCTTTGCTGCTTCGCAAGCAGCCACATACTCGGCTTCCATGGTCGAGTCAGCAACGCAAGATTGCTTTATACTCCTCCAGACCACAGATCCACCATTCAGGGTGAACACAGACCCTGATGTGGATTTCCTGGAATCCTTATCCGCTTGAAAATCGGAATCGGTATACCCCGTCATATTCAGGTCATCACCTGAGTATGCAAGCATATAATGTCTCGTTCTCCGGAGATACTTGAGAATATGCTTGACCGCAACCCAGTGCTCGGGTCCAGGATTCGATTGGAATCTACTCACCACGCCCACTGCGTAACAAATATCTGGCCTAGTGCAGAGCATTGCATACATGAGACTTCCTACGGCTGAGGCGTAGGGAATATGTCTCATGTCTTCTATCTCTTGAGGAGTCTTGGGAGACTGCTCAATGGATAGATGCACTCCATGTCTGAAAGATAGCTGTCCTTTCTTGGAGTTCTGCATACTGAAGCGATCCATGATCTTATCAATATAAGATGCTTGAGAAAGCGCTAACTTTCTGTTCTTCCGATCTCTAAAGATCTGAATCCCCAGAATGTAAGCCGCTTCTCCAAGATCCTTCATCTCAAACTGCTCTGACAGCCAGATCTTAACCTCTGATAACTTTCCCACATCATTCCCAATGAGTAGTATGTCATCTACATAAAGGATTAAGAAGACCACTTTGCCATCGTTTATCATCTTATAAACACATGGCTCATCTAGTGACTGATCAAAGCCGTAACTTTTCACAGTCTCGTCGAATCTAATATTCCACGATCTAGATGCTTGCTTTAGTCCATAAATGGACTTTAGCAACTCACAAACCTTGCCCTGTTGGCCTTTCTCCATGAACCCGTCTGGTTGAGCCATGTAAATGCGCTCGTCAAGATTTCCATTCAAAAATGCAGTCTTGACATCCATCTGCCAGATTTCATGATCTAGGGCGGCAGCAATGGATAAAAGAGTACGAATGGACTTTAGCATCGCCACGGGCGAAAAGGTATCTTCATAGTCGATACCTTCCTTTTGTGTGAACCCCTTCGCCACAAGTCGTGCTTTAAATGTCTCGACATTTCCATCCGGTCCTCTTTTCTTCCTGTAGATCCATTTACACCCAACAGGCTTGATGCCTTCAGGTAAATCTACAAGTTTCCAGACTTCGTTGACATACATCGAATGCATTTCAACGTTCATGGCTTCTTGCCATAGGTTTGCTTCAGAACTTTGCATCGCCTGGAAAAATGATACTCGATCATCTTCCTCCTTGTATGCGACTGCAGCAAAGGCCTCCCCGATGTACATCAATCGCTCAGGTTGTCGTACAATCCTGCTACTGCGACGAATCGTAGGAGGCTCAAGTTCTGAATGTGGTTCTTCTATTGTTGGTGTAGGACTTGTCCTATCTTGTGAAGTACCAGCTACTTCACCCAACATTTCCTTCAGCACAAGTTTGCTTCTCGGTACGGTATTCTTCATATAATCCTCTTCAAGAAACCTAGCGTTCGTGCTAACGAACATTTTCTTGTCAGTAGGACTATAGAATTTGTACCCTTTTGTTTCTTTCGGATATCCTATGAAAAAGCATAATTCTGAACGACTAGCCAACTTGCTAGTCTTTTGTCTCAGCACGTGTGCTGGACAACCCCTGATCTTGATGTGGTTTAGAACAGATTTCTTACCACACCATCTCTCGTAGGGAGTGCCGGGAACCGTTTTTGACGGAACCTGGTTCAGAATATGAGCTGCCGTTTCTAAGGCATATCCCCAGAACGAATCAGGAAGAGATGAGTAACTCATCATTGATCTCACCATATCTAGTAGCGTTCGGTTCCTTCTCTCTGACACACCGTTTTGTTGTGGAGTGCCAGGTGCTGTAAGCTGAGAATGAATGCCTTCTTCTTTAAGAAGATCCTCGAACTCATCAGACAAGTACTCTCCTCCTCGATCTGATCGAAAGGTTTTGATTTGTTTCTCTCTTTACTTCTCAACTAAGGCCCGATATTGTTTGAACATTTCAAAAGTATCGGATTTGTGTCGCATTAAGAAAACATGACCAAAACGTGAGTAGTCATCAGTGAAGGTTACAAAGTATTCATAACCTCCTCTTGCCTGAATACTGATTGGACCACATACATCACTATGTATGAGTTCCAATACTTGTGTGGCTCTTAGACCTTTCGAAGAGAAAGGTCTCTTGGTCATCTTGCCTTCAAGACAGGATTCACACGTGGGCAAAGATCCCACGTTTAGAGATTTCAAAGGACCATCCTTTGTTAACCTCTTAATCCTATCTAGGCCAATATGTCCAAGACGTAAGTGCCATAGATATGTATCATCCGTTTCATCACTATGAAACGTCTTACGCTTCCTGAGTGAATCACTATTCACCTCAGTGTCCAAGATTGTCGGCTCATTAGGATATAGATAATAAATAGAATCTACTCGATGAGCTTTAGAAATAAAACAACCATTAAGAAAAATTTCAATACCATTATTGACTTTAAACTCATAATGTTGTTCTTCTAAACGACCAAAAGAAATTAAATTCTTGCAAAAGTCAGGAACATAATAAACGTTATTCAATAATAAAGCCTTATTCCCAAAATTCAGCTGCATGGTCCCGACAGATCTGGCTCTGACCTTCGTTCCATTCCCCCAGTTGAACGTGAACTCTTCTTCACCTAAGCTTCTGGTTTTCCTGAAACCATTCAGATTACACACAATATGGTCAGAAGCCCCGCAGTCTAAAATCCAGGGTGATTCTTTATATGTCGTGTAACATGCTTGGGTGACGAAAGCCATACCTTTCCCCTTGACGGTCTTGAGGTAGGCAGGACAGTTCCTTCGCCAATGGCCGACTTCTCCGCAATGGTGGCACTTGTGTTTAGACTTGTCCACCTTTGCGATGCCCTTGCCTTTGACATCCGCAGCCTTCTTGTAGGGCGTCTTGGATCCCGTTCGGTTGGCGTTTTTGGGACCCTTCATCACTCTCTTCGATCCAGAAGTGGAAGCCCTATGTTCAGCAACATTGGCTTCGCCAGTCTTCTTCTTGGTCTTAGGGAGAAGTCCCTCGGCAGTCTGCAACTCCTTCATTAGCTCGGTTACAGTATAATCGAGCTTGTTCATGGAGTAGTTCAGACGGAAGCTATCGAAAGAATCCGTCAGAGTCTCCAAGATCATATCGACCTTGGTGAGTCCATCGATCTCTGATCCGAGAATCTCCATGTCGTTCAGGTGACCCATGATCACTAGCATGTGGTCCCTGACTGACGTTCCCGGCTTCATCCGACAATTCATGAAATTTCGGATTGCCTGCTGCCTCGCCTGACGCCCATGACATCCAAACATGTCATGAAGATTGTAGAGCATGTCATATGCCGTGGCAATGTCCTTGTGAGATTGTTGCAACACATTGCTCATGGAACCCAAGATATAACACTTGGCAATCTCATCGGACCTTACCCACGTGTCATAGGCGTTCTTGTCCTCTTGGCTCGAGTCAGCACTCGGAGCTGGAGGACACGGGGTAGTGAGAACATACTTGTGCTTTTCCACCGTCAATACGATGTCGAGGTTACGTTTCCAATCAACGTAATTCTCACCCTCGAGTTTGTTATAACTGAGTATAGATGCAAGTGGATTCATGATATTGCTGAAATTAAATGAAATGAATAAATTTAGCATATGCTACAGTTTCGAATTATGATGCATGTACAATCCTAAATGAGTGAGGAAAGCGATAAATAATTCATGGTATTATGAACAAAAATGATCAATTACTTTTCCTAGGGGAAACCGTAATTGATCGCCTTTCATAGTCGTGACACATCACTATTTAGTTTGAACCATACAAGAAGTCACAACTTCTAGTTCTCGCTAATTACCATGGACTTTGGTCACTTATGTTTAACGCATAGCCTCTATGGAGGGTTACTTTAAACAATAAGTCTAAGCGTGCAACCAACATGTGGGCCCTTATCCAAGTTACTTTGAAAACGGTTCTCCTAGGGGAGACCCCGCTTCATCGTTCCTCTTTTGGGCTTAGTTTGTAACAATTTAATTGACTATGTGCTTCCGAAGTACTCCCATTGAAGGGAGGGCCACGAGGGTGACTCTTAGTTCATTCACACAAGTTAATTAAATTCATGTTGGGGACCTCGGGTTATTTCAACGACAAATAACCCTCCCACTTAGTTTTTGCAAAAATCATATTTTGTGGACGATGTTCAATTTCATAACTAGTTATTTAAATTAAACTATAATGATGCATGAACAATTCATATAGTGTTGGCGTTCTATCCTATATGACATGTGGATGAATATGAGATAAGATTAAATAAAATAAAACATAATATTTAACTTATCTAATGGCCCATTTCTAAAATTACAACCCTTTACAAAAGAAAAACAATAAACTACTTTATTCCTAGTCTTATGTCGAGTCGTCAAATTTCCGAGTATTAAAACTTAGAGATTAATATCTCCCACTCAAATAATTAAATTCATTTTTATTATTTCAAAAATAATATAAATAAATTTAATTATTCAAGATTTTAAATTTATTCGGAAACGATTTCCGAATCTCGGTCGTCGGGCCCAACCCTAGCTAGCTCGCGCGCGTCCGAAGACACACGGTCACGCTAGGGTTTTGGCCGACCCAAACAGCCCTCTTGTGTCCAATACACAGGTCCTTAGGCGTGTTCGGAATCATCCGGGATAGCTCCCACGCGTTTCAAAAATGCGCGGCCATTCCCGGAGGCTGCCTTCCTTCTTCTGGTCTCCCGGATTACAAAATTATAAATTTAAATTTACAACAAATTAAAAATTTAAATAAAATAAAAAATAAAAACCGGGACGTAACCCGTAAACAATCCTAGGGCCAATTAGAGTAAGGATCCATTCACATAAACACACATACATTCACAAATGCAATTCATACAAAAACGCCAACACTCAAAATCGATTTAATGACAATTATGGCTCTGATACCATTTGTTGGAATTTGATTAACAATTAACCTAATTAATTATGAAACATATCTATATATGGCGGAAATTCATAATTCAATTTAACATATTAAAAACGTTTTTAACATATTCATAACCATATCATTAAATCTAAACTAGCATGTCAACAAAATTTATGAACATATCAATAAATTCATTTAAGCATGCAAACGAACAATCTAAATAAATATAATCATTCTACAATACTATATCATTCAGATCCAATTCGTTTAAGAGACACTTACATAGGGTTTGGATCTGCGAGAGCAAGTCTCGGTGTACGTCCAAGTGATCGGCCGATCCTCTACACCACGCGCGTCAAGGAGATCCTCAAATCCGTCGTGCCTTCGTTCCTCCAAAAAATGGCCGGCCCTGGGGAGAGAAAAATCACTCAAACAACCACAAGTTGAGTCAATGATAATACTCAAGGGATTTTAGGAGACAAAGAGGGTGGGCTCTTTCGTAAGAACAAGGGAAGAAGGGGAAACTCAAATAAAAGGAAGGGCTGCCGGGAAACAGTTTTTCCTCTCTCTCTTTCTCTCTTAATTTCTGCCAAAACCTCTCAAGCACAAGGGGGGAGAGGTTTGGCTGAGTGTTGGTCGAAATTAGGCTAGGGTTACCAAAAAGAAAGCCTCCTTTTATATCAGAGAGAATGGGCTTAAGTTAGGTCAAAATCCAGTTAAGACCCATTAGTCAAACTTAAGCCCAAAACTCCTTTTAATGAGTTTAAACAATTTTTCCAGCCCATAAAACACCTATTATGGCCGGCCATATTGTCCTAATTATCTCCCAAATTTATTTGATTTATTTCTAAAATAATATTTAATTAATTTAGAACATCTCATTTATTTAATGACAAGTCATTAATTATTTTCATACTAATCAATGTAGTACGAAACGAGAAAATATTTATTTTCATCTTTTATTTATTTGAATCATCAAATTATATTATTATCAATATAATAACATAATATGATTCGTGAAATAAATGTAATAATAAATAACCAGTTATTTATTTAATTACTCAGAAAATAATTTTCTTAGCGTAAATCACAATTTACGTTGAATGAGAAAATCAATCATTTCTTGTTCACCAAAATCTCGTCCGAGAGTCTATCATTGAGATCTTATGGACCCACATGAACGAAGCTTTAGAATAAAGCTCGGACACAAAAGTTCACAAACTTTTTCCGGCTTTTAATTCTTAATATTAGTCGATTCCACTAAATGACCAATATTGAACATCTCTAAGTTCATATGCGTTTATATTTCCATTTGATGTGACAAAACTATTCTTCACACGGTCCACGGTGTATTTTACGATATTACCCTTTGTGTGTATCATTAACTCAGAGGAATGTAAAATTACCGTTTTACCCCTGAGTTATTATTTCACCAAGTCCTCTGTTATTTGTGAACGAGAAAAACATAAAGTGAAATGTCTCAACATGTCACATGTTTTATTTCAAAGAATTCTTTATTCGATGAATACCAGGCCTGGTTTATTCGCTCACACTCTCATAACAGAGCATGGTGTGATACTAATGCCTTAGCATTGTTTCAACACAAATTCCATATCTGTGAATCACATGTTTCAACGAAACAGTATTATGACACCAACCGTCGGGTCAATGAAACTTCATTTAGCCATTGTCCATTGACAAATCAAATGTCATAAAGTGTTACAAGAATACATGTACTCACTTCAGGATTTAGGTAATTACTAAAATACCCCTCGTATGTGAGTTTGATGTTTCGAGTGATTAAACGGTTTTATCTCGAACTTCAAAACTTCACTGGTCTTGTTCAATATCTTCATTAAGATATCAAGAATGAATTACAGAGTCACAACTCTCCATATCACAAGATAAGATATCGTTTAATTCATTCTAACAATCATTACTAGGAATCGATTGCCCAATCGATCTTTAGATTGCGAACTATTATTTAAACTAGTCATAAGAAGGTATCTTGTCAAGTCTGTACTTAGCACTTCTTTCGTTGATGACAGTTTCAGAGCGTAGACATAAATGCGTAAACACAATCTTAAATAAGAATGGATATTCAATCTTTATTTAATTTCAAAGCAAAACAAATACAAAAGTATTTAATATCAAAAATCTCCTTTGTGGGCATAAATGCCAACAAAAGTATGTTTTTACAAGTTAAAGTACATTTGTTACAAGTTAAACCACATTTTTGACAAGTTAAAGTACGTTATTTACAAGTTAATGTATCTTTTTAACAAGTTTAACTTACGTTTTAACAAGTTAAAGTTACGTTTTGACAAGTTAATGTAGGTTTTTTACAAGTTAAAGTTACGTTTTGACAAGTTAAAGTACGCTTTTTACAAGTTAAAGTACGTTTTTAACAAGTTAAAGTTAAAGTTACATTTTGACACGTTAAAATACGTTTTTATTATTGAACAAGTTAAAGTTACATTTTGACACGTTAAAATACGTTTTTATTATTGAACAAGTTAAAAAACGTTTTGGCAAATTAAAGTTACGTTTTGACAAGTTAAAGTAGGTTTTTTACATGTTAAAGTACGTTTTTTACAAATTGAAGTACGTTTTTACAAGTTAAAGTACATTTTCTACAAGGTAAACCACATTTTTGACAAGTCAAAGTAAGTTTTGAACAAGTTAATGTATGTTTTGAACAAGTTAAAGTTACGTTTTGACAAATTAAAGTTACGTTTTGACAAGTTAATGTAGGTTTTTTACAAGTTAAAGTACCTTTTTTACAATTTAAACTTACGTTTTGGCAAGTTAAAGTTACATTTTGACACGTTAAAATATGTTTTTTACAAGTTAAAGTACGTTTTTTAAAAGTTAAAGCAAGTGTTTTACAAGTTGAAGTACGTTTTTTACAATTTGAAGTACGTTTTTTACAAGTTAAAGTTACGTTTTAATAACTTAAAGTTACGTTTTGACACATTAACATTACATTTTGACAAGTTAAAGTACGTTTTATATAAGTTAAAGTTACGTTTTGACATGTTAAATTACGTTTTTAACAAGTTAGACTTACCTTTTGACAAATTAAAGTTACGTTTTGACAAGTTAAAGTAGGTTTTTTCCATGTTAAAGTACGCTTTTTACAAGTTGAAGTACGTTTTTACAAGTTAAAGTACATTTGTTACAAGTTAAACAACATTTTTGACAAGTTAAAGTACGTTTTTTACTAGTGAATATATGTTTTTAACAAGTTATACTTACGTTTTGACAACTTAAAGTTACGTTTTGACAAGTTAATGTAGGTTTTTTACAAGTTAAAGTTACGTTTTGACAAGTTAAAGTACGCTTTTTACAAGTTAAAGTACGTTTTTTACAAGTTAAAGTACGTTTTTAACAAGTTAAAGTTAACGTTACATTTTGACACGTTAAAATATGTTTTTTACAAGTTAAAGTACGTCTTTTACAAGTTGAAGTACGTTTTTTACAAGTTAAAGTAAGTTTTTACAAGTTGAAATACGTTTTTTACAAGTTAAAGTACATTTTTTACCAGTTAAAGTTACGTTTTAACAACTAAAAGATACGTTTAGACTCATCAAAATTACATTTTGACAAGTTAAAGTACGTTTGTTACAAGTTAAAGTTACGTTTTGACAAGTTAAATTATATTTTTAACAAGTTAAACTTATGTTTTGAAAAATTAAAGTTACATTTTGACAAGTTAAAGTAGGTTTTTTACATGTTAAAGTACGTTTTTTACAAGTTGAAGTACGTTTTTACAAGTTAAAGTACATTTTCTACAAGGTAAACCACATTTTTGACAAGTTAAAGTAAGTTTTTAACCACTTAATGTATGTTTTTAACAAGTTAAACTTACGTTTTGACAAGTTAAAGTTACGTTTTGACAAGTTAATGTAGGTTTTTTACAAGTTAAAGCACCTTTTTTCCAATTTAAAGTTACGTTTTGACAAGTTAAAGTTACATTTTGACACGTTAAAATATGTTTTTGACAAGTTAAAGTACGTTTTTTACAAGTTAAAGCAAGTGTTTTACAAGTAGAAGTACGTTTTTTACAAGTTGAAGTACGTTTTTTACAAGTTAAAGTTACGTTTTAATAACTTAAAGTTACGTTTTGACACATTATCATTACATTTTGACAAGTTAAAGTACGTTTTATGTAAGTTAAAGTTACGTTTTGACATGTTAAATTACGTTTTTAACAAGTTAGACTTACGTTTTGACAAATTAAAGTTACGTTTTGACAAGTTAAAGTAGGTTCTTTACAAGTTAAAGTACGCTTTTTACAAGTTGAAGTACGTTTTTACAAGTTAAAGTACATTTGTTACAAGTTAAACAACATTTTTGACAAGTTAAAGTACGTATTTTACTAGTGAATATATGTTTTTAACAAGTTATACTTACGTTTTGACAAGTTAAAGTTACGTTTTGACAAGTTAATGTAGGTTTTTTACAAGTTAAAGTTACCTTTTGACAAGTTAAAGTACGCTTTTTACAAGTTAAAGTACGTTTTTTACAAGTGAAAGTACGTTTTTAACAAGTTAAAGTTAACGTAACATTTTGACACGTTAAAATATGTTTTTTACAAGTTAAAGTACGTCTTTTACAAGTTGAAGTACGTTTTTTACAAGTTAAAGTAAGTTTTTACAAGTTGAAATACGATTTTTACAAGTTAAAGTACTTTTTTTACCAGTTAAAGTTACGTTTTAACAACTAAAAGATACGTTTAGACTCATCAAAATTACATTTTGACAAGTTAAAGTACGTTTGTTACAAGTTAAAGTTATGTTTTGACAAGTTAAATTATGTTTTTAACAAGTTAAACTTATGTTTTGACAAATTAAAGTTACGTTTTGACAAGTTAAAGTAGGTTTTTTACATGTTAAAGTACGTTTTTTACGAGTTGAAGTACGTTTTTACAAGTTAAAGTACATTTTCTACAAGTTAAACCACATTTTTGACACGTTAAAGTAAGGTTTTAACAAGTTAATGTATGTTTTTAACAAGTTAAACTTACGTTTTGACAAGTTAAAGTTACGTTTTGACAAGTTAATGTAGGTTTTTTACAAGTTAAAGTACCTTTTTTACAAGTTAAAGATACGTTTTGACAAGTTAAAGTACGGTTTTTACAAGTTAAAGCAAGTGTTTTACAAGTTGAAGTACGTTTTTTACTAGTTGAAGTACGTTTTTTACAAGTTAAAGTTACGTTTTAATAACATAAAGTTACGTTTTTACACATTTAAATTACATTTTGACAAGTTAAAGTGCGTTTTTTATAAGTTAAAGTTACGTTTTGACATGTTAAATTACGTTTTTTACAAGTTAGACTTACCTTTTGACAAATTAAAGTTACGTTTTGACAAGTTAAAGTAGGTTTTTCACAAGTTGAAGTACGTTTTTACAAATTAAAGTTACGTTTAGACAAGTTAAAGTACGTTTGTTACAAGTTAAAGTTACGTTTGGACAAGTTAAATTATGTTTTTAACAAGTTAAACTTACGTTTTGACAAATTAAAGTTACGTTTTGACAAGTGAAAGTAGGTTTTTATACAAGTAAAGGTACATTTTTTACAAGTTGAAGTACGTTTTTACAAGTTAAAGTATATTTTTTACAAGTTAAACCACATTTTTGACAAGTTAAAGTAAGTTTTTAACAAGTTAATGTATGTTTTTAACAAGTTAAACTTACGTTTTGACATGTTAAAGTTACGTTTTGACAAGTTAAAGTACGTTTTTACAAGTTAGAGTACATTTTATACAAATTAACGTACGTTTTTTACAAGTTGAAGTACTTTTTTACAAGTTAAAATACATTTGTTACAAGTTAACCCATATTTTTGACAAGTTAAAGTACGTTTTGTACAAAGGTAATGTGTGTTTTTAACAAGTTAAACTTACGTTTTGACAAATTAAAGTCACATTTTGACAAGTTAAAGTAGGTTTTTTACAAGTTAAAGTACGCTTTTTACAAGTTGAAGTACATTTTTACAAGTTAAAGTACATTTGTTACAAGTTAAACAACATTTTTGACAAGTTAAAGTACGTTTTTTACTAGTGAATATATGTTTTTAACAAGTTATACTTACGTTTTAACAAGTTAAATAGGTTTTTTAAAAGTTAAAGTTACGTTTTGACAAGTTAAAGTACTTTTTTACAAGTTGAAGTTCGTTTTTACAAGTTAAAGTACAGTTGGTACAAGTTAAACCACATTTTTGACAAGTTTAAGTACGTTTTTTCGAGTGAATGTATGTTTTTAAGAATTTAAACATATGTTTTGACGAGTTGAAGTTACGTTCTGACAAGTTAAAGTACGTTTTTTACAAGTTAAAGTAAATTTTTTACAAATTAAAGTACGTTTTTTACAAGTTCAACTACTTTTTTACAAGTTAAAATACATTTGGTACAAGTTAACCCACATTTTTGACAAGTTAAAGTAAGTTTTTTAGAAGTTAATGTGTGTTTTTAACAAGTTAAACTTTCGTTTTAAAAAATTAAAGATACATTTTTACAAGTTAAAGTAGGTTTTTTACAAGTTAAAGTACGCTTTTTACAAGTTAAAGTACGCTTTTTACAAGTTAAAGTACGTTTTTAACAAGTTAAAGTTAACGTTACATTTTGACACGTTAAAATATGTTTTTTACAAGTTAAAGTACGTCTTTTACAAGTTGAAGTACGTTTTTTACAAGTTAAAGTAAGTTTTTACAAATTGAAATACGTTTTTTACAAGTTAAAGTACATTTTTTACAAGTTAAAGTTACGTTTTAACAACTAAAAGATACGTTTAGACTCATCAAAATTACATTTTGACAAGTTAAAGTACGTTTGTTACAAGTTAAAGTTACGTTTTGACAAGTTAAATTATATTTTTAACAAGTTAAACTTATGTTTTGAAAAATTAAAGTTACATTTTGACAAGTTAAAGTAGGTTTTTTACATGTTAAAGTACGTTTTTTACAAGTTGAAGTACGTTTTTACAAGTTAAAGTACATTTTCTACAAGGTAAACCACATTTTTGACAAGTTAAAGTAAGTTTTTAACAAGTTAATGTATGTTTTTAACAAGTTAAACTTACGTTTTGACAAGTTAAAGTTACGTTTTGACAAGTTAATGTAGGTTTTTTACAAGTTAAAGTACCTTTTTCCCAATTTAAAGTTACGTTTTGACAAGTTAAAGTTACATTTTGACACGTTAAAATATATTTTTGACAAGTTAAAGTACGTTTTTTACAAGTTAAAGCAAGTGTTTTACAAGTTGAAGTACGTTTTTTACAAGTTGAAGTACGTTTTTTACAAGTTAAAGTTACGTTTTAATAACTTAAAGTTACGTTTTGACACATTATCATTACATTTTGACAAGTTAAAGTACGTTTTATATAAGTTAAAGTTACGTTTTGACATGTTAAATTACGTTTTTAACAAGTTAGACTTACCTTTTGACAAATTAAAGTTACGTTTTGACAAGTTAAAGTAGGTTCTTTACAAGTTAAAGTACGCTTTTTACAAGTTGAAGTACGTTTTTACAAGTTAAAGTACATTTGTTACAAGTTAAACAACATTTTTGACAAGTTAAAGTACGTATTTTACTAGTGAATATATGTTTTTAAGAAGTTATACTTACGTTTTGACAAGTTAAAGTTACGTTTTGACAAGTTAATGTAGGTTTTTTACAAGTTAAAGTTACGTTTTGACAAGTTAAAGTACGCTTTTTACAAGTTAAAGTACGTTTTTTACAAGTGAAAGTACGTTTTTAACAAGTTAAAGTTAACGTAACATTTTGACACGTTAAAATATGTTTTTTACAAGTTAAAGTACGTCTTTTACAAGTTAAAGTACGTTTTTTACAAGTTAAAGTAAGTTTTTACAAGTTGAAATACGTTTTTTACAAGTTAAAGTTACGTTTTAACAACTAAAATATACGTTTAGACTCATCAAAATTACATTTTGACAAGTTAAAGTACGTTTGTTACAAGTTAAAGTTATGGTTTGACAAGTTAAATTATGTTTTTAACAAGTTAAACTTATGTTTTGACAAATTAAAGTTACGTTTTGACAAGTTAAAGTAGGTTTTTTACATGTTAAAGTAGGTTTTTTACGAGTTGAAGTACGTTTTTACAAATTAAAGTACATTTTCTACAAGTTAAACCACATTTTTGACACGTTAAAGTAAGTTTTTAACAAGTTAATGTATGTTTTTAACAAGTTAAACTTACGTTTTGACAAGTTAAAGTTACGTTTTGACAAGTTAATGTAGGTTTTTTACAAGTTAAAGTACCTTTTTTACAAGTTAAAGTTACGTTTTGACAAGTTAAAGTACGGTTTTTACAAGTTAAAGCAAGTGTTTTACAAGTTGAAGTACGTTTTTTACTAGTTGAAGTACGTTTTTTACAAGTTAAAGTTACGTTTTAATAACATAAAGTTACGTTTTTTCACATTAAAATTACATTTTGACAAGTTAAAGTGCGTTTTTTATAAGTTAAAGTTACGTTTTGACATGTTAAATTACGTTTTTTACAAGTTAGACTTACCTTTTGACAAATTAAAGTTACGTTTTGACAAGTTAAAGTAGGTTTTTCACAAGTTGAAGTACGTTTTTACAAATTAAAGTTACGTTTAGACAAGGTAAAGTACGTTTGTTACAAGTTAAAGTTACGTTTTGACAAGTTAAATTATGTTTTTAACAAGTTAAACTTACGTTTTGACAAATTAAAGTTACGTTTTGACAAGTGAAAGTAGGTTTTTTTACAAGTAAAGGTACATTTTTTACAAGTTGAAGTACGTTTTTACAAGTTAAAGTATATTTTTTACAAGTTAAACCACATTTTTGACAAGTTAAAGTAAGTTTTTAACAAGTTAATGTATGTTTTTAACAAGTTAAACTTACGTTTTGACATGTTAAAGTTACGTTTTGACAAGTTAAAGTACGTTTTTACAAGTTAGAGTACATTTTATACAAACTAAAGTACGTTTTTTACAAGTTGAAGTACTTTTTTACAAGTTAAAATACATTTGTTACAAGTTAACCCATATTTTTGACAAGTTAAAGTACGTTTTGTACAAAGGTAATGTGTGTTTTTAACAAGTTAAACTTACGTTTTGACAAATTAAAGTCACATTTTGACAAGTTAAAGTAGGTTTTTTACAAGTTAAAGTACGCTTTTTACAAGTTGAAGTACGTTTTTACAAGTTAAAGTACATTTGTTACAAGTTAAACAACATTTTTGACAAGTTAAAGTACGTTTTTTACTAGTGAATATATGTTTTTAACAAGTTATACTTACGTTTTAACAAGTTAAATAGGTTTTTTAAAAGTTAAAGTTACGTTTTGACAAGTTAAAGTACTTTTTTACAAGTTGAAGTTCGTTTTTACAAGTTAAAGTACAGTTGGTACAAGTTAAACCACATTTTTGACAATTTTAAGTACGTTTTTTCGAGTGAATGTATGTTTTTAAGAATTTAAACTTATGTTTTGACGAGTTGAAGTTACGTTCTGACAAGTTAAAGTACGTTTTTTACAAGTTAAAGTAAAGTTTTTACAAATTAAAGTACGTTTTTTACAAGTTCAAGTACTTTTTTACAAGTAAAAATACATTTTGTACAAGTTAACCCACATTTTTGACAAGTTAAAGTAAGTTTTTTAGAAGTTAATGTGTGTTTTTAACAAGTTAAACTTTCGTTTTAAAAAATTAAAGTTACATTTTTACAAGTTAAAGTAGGTTTTTTACAAGTTAAAGTACGCTTTTTACAAGTTAGAGTACGTTTTTAACAAGTTAAAGTTAACGTTACATTTTGACACGTTAAATTATGTTTTTTACAAGTTAAAGTACGTCTTTTACAAGTTGAAGTACGTTTTTTACAAGTTAAAGTAAGTTTTTACAAATTGAAATACGTTTTTTACAAGTTAAAGTACATTTTTTACCAGTTAAAGTTACGTTTTAACAACTAAAAGATACGTTTAGACTCATCAAAATTACATTTTGACAAGTTAAAGTACGTTTGTTACAAGTTAAAGTTACGTTTTGACAAGTTAAATTATGTTTTTAACAAGTTAAACTTATGTTTTGACAAATTAAAGTTACGTTTTGACAAGTTAAAGTAGGTTTTTTACATGTTAAAGTACGTTTTTTACAAGTTGAAGTACGTTTTTACAAGTTAAAGTACATTTTCTACAAGGTAAACCACATTTTTGACAAGTTAAAGTAAGTTTTTAACAAGTTAATGTATGTTTTTAACAAGTTAAACTTACGTTTTGACAAGTTAAAGTTACGTTTTGACAAGTTAATGTAGGTTTTTTACAAGTTAAAGTACCTTTTTTCCAATTTAAAGTTACGTTTTGACAAGTTAAAGTTACATTTTGACACGTTAAAATATGTTTTTTACAAGTTAAAGTACCTTTTTTACAAGTTAAAGCAAGTGTTTTAAAAGTTGAAGTACGTTTTTTACAAGTTGAAGTACGTTTTTTACAAGTTAAAGTTACGTTTTAATAACTTAAAGTTACGTTTTGACACATTATCATTACATTTTGACAAGTTAAAGTACGTTTTATATAAGTTAAAGTTGCGTTTTGACATGTTAAATTACGTTTTTAACAAGTTAGACTTACCTTTTGACAAATTAAAGTTACGTTGTGACAAGTTAAATTAGGTTTTTAACAAGTTAAAGTACTTTTTACAAGTTGAAGTACGTTTTTACAAGTTAAAGTACATTTGTTACAAGTTAAACAACATTTTTGACAAGTTAAAGTACGTATTTTACTAGTGAATATATGTTTTTTACAAGTTATACTTACGTTTTGACAAGTTAAAGTTACGTTTTGACAAGTTAATGTAGGTTTTTTACAGGTTAAAGTTACGTTTTGACAAGTTAAAGTACGCTTTTTACAAGTTAAAGTACTTTTTTTACAAGTTAAAGTACGTTTTTAACAAGTTAAAGTTAACGTAACATTTTGACACGTTAAAATATGTTTTTTACAAGTTAAAGTACGTCTTTTACAAGTTGAAGTACGTTTTTTACAAGTTAAAGTAAGTTTTTACAAGTTGAAATACGTTTTTTACAAGTTAAAGTTCTTTTTTTACCAGTTAAAGTTACGTTTTAACAACTAAAAGATACGTTTAGACTCATCAAAATTACATTTTGACAAGTTAAAATACGTTTGTTACAAGTTAAAGTTATGTTTTGACAAGTTAAATTATGTTTTTAACAGGTTAAACTTATGTTTTGACAAATTAAAGTTACGTTTTGACAAGTTAAAGTAGGTTTTTTACATGTTAAAGTACGTTTTTTACGAGTTGAAGTACGTTTTTACAAGTTAAAATACATTTTCTACAAGTTAAACCACATTTTTGACACGTTAAAGTAAGTTTTTAATAAGTTAATGTATGTTTTTAACAAGTTAAACTTACGTTTTGACAAGTTAAAGTTACGTTTTGACAAGTTAATGTAGGTTTTTTTCAAGTTAAAGTACCTTTTTTACAAGTTAAAGTTACGTTTTGACAAGTTAAAGTACGGTTTTTACAAGTTAAAGCAAGTGTTTTACAAGTTAAAGTTACGTTTTAATAACATAAAGTTACGTTTTTACACATTAAAATTACATTTTGACAAGTTAAAGTACGTTTTTTATAAGTTAAAGTTACGTTTTGACATGTTAAATTACGTTTTTTACAAGTTAGACTTACCTTTTGACAAATTAAAGTTACGTTTTGACAAGTTAAAGTAGGTTTTTCACAAGTTGAAGTACGTTTTTACAAATTAAAGTTACGTTTAGACAAGTTAAAGTACGTTTGTTACAAGATAAAGTTACGTTTTGACAAGTTAAATTATGTTTTAAACAAGTTAAACTTACGTTTTGACAAATTAAAGTTACGTTTTGACAAGTGAAAGTAGGTTTTTTACAAGTAAAGGTACATTTTTTACAAGTTGAAGTACGTTTTTACAAGTTAAAGTATATTTTTTACAAGTTAAAGTAAGTTTTTAACAAGTTAATGTATGTTTTTAACAAGTTAAACTTACGTTTTGACATGTTAAAGTTACGTTTTGACAAGTTAAAGTACGTTTTTACAAGTTAGAGTACATTTTATACAAATTAAAGTACGTTTTTTACAAGTTGAAGTACTTTTTTACAAGTTAAAATACATTTGTTACAAGTTATTCCATATTTTTGACAAGTTAAAGTACGTTTTGTACAAAGGTAATATGTGTTTTTAACAAGTTAAACTTACGTTTTGACAAATTAAAGTCACATTTTGACAAGTTAAAGTAGGTTTTTTACAAGTTAAAGTACGCTTTTTACAAGTTGAAGTACGTTTTTACAAGTTAAAGTACATTTGTTACAAGTTAAACAACATCCTTGACAAGTTAAAGTACGTTTTTTACTAGTGAATATATGTTTTTAACAAGTTATACTTACGTTTTAACAAGTTAAATAGGTTTTTTAAAAGTTAAAGTTACGTTTTGACAAGTTAAAGTACTTTTTTACAAGTTGAAGTTCGTTTTTACAAGTTAAAGTACAGTTGATACAAGTTAAACCACATTTTTGACAAGTTTAAGTACGTTTTTCGAGTGAATGTATGTTTTTAAGAATTTAAACTTATGTTTTGACGAGTTGAAGTTACGTTCTGACAAGTTAAAGTACGTTTTTTACAAGTTAAAGTAAATTTTTTACAAATTAAAGTACGTTTTTTACAAGTTCAAGTACTTTTTTACAAGTTAAAATACATTTGGTACAAGTTAACCCACATTTTTGACAAGTTAAAGTAAGTTTTTGAGAATTTAATGTGTGTTTTTAACAAGTTAAACTTACGTTTTAAAAAATTAAAGTTACATTTTTACAAGTTAAAGTAGGTTTTTTACAAGTTAAAGTACGCTTTTTACAAGTTAAAGTACGTTTTTAACAAGTTAAAGTTAACGTTACATTTTGACACGTTAAAATATGTTTTTTACAAGTTAAAGTACATCTTTTACAAGTTGAAGTACGTTTTTTACAAGTTAAAGTAAGTTTTTACAAATTGAAATACGTTTTTTACAAGTTAAAGTGTAATTTTTACCAGTTAAAGTTACGTTTTAACAACTAAAAGATACGTTTAGACTCATCAAAATTACATTTTGACAAGTTAAAGTACGTTTGTTACAAGTTAAAGTTACGTTTTGACAAGTTAAATTATGTTTTTAACAAGTTAAACTTATGTTTTGACAAATTAAAGTTACGTTTTGACAAGTTAAAGTAGGTTTTTTACATGTTAAAGTACGTTTTTTACAAGTTGAAGTACGTTTTTACAAGTTAAAGTACATTTTCTACAAGGTAAACCACATTTTTGACAAGTTAAAGTAAGTTTTTAACAAGTTAATGTATGTTTTTAACAAGTTAAACTTACGTTTTGACAAGTTAAAGTTACGTTTTGACAAGTTAATGTAGGTTTTTTACAAGTTAAAGTACCTTTTTTCCAATTTAAAGTTACGTTTTAACAAGTTAAAGTTACATTTTGACACGTTAAAATATGTTTCTTACAAGTTAAAGTACGTTTTTTACAAGTTAAAGCAAGTGTTTTACTAGTTGAAGTACGTTTTTTACAAGTTGAAGTACGTTTTTTACAAGTTAAAGTTACGTTTTAATAACTTAAAGTTACGTTTTGACACATTATCATTACATTTTGACAAGTTAAAGTACGTTTTATATAAGTTAAAGTTGCGTTTTGACATGTTAAATTACGTTTTTAACAAGTTAGACTTACCTTTTGCCAAATTAAAGTTACGTTGTGACAAGTTAAAGTAGGTTTTTTACAAGTTAAAGTACTTTTTTTACAAGTTAAAGTACATTTTTTAGCAGTTAAAGTTACGTTTTAACAACTTAAAGAAACGTTTAGACTCATCAAAATTACATTTTGACAAGTTAAAGTACGTTTGTTACAAGTTAAAGTTACGTTTTGACAAGTTACATTATGTTTTTAACAAGTTAAACTTATGTTTTGACAAATTAAAGTTACGTTTTGACAAGTTAAAGTAGGTTTTTTACATGTTAAAGTACGTTTTTTACAAGTTGAAGTACGTTTTTACAAGTTAAAGTACATTTTCTACAAGGTAAACCACATTTTTGACATGTTAAAGTAAGTTTTTAACAAGTTAATGTATATTTTCTACAAGTTAAACTTACGTTTTGACAAGTTAAAGTTACGTTTTGACAAGTTAATGTAGGTTTTTTACAAGTTAAAGTACCTTTTTTCCAAGGGTTATTGTATAGAATAGCCCTATATAGGTTTTGAAATTTCAATTTGTCCAACGTTGTGTAAAACTTTGGTAAAAGTCCAGTAAATCAATTTGAGGTAAATTTCATTCCGAAAAAGCCCATATTGCTTCTCCCGCCCAAACCAATTTTTATCATTAATTAAAAAGTCAAACCGATTTACACGGTTACACGTAACCCCAAATTCGGGATTTATTAACAAAAGAAAATAATTAAAGTAGAAAGAGAAAATCAAATAAATGATTTCCTAAATTAAACCGTCCATATTCTACATTTTCAAAATCTCACTACCGCCATTATTTTCCAGAGAAAGAACACGAACCCGAAAGAAGAACACGAAAACTTGAGGAAAACTCACAACGACGAAGAAAGGTAAACAACTACTAAATATTTATATGAGTAAATCGATTTTCCCTCTGACTTTTTGATTTTTTTCTTCTAAAAACCCTTTTTCAAAACCCACCGATGTTCATGCATGTTTACAAAAAAGAAAATAATCGAAAACTGTTATATGTAAAACCCTTTTAAAACCCAAAAAAATCAAAATACGGAAATCGTTTTTCCATCTGAGTAGTAGATCTGTTTATTTTACAAACCCTTTATTGCTAAACCCCACTGATGTTCATGCATGTTTAAAAATCATAAATCTTATTCGAATACAGTGTATTTAAAACTCAGTAAATCAAAAACACGGAAAATAATTTTTGGTTGTATATGTACAGTGTATTTAAAACTCAGTAAATCAAAAAGGATTTAAGCATTACAAATATATATTTACAACGTTTATTTTATTTTTATCGTTTTTATGTTGTACAGGTTTTTTGAATCGGTGAAAAATGGAGAAAAAGAAGAAAATAGGAGATATGAGTATTGGAAAAAAAAGGGCCCGGGGACATTTAGAAACCTCAGATCATGAGGTAAACCATTTTTAACTGGTTTATTACATTTAGTATTTAAATTTTTATTAAATAAGTAAATAAAATTGTTAGTGATTTACATGATTAACGCATTCTGTAGGTTGGTGCTTATTTGGTAGAACCAGAAGATTGGGACCTTGACCAACGCATAATAGTCCACACAAACTTCACAGCAATCCGACAAATATTGTCAGCACTAGACACAGAACAACAATTTGAAATGTTCGAGAAATCACCTTTCTCCCACTTTCAACATTTAAAGGGCGAGGTATTCCCAAAAAGATTGGTGCACATGCTAGTAGTCAGCCAGGTTGAATCAGGGAAAAAAGATGAGCTACACTTCCGAATAGGAGGAAGGATTCACCGATTCACCATCAAAGAGTTTGAGTTAATGTCTGGTAATGATTTCAATTAACACGTTATGAATATAAAATTATTTAATTTACTAATACATTATTTTGGTTTTAATTTATAGGTTTAAATTTTGACGAAATTCCAAATGTATACGACGACTTAATTATTGGAAATCCATTGAAGGAGCAGTTTTTCAGTATCAAAGGAACACAAAAAGCACACATCCTACTTGGGATGTTAAAAGGTAAATTCGGTGGTAATGATGAAGAACGATTAGCGTTAATCAACATAGCAATCATTGAGCTGATAATATTGCCAAGAGAAAGAAATCATGTTATATCTAACCAACTACTGAAGATGGCCACAAACACTGAATTGTTGAATGAATATCTGTGGGGAAGGGACAGTTTTCTACGCCTGTGCGAGTCCTTTCAAAGAATCAAGTATTCTCAAAGTAAAACAGGTTTTAACATTGACGGGTTTTTACACCCGTTAATCGCATGGGTTTACGAGCTTATACCCGCATTTGAAGAAAATGGATTTGCAAAATCCACAAAAACGCAGACATTTCCGAGGATGTTGAAGTGGTCCTACCACTTCAATGCTGAAACACATGATTTGAAACATATATTCATGGATGAAGAGGTAAATTTGTTTCATTATTTGGTTTAATGTTTTTGATTGTTTTAAGTAAATCACTAACATATTTACTGTGTTAATGGAAGCTGACGATAAATACACTCTCAACAAATAAAGACGAATTGGAAATGGGAGGTCCCGAATTAGATGAGTACCCTGTGGAGATAGCAATAAAGAAGCCAAAACTTCCAACTACAAAACCAACTGTAGCCAGCACCTCGCGAACACAAGACGAGTACGTAACATTATCAGAGATGAGAGCAGTTTATGATAAATTGGATGAAGCTCTAATGGAGATCAAAGTGCTAAAACAGCAAGTGGATCAATGCAATGATACAATTTTAGACATTGTTAATGTCTATTTGGAAGGAGAAGAGCTCGAAAAATTCAAGGTATTAACTCAAACTTGGCATAGTCAATTACATGTTTACTAATTAATCTAGTTTTAAAATGTTGATGTTAAAACTTCAGGAAGGAACTAGGTCTAAATCATTAGGAGACACAACCGTCTCACATGACAACGGAAAACCAACAAATGTTGATAACAATGACGTTGTGGACATGGCGCATTCAAAACCAGACAGCCCAAAAAAAGTTGATAAAAAAGGAAAGAAAAAAGTTTCAGGCCCGTCAAATATCCCAAAAGAGGCACTAAAGTCAACCAGGACATCTCCAAGATTCAAGTTACAAATCAATGAACCAGTCAATCCAACAGTAAGTAATATGCTGAATCTGTAATGAAATTTAAAACATATTAATAAACAGTGTATTGACTTTCAGGTAAATGAGCCTAGAAGGAAACTTCAAACCGATAAGGATGTGGCTAAAACAGTGGAGGATGAGGACCAACTGACATTGACACACATGGTAAATCATTAACTAGAACAATTATATTAACGTAGTAAAACAATGTATTTATTTACTTTGTAAATGTTTTACCAGTACAAGAAACAAAAAGATAGACAAGCAGGCACGAAGGGAGATCCAAATGTGATACTGACAGCCACCAATGTAGAGGTAAAATAATTCACTAACTAATTAATAATCAACCTTTAGTGTGCTAACTTTTTTTTCATTTGTTTTAGTTCAAAAAACCCAAAGATAGAGATGTGCAAAAGCAAGATGATCCATATGTGTCACCACAACAAATTAAGGATAACATTAATCAGGATATCTCACCATTAATAGGCGAGGAGAAGGCAGCAAAAATGACACCGGTATAATTACATTTTTGTAAAATAAAAAAGTTTTGTCTGTCTACCATCTATGAATTTTACTGTGTTTAAACAGGAGAGATTACGTTTGCTACAAGATGATTGGTTATTTGCTGTTAATGATGTTTTGGACATGGATATTAACAAGCACGTTAATAAACACACGCAGAAAATGGACATTCCAGACACTCCAAAAGGGAAAAATTTTAAACGTCTCAGAAAGGGACTCAACATTGAAAAGGAGTGGACTCCGAAAAAACAAGACATTCTTTTAATTATGCATGTTTAATAAGTGTATTATAGTGTAAACTGATGTTGAATAGTAATATTCTTACAGATTCTACAAGATGAAGAAACATTCAAGATTAACAAGAAAGGTGATACATCAAAATTGCAAACTGTACCTGCACCAAAGGTAATAACATGCATGTAAATCATCAAATAAATTTTAATTGAGTAAATTATCATTAATAGGTTAATAAATTGTTATATTTTTGACAACAGGAACCAACCCAGGAAGAGAACACAGCAGTGCATGCACGGGCCAAAAGGGCAATCCGGAAATCAGCATACCAGAAGCCACCATACACTGCAGATACAAAAACAAAAAGGCCAAAAACACAACACAAAAATGCAGGACAAGATAAGGAGACCAATGAAGAAGACACCAACAGCCAGCCATCGTTTGATTTGGGGATCTAGTCCAACTATTATAACAATTAAACTAAGTTAATTATAGCCCATATTGTTTTGGGTTTTTTTGGGATTAAAATCTTGCCTTTTGGAACAAGTATGTTATAAGTACCCATTATGTTTTGGGATGTAATAGTTAGACTTTTGGAAAAAGTATGTTATAAGTACCCATAAAGTATTGGGATATGCTAGATGTATTTTGGGGTTCCAATTTGTTTTGGAATCCATGTCATCTATTTTATAAAAACTGAATATGTTATCAACTATTACGTATTGATAACAAAAAAATAGATCAGTTTTACTCAACTAGACATCAGTAAATCAAGTTCAAAAAACTCTGTAAATCGTTGGACATCAATAAATTAATAAATATCAGTAAATTGATATTGAATAGCGAAATGTCATTAATTTAATTAATAGTAAACACAATAAAGATAAATATCAATAAATCAACATACATGGGTAAATTGAATTCAAACAATATTGATCTTAAATAGCATATTGATAAATATCAGTAAATCAACATACATGAGTAAATTGAATTCAAAAAATAATGAACTTAAATAGCATATTGAAACTTAAATTTAGAACTAAGTTAAAAATAAATCGTTCAAGACAAAAAAGAAATTACAAATCAAATACATGGTCTAGGTATCTTTTTTAGAAATACAACCCCGCTTATTGTGGCCACTATGACCACATTTACCACAACGTTGAATGTAGGGGTGAAACTTTTCATTTTTTGATCTATATCTCTTCTCTTTAGGCCTCCCAGCTTGCCGCTTCTGACATGGTGGTTTTATCACACTTTCATGAAATGGCAAACTCCAATCACCTTCATGTGAAATAGGAAACACATCTAGCTCATATGTCTTACAAAAAAAATCTTGCCTAAAATAAGGAGAAACATAGTCTATTGGAAATAAATTCCTACGGTACAATGCAGCACACGCATGTGAACAAGGTAAATCTTCAAGTTGCCAAAAACGAAAAGTACATGATTTTTGTTCAACATCAACAACTCGACGCATTGCCCCATCCACTATTTCGAATTGATTCTCGTTAATTGCATTAACCTGGTTAAATTAACAGACAAACATTAACCAAGAACAACAATATCAACAAATAAACACAGTAAATTAATAAAAAATAACTAAATCAAACTTAGACTTTGTACTTACATTCATACACCTCCCCGCTTCTTGAGCATCCTTCAAAGTTTGATACCCAATATTGGTTAGTCCATAAACCATTTTCGGAATAAGAGCCCTCTTCTTAACAATCCATCTTTGAATAAGATCCCGGTAACTCAAAACCAAACATGCAACCGGCCACCCTCTTGCTTCATGCAACACAGCATTCAAACATTCATATATGTTTGTAGTCATGGTACAAGTTAACCCTCATTTTTGACAAGTTAAAGTAAGTTTTTTAGAAGTTAATGTGTGTTTTTAACAAGTTAAACTTACGTTTTGAAAAATTAAAGTTACATTTTGACAAGTTAAAGTAGGTTTTTTACAAGTTAAAGTACGCTTTTTACAAGTTAAAGTACGTTTTTAACAAGTTAAAGTTAACGTTACATTTTGACACGTTAAAATATGTTTTTTACAAGTTAAAGTTACATTTTGACAAGTTAAATACGTTTTTTACAAGTTTAAGTTACGTTTTGACAAGTTAAAGTACTTTTTTTAGAAGTTAAAGTACGTTTTTTACAATTTAATGTATGTTTTTTACGACTTAAAGTTACGTTTTTCCAAGTTAAAGTTACGTTTTGACACATTAAAATTAATTTTGACAACTTAAAGTACGTTTGTTACAAGTTAAAGTTACGTTTTGACAAGTTAAATTATGTTTTTAACAAGTTAAACTTATGTTTTGACAAATTAAAGTTACGTTTTGACAAGTTAAAGTAGGTTTTTTACATGTTAAAGTACGTTTTCTACAAGTTGAAGTACGTTTTTACAAGTTAAAGTACATTTTCTACAAGGTAAACCAAATTTTTGACAAGTTAAAGTAAGTTTTTAACAAGTTAATGTATGTTTTTAACAAGTTAAACTTACGTTTTGACAAATTAAAGTTACGTTTTGACAAGTTAATGTAGGTTTTTTACAAGTTAAAGTACCTTTTTTCCAATTTAAAGTTACGTTTTGACAGGTTTAAGTTACATTTTGACACGTTAAAATATGTTTTTTACAAGTTAAAGTACATTTTTTACAAGTTAAAGCAAGTGTTTTACAAGTTGAAGTACGTTTTTTACAAGTTGAAGTACGTTTTTTACAAGTTAAAGTTACGTTTTAATAACTTAAAGTTACGTTTTGACACATTATCATTACATTTTGACAAGTTAAAGTACGTTTTATATAAGTTAAAGTTACGTTTTGACATGTTAAATTACGTTTTAAACAAGTTAGACTTACCTTTTGACAAATTAAAGTTACGTTTTGACAAGTTAAAGTAGGTTTTTTACAAGTTAAAGTACGCTTTTTACAAGTTGAAGTACGTTTTTACAAGTTAAAGTACATTTGTTACAAGTTAAACAACATTTTTGACAAGTTAAAGTACGTTTTTTACTAGTGAATATATGTTTTTAACAAGTTATACTTACGTTTTGACAAGTTAAAGTTACGTTTTGACAAGTTAATGTAGGTTTTTTACAAGTTAAAGTTACGTTTTGACAAGTTAAAGTACGCTTTTTACAAGTTAAAGTACGTTTTTTACAAGTTAAAGTACGTTTTTAACAAGTTAAAGTTAACGTAACATTTTGACACGTTAAAATATGTTTTTTACAAGTTAAAGTACGTCTTTTACAAGTTGAAGTACGTTTTTTACAAGTTAAAGTAAGTTTTTACCAGTTGAAATACGTTTTTTACAAGTTAAAGTACTTTTTTTACCAGTTAAAGTTACGTTTTAACAACTAAAAGATACGTTTAGACTCATCAAAATTACATTTTGACAAGTTACAGTACGTTTGTTACAAGTTAAAGTTACGTTTTGACAAGTTAAATTATGTTTTTAACAAGTTAAACTTATGTTTTGACAAATTAAAGTTACGTTTTGACAAGTTAAAGTAGGTTATTTACATGTCAAAGTACGTTTTTTACGAGTTGAAGTACGTTTTTACAAGTTAAAGTACATTTTCTACAAGTTAAACCACATTTTCTACAAGTCAAAGTACGTTTTTAACAAGTTAATGTACGTTTTTAACAAGTTAAAGTTATGTTTTGACAAGTTAAAGTACGTTTTTTACAAGTTAAAGTACGTTTTATACAAGTTAAAAAAAGTGTTTTACAAGTTGAAGTACGTTTTTTACAAGTTTAAGTACGTTTTTTACAAGTCAAAGTTAGGTTTTAACAAGTTAAAGTTACGTTTCGACACATTCAAATTACATTTTGACAAGTTAAAGTACATTTTTTATATGTTAAAATTACCTTTTGACAAGTTAAATTACGTTTTTAACAAGTTAAACTTACGTTTTGACAAATTAAAGTTACGTTTTGACAATTTGAAGTATGTTTGTTACAAGTTAAAGTACGTTTTTTACAAGTTGAAGTACGTTTTTATGAGTTAAACGACATATGTTACATGTTAAAATATGTTTTTTACAAGTTAATGTATGTTTTTAAAAAGAGAAACTTACGTTTTGACAAATTAAAGTTAGGTTTTGACAAGTTAAAGTAGGATTTTTACAAGTTAAAGAACGTTCTTTACAAGTTAAAGTTACGTTTTGACAAGTTTAAGTTACATATTGACACATAAAAATACGTTTTTTACAAGTTATAGTACGATTTTTACAAGTTAAAACAAGTGTTTTACAAGTTGAAGTACGTTTTTTACAAGTTGAAGTACGTTTTTTACAAGTTAAAGTTACATTTTAACAACTTTAAGTTACGTTTTTACAAGTTTAAGTACGTTTTTTATAAGTTAAAATTACGTTTTGACAAGTTAAATTACGTTTTTAACAAGTTAAACTTACGTTTTGAGAAATTATAGTTATGTTTTGACAAGTTAAATTATGTTTTTTACAAGTTAAAGTACAATTTTTACAAGTTCAATTACATTTTTTACAAGTTAAAGTACGGTTTTTTCATGAAAGTTACATTTTGACACGTTAAAGTACGTTTTTTAGAAGTTAAAGTTAGTGTTTTAGAAGTTGAAGTACGTTTTTTACAAGTTAAAATATATTTTCTACAAGTTAAAGTTACATTATAACAACTTAAAGTTATGTTTTGACACATTAAAATGACATTTTGACAAGTTAAAGTATTTTTTTTACAAGTTAAAGTTACGTTTTGATAAGTTTAATTATGTTTTTTACAACTTAATGTACTTTTTTTTACAAGATAAAGTTTCGTTGTGAGAAGTAAAATTACATTTTTAAAAGTTAAAGTACGTTTTTAACATATTAAACTTACGTTTTGGAAAGTTAAAGTTACGTTTTGACAAGTTAAACTAAGTTTCTTACAAGTTAAAGTAAGTTTTTAACAAGTTAAAGTTACGTTTTGACAAGTTGAAGTACGTTTTTTACAAGTTATAGTACATTTTTTACAAGTTAAAGTTACGGTTTAACACTTAAAGTTACGTTTTAACAAATTAAAATTACGTTTTGACAAGTTAAAGTACATTTTTTACAAGATAAAGTTTCGTTGTGAGAAGTAAAATTACGTTTTTTAAAAGTTAAAGTACAGTTTTAACAAGTTGAACTAACGTTTTAACAAGTTAAAGTTACGTTTTGACAAGTTAAAGTATGTGTTTTACAAGTTAAAGTACGTTTTTTACAAGTTGATGTACGTTTTTTACAAGTTAACGTACTTGTTTTACAAGTTGATTTATGGTTTTTACAAGTTAACGTACATTTTTTACAAGTTAAAGTTACGTTTTAACACATTAAAATTAAATTTTTACAAGTTAAAGTTGCGCTTTGACAAGTTAAATTACGTTTTTAACAAGTTAAACTTATGTTTTGACAAATTAAACTTACATTTTGACAAGTTAAAGTTGGTTTTTTACAAGTTAAAGTACGTTTTTTTACATGTTATCCCACATTTTTGACAAGTTAAAGTACGTTTTTTACAAGTGAATGTATGTTTTTAACAAGTTAAAGTTACGTTTTTTACAAGTTAAAGTTATGTGTTGACAAGTTAAAGTACGTTTTTTACAAGTTAAATTAAAATTACCATTTGACAATTTAAATTACGTTTTTAACAAGTTAAACTTCCGTTTTGAGAAATTAAAGTTATATTTTGACAAGTTAAATTATGTGTTTTACAAGTTAAAGTACGTTGTTTACAAGTTAAAGTACACTTTTTACAAGTTCAATTACATTTTTTACACGTTAAAGTACGTTTCTTTCAAGTTAAAGTTACGTTTTGATAAGTTTAATTATGTTTTTTACAAGTTAATGTACTTTTTTTACAAGATAAAGTTTCGTAGTGAGAAGTAAAATTACGTTTTTAAAAGTTAAAGTACGTTTTTAACAAGTTAAACTTACGTTTTGAAAAGTTAAAGTTACGTTTTGACAAGTTAAACTAAGTTTCTTACAAGTTTAAGTAAGTTTTTAACAAGTTAAAGTTACGTTTTGACAAGTTGAAGTACGTTTTTTACAAGTTATTGTACATTTTTTACAAGTTAAAGTTACTTTTAAACAACTTAAAGTTACGTTTTAACACATTAAAATTATATTTTGACAAGTTAAAGTAAATTTTTTACAAGTTAAAGTTACGTTTTGATAAGTTTAATTATGTTTTTTCAAGTTAAAGTACGTTTTTTACAAGATAAAGTTTCGTTGTGACAAGTAAAATTACGTTTTTTAAAAGTTAAAGTACGTTTTTAACAAGTAAAACTTACGTTTTGACAAGTTAAAGTTACGTTTTGACAAGTTAAAGTAGGTTTTTTACAAGTTAAAGTTAGTGTTTTACAAGTTGAAGTACGTTTTTTACAAGTTAAAATATATTTTCTACAAGTTAAAGTTACATTATAACAACTTAAAGTTATGTTTTGACACATTAAAATCACATTTTGAGAAGTTAAAGTACGTTTTTTACAAGTTGAAGTTATGTTTTGATAAGTTTATTTATATTTTTTTACAAGTTAATGTACTTTTTTTACAAGATAAAGTTTCGTTGTAAGAAGTAAAATTACGTTTTTTAAAGTTAAAGTACGTTTTTAACAACTTAACATACGTTTTGAAAAGTTAAAGTTACGTTTTGACAAGTTAAACTAAGTTTCTTACAAGTTAAATTAAGTTTTTAACAAGTTAAAGTTACGTTTTGACAAGTTGAAGTACGTTTTTTACAAGTTATAGTACATTATTTTTAAGTTAAAGTTACGGTTTAACAACTTAAAGTTACGTTTTAACACATTAAAATTACATTTTCACAAGTTAAAGTACGTTTTTTACAAGTTAAAGTTACGTTTTGATATGTTTAATTATGTTTTTTTACAAGTTAAAGTAAGTTTTTTACAAGATAAAGTTTCGTTGTGAGAAGTAAAATTACGTTTTTTAAAAGTTAAAGTACGTTTTTAACAAGTTAAACTTACGTTTTAACAAGTTAAAGTTACGTTTTGACAAGTTAAAGTATGTGTTTTACAAGTTAAAGTACGTTTTTTACAAGTTAAAGTTACGTTTTGACAATTAAAATTACATCTTGACACGTTGAAATATGTTTTTTATAAGTTAAAGTACGTTTTTTAGAAGTTGAAGTACGTTTTTTTACAAGTTAAGGTACTTGTTTTACAAGTTGATTTATGGTTTTTACAAGTTAAAGTACATTTTTTACAAGTTAAAGTTACATTTTAACAAGTTAAAGTTACGTTTTAACAAGTTAAAGTTATGTTTTAACACATTAAAATTAAATTTTGACAAGGTAAAGTACGTTTTTTACAAGTTAAAGTTGCGCTTTGACAAGTTAAATTACGTTTTTAACAAGTTAAACTTATAATTTGACAAATTAAAGTTACGTTTGTACAAGTTAAAGTAGGTTTTTTACAAGTTAAATTACTTATTTTACAGGTTGAAGAACGTTTTTACAAGTTAAAGTACATTTGTTACAAGTTATCCCACATTTTTGACAAGTTAAAGTACGTTTTTTACAAGTGAATGTATGTTTTTAACAAGTTAAAGTTACGTTTTGACAAGTTAAAGTTACGATTTGACAAGTTAAAGTACGTTTTTTACATTTAAAGTACGTTTTTTTCAAGTTAAAGTTATGTTTTGACAAGTTAAAGTACGTTTTTTTACAAGTTAAAGTACGTTTTTTACAAGTTGAAACAAGTGTTTTACAAGTTGAAGTACGTTTTTTACATGTTAAATTTACGTTTTAACAACTTAAAGTTACGTTTCAACACATTAAAATTACATTTTGACAAGTTAAAGTACATTTTTTATAAATTAAAATTACCATTTGACAATTTAAATTACGTTTTTAACAAGTTAAACTTACGTTTTGACAAATTAAAGTTACGTTTTGACAAGTTAAAGTACGTTTCTTACAATTTAAAGTACATTTTTTACAAGTTGAAGTACGTTTTTATAAGTTAAAGTACATTTGTTACAAGTTAAAATATGTTTTTTACAAGTTAAAGTACGTTTTTTACAAGTGAATGTATGTTTTTAACAATTTAAACTTATGTTTTGACAAGTTTAAGTTACGGTTTGACCAGTTAAAGTCGGTTTTTTACAAGTTAAAGTTACATTTTGACAAGTTAAAGTACGTTTCGTTTTGACAAGTTAAAGTTACGTTTTGACAAGTTAAAGTAGGTTTTTTACAAGTTAAAGTTCGTTTTTAACAAGTTAAAGTTACGTTTTGACAATTTAAAGTTCCGTTTTGACATATTAAAATTACATTTTGACAAGTTAAAGTATGTTTGTTCTAAGTTAAAGTTACGTTTTGACAAGTTAAAGTAGGTTTTTTACAAGTTAAAGCACGTTTTTTTCAAGTTGAAATACGTTTTTCCAAGTTAAAGTACATTTGTTACAAGGTAGACCACATTTTTGACATGTTAAAGTACGTTTTTTATAAGTGAATGTATGTTTTTAACAATTAAAACTTATGTTTTGACAAGTTGAAGTTACGTTTTGATTAGTTAAAGTAGGTTTTTTATAAGTTAAACTTACGTTTTGAAAAGTTAAAGTCCGTTTTTTACAAGTTAAAGTACGTTTTTTACAAGTTGAAGTACGTTTTTACAAGTTAAAGTACATTTGTTACAAGTTACACCACATTTTTGACAAGTTAAAATACGTTTTTTTCAAGTTAATGTGTATTTTTAACAAGTTAAACTTACGTTTTGACAAGTTAAAGTTAAGTTTTGACAAGTTAAGGTAGGTTTTTGACAAGTTTAAGTACGTTTTTTACAAGTTGAAGTACGTTTTAACAAGTTAAAGTACATTTGTTACAAGTTAAACCACATTTTTGACAGGTTAAAGTAGGTTTTTTACAAATTAATGTGTGTTTTTAACAAGTTAAACTTACGTTTTGACAAATTAAAATTACGTTTTAACAAGTTAAAGTATGTTTTTTACAAGTCAAGTTACGGGTTTTACAAGTTGAAGTACGTTTTTACAAGTTAAAGTACATTTGTTACAAGTTAAACCACATTTTTGACAAGTTAAAGTACGTTTTGACAAATTAAATTACGTTTTTTACAAGTTAAAGTACGTTTTTTACAAGTTAAAGTACGTTTTTTACAACTTGAAGTACGTTTTTACAAGTTAAAGTACATTTGTTACAAGTTAAACCACATTTTTTACAAGTTAAAGTACGTTTTTTACAAGTTAATGTGTGTTTTTAACAAGTGAAACTTACGTTTTGACAAATTAAAGTTACGTTTTGATAAGTTAAAGTAGGTTTTTTACAAGTTAAATTACGTTTTTTACAAGTTGAAGTACGTTTTTACAAGTTAAAGTACATTTGTTACAAGTTAAACCACATTTTTGACGAGTTAAAGTACGTCTTTTACAAGTGAATGTATGTTTTTAACAATTTAAACTAATGTTCGGACAAGTTAAATTTACGTTTTGACAAGTTAAAGTAGGGTTTTTACAAGTTAAAGTACGTTTTTTACAACTTGAAGTATGTTTTTGCAAGTTAAAGTACATTCGTTACAAGTTAATTCACATTTTTGACAAGTTAAAGTATGTTTTTTACAAGTGAATATATGTTTTAAACAATTTAAACTTATGTTTGGACAAGTTAAAGTTACGTTTTGACAAGTTAAAGTACGTTTTTAACAAGTTAAATTACGTTTTTTACAAGTTAAAGTACGTTTTTAAAAGTTAAAGTACATTTTTTACAAGTTGAAGTACGTTTTTACAAGTTAAAGTACATTTGTTACAAGTTACACCACATTTTTGACAAGTTAAAATACGTTTTTTTCAAGTTAATGTGTATTTTTAACAAGTTAAACTTACGTTTTGACAAGTTAAAGTTAAGTTTTGACAAGTTAAGGTAGGTTTTTGACAAGTTTAAATACGTTTTTTACAAGTTGAAGTACGTTTTTACAAGTTAAAGTACATTTGTTACAAGTTAAACCACATTTTTGACAAGTTAAAGTATGTTGGTTACAAGTTAATGTATGTTTTTAGCAAGTTAAACTTACGTTTTGACAAGTTAAAGTTACGTTTTGACAAGTTAAAGTAGGTTTTTTTCATGTTAAAGTACGTTTTTTACAATTTAAAGTTACGTTTTGACAAGTTAAAGTTACATTTTGCCACGTTAAAATACGTTTTTTACAATTTAAAGTAGGTTTTTTACAAGTTAAAGCAAGTGTTTTACAAGTTGAAGTAAGTTTTTTACAAGTTGAAGTACGTTTTTTACAAGTTAAAGTTACGTTTTAACAACTTAAAGTTACGTTTTGACCATTCAAATTACATTTTGACAAGTTAAAGTACCTTTTTTATAAGTTAAAGTTATATTTTGACAAGTTAAATTACGTTTTTAACAAGTTAAACTTGCGTTTTGACAAATTAAAGTTACGTTTTGACAAGTTAAAGTAGGTTTTTTACAAGATAAAGCACGTTTTTTACAAGTTGAAGTACGTTTTTACAAGTTAAAGTACATTTGTTACAAGGTAAACCACATTTTTGACAAGTTAAAGTACGTTTATTACAAGTTAATGTGTGTTTTTAACAAGTTTAATTTACGTTTTGACAAATTAAAGTTACGTTTTGATAAGTTAAAGTAGGTTTTTTACAAGTTAAATTACGTTTTTTACAAGTTTAAGTACGTTTTTACAAGTTAAAGTACATTTGTTACAAGTTAAACCACATTTTTGACAAGTTAAAGTACGTCTTTTACAAGTGAATGTATGTTTTTAACAATTTAAACTTATGTTTGGACAAGTTAAAGTTACGTTTTGACAAGTTAAAGTAGGTTTTTTACAAGTTAAAATTACGTTTTGACAGGTTAAAGTACGTTTTTTACAAGTTAAAGTACATTTTTTACAAGTTAAACTACATTTTTTACAACTTGAAGTACGTTTTTTACAAGTGAATATATGTTTTTAACAATTTAAACTTATGTTTGGACAAGTTAAAGTTACGTTTTGACAAGTTAAAGTAGGATTTTTACAAGTTAAAGTTACGTTTTGACAGGTTAAAGTACGTTTTTTACAAGTTAAAGTACATTTGTTACAAGTTAAACCATATTTTTTACAAGTTAAAGTACGTTTTTTACAAATTAATGTGTGTTTTTAACAAGTTAAACTTACGTTTTGACAAATTAAAGTTACGTTCTGACAAGTTAAAGTAGGTTTTTTACAAGTCAAATTACGGTTTTTACAAGTTGAATTACGTTTTTACAAGTTAAAGTACATTTGTTACAAGTTAAACCACATTTTTGACAAGTTAAAGTTCGTTTTGACAAGTTAAAGTACGTTTTTTACAAGTTACAGTACGTTTTTTACAAGTTAAAGTACGTTTTTTACAACTTGAAGTACATTTTTACAAGTTAAAGTACATTTGTTACAAGTTAAACCACATTTTTTACAAGTTAAAGTACGTTTTTTACAAGTTAACGTGTGTTTTTAACAAGTGAAACTTACGTTTTGACAAATTAAAGTTACGTTTTGATAAGTTAAAGTAGGTTTTTTACAAGTTAAATTACGTTTTTTACAAGTTGAAGTACGTTTTTACAAGTTAAAGTACATTTGTTACAAGTTAAACCACATTTTTGACAAGTTAAAGTAAGTCTTTTACAAGTGAATGTATGTTTTTAACAATTTAAACTTATGTTTGGACAAGTTAAATTTAAGTTTTGACAAGTTAAAGTAGGGTTTTTACAAGTTAAAGTACATTCGTTAAAAGTTAATTCACATTTTTGACAATTTAAAGTACGTTTTTTACAAGTGAATATATGTTTTAAACAATTTAAACTTATGTTTGGACAAGTTAAAGTTACGTTTTGACAAGTTAAAGTAGGTTTTTTACAAGTTAAAATTACGTTTTGACAAGTTAAAGTACGTTTATAACAAGTTAAATTACGTTTTTTACAAGTTGAAGTACGTTTTTACAAGTTAAAGTACATTTGTTACAAGTTAAACAACATTTTTGACAAGATAAATTACGTTTTTTACAAGTGAATGTATGTTTTTATCAAGTTAAAGTTACGTTTTGACAAGTTAAAGTTACGTTTAAACAAGTTAAAGTAGGTTTTTTACAAGTTAAAGTACGTTTTTTACAACTTAAAGTTATGTTTTGACAGGTTAAAGTACGTGTTTTACAAGTTAAAGTACGTTTGTAACAAGATAAAACAAGTGTTTTACCAGTTGAAGTTCGTTTTTTACAAGTTGAAGTACATTTTTAACAAGTTAAAGTTACGTTTTAACAACTTAAAGTTACGTTTCGACACATTAAAATTACATTTTGACAAGTTAAAGTACATTTTTTATAAGTTAAAATTACCTTTTGACAATTTAAATTACGTTTTTAACAAGTTAAACTTACGTTTTGACAAATTAAAGTTACGTTTTGACAAGTTAAAGTAGGTTTTTTACAAGTTAAATTACGTTTTTTACAAGTTGAAGTACGTTTTTACAAGTTAAAGTACATTTGCTACAAGTTAAACCACATTTTTGACAAGTTAAAGTACGTTTTTTACAAGTGAATATATGTTTTTAACAATTTAAACTTATGTTTAGACAAGTTAAATTTACGTTTTGACAAGTTAAAGTAGCGTTTTTACAAGTTAAAGTACGTTTTTTACAACTTTAAGTATGTTTTTACAAGTTAAAGTACATTTGTTACAAGTTAAACCACATTTTTGACAAGTTAAAGTACGTTTTTTACAAGTGAATGTATGTTTTTAACAATTTAAACCTATGTTTTGACAATTTAAAGTTATGTTTTGACAAGTTAAAGTAGGTGGTTTACAAATTAAAGTTACGATTTAACAAGTTAAAGTACGTTTTTAAAAGTTAAAGTACGTTTTTTACAAGTTAAAGTACGTTTTTTACAACTTGAAGTAAGTTTTTACAAGTTAAAGTACATTTGTTAAAAGTTAAACCACATTCTTAACAAGTTAAAGTACATTTTTTACAAGTTAAACCACATTTTTGACAAGTTAAAGTACATTTTTTACAAGTTAAAGTACATTTGTTACAAGTTAAACCACATTTTTGACAAGTTAAAGTACATTTTTTACAAGTTAATGTGTGTTTTTAACAAGTTAAACTTATGTTTTGACAAATTAAAGTTACGTTTTGACAAGTTAAAGTAGGTTTTTTACAAGTTAAAGTTACGTTTTGACAGGTTAAAGTACGTTTTTTACAAGTTAAATTACGTTTTTTACAAGTTAAAGTACGTTTTTTACATGTTGAAGTAAGTTTTTACAAGTTAAAGTACATTTGTTACAAGTTAAACCACATTTTTGACAAGTTAAAGTACGTTTTTTGCAAGTGAATATATGTTTTTAACAATTTAAACTTATGTTTGGACAAGTTAAAGTTACGTTTTGACAAGTTAAAGTAGGTTTTTTACAAGTTAATTACGTTTTGACAGGTTAAAGTACGTTTTTTACAAGTTAATGTACGTTTTTTACAGGTTAAAGTACGTTTTTTACAACTTTAAGTATGTTTTTACAAGTTAAAGTACATTTGTTACAAGTTAAACCACATTCTTGACAAGTTCGTTTTTTACAAATTAATGTGTGTTTTTAACAAGTTAAACTTACGTTTTAACAAATTAAAGTTACGTTTTGATAAGTTAAAGTAGGTTTTTTCAATGTTAAATTACATTTTTTACAAGTTGAAGTACGTTTTTACAAGTTGAAGTACATTTGTTACAAGTTAAACCACATTTTTGACAAGTTAAAGTACGTTTTTTACAAGAGAATGTATGTTTTTAACAATTTAAACTTATGTTTAAACAAGTTAAATTTACGTTTTGACAAGTTAAAGTAGGGTTTTTACAAGTTAAAATTACGTTTTGACAAGTTAAAGTACGTTTTTTAACAAGTTAAATTACGTTTTTTACAAGTTGAAGTACGTTTTTACAAGTTAAAGTACATTTGTTACAAGTTAAACCACATTTTTTACAAGATAAATTACATTTTTTACAAGTGAATGTATGTTTTTAACAAGTTAAAGTTACGTTTTGATAAGTTAAAGTTACGTTTTGACAAGTTAAAGTAGGTTTTTTACAAGTTAAAGTACGTTTTTTACAAGTTAAAGTTATGTTTTGACAGGTTAAAGTACGTTTTTTACAAGTTAAAGTACGTTTATAACAAGATAAAACAAGTGTTTTACAAGTTGAAGTACGTTTTTTACAAGTTGAAGTACATTTTTAACAAGTTAAAGTTACGTTTTAACAACTTAACGTTACGTTTCGACACATTAAAATTACATTTTGACAAGTTAAAGTATATTTTTTATAAGTTAAAATTACCTTTTGACAATTTAAATTACGTTTTTAACAAGTTAAACTTACGTTTTGACAAATTAAAGTTACGTTTTGACAAGTTAAAGTAGGTTTTTTACAAGCTAAATTACGTTTTTTACAAGTTGAAGTACGTTTTTACAAGTTAAAGTACATTTGTTACAAGTTAAACCACATTTTTGACAAGTTAAAGTACGTTTTTTACAAGTGAATGTATGTTTTTAACAATTTAAACTTATGTTTAGACAAGTTAAATTTAAGTTTTGACAAGTTAAAGTAGGGTTTTTCCAAGTTAAAGTACGTTTTTTACAACTTAAAGTATGTTTTTACAAGTTAAAGTATATTTGTTACAAGTTAAACCACATTTTTGACAAGTTAAAGTACGTTTTTTACAAGTGAATGTATGTTTTTAACAATTTAAACTTATGTTTTGACAATTTAAAGTTATGTTTTGACAAGTTAAAGTAGGTGGTTTACAAATTAAAGTTACGTTTTGACAAGTTAAAGTACGTTTTTTACAAGTTAAAGTACGTTTTTTACAAGTTAAAGTACGTTTTTTACAACTTGAAGTAAGTTTTTACAAGTTAAAGTACATTTGTTAAAAGTTAAACCACATTCTTGACAAGTTAAAATACGTTTTTTACAAGTTAATGTGTGTTTTTAACTAGTTAAACTTATGTTTTGACAAATTAAAGTTACGTTTTGACAAGTTAAAGTAGGTTTTTTACAAGTTAAAGTTACGTTTTGACACGTTAAAGTACGTTTTTTACAAGTTAAAGTACGTTTTTTACAAGTTAAAGTACGTTTTTTACAACTTGAAGTAAGTTTTTACAAGTTAAAGTACATTTGTTACAAGTTAAACCACATTTTTGACAAGTTAAAGTACGTTTTTTGCAAGTGAATATATGTTTTTAACAATTTAAACTTATGTTTTGACAAGTTAAAGTTACGTTTTGACAAGTTAAAGTAGGTTTTTTACAAGTTAAAGTTACGTTTTGACAGGTTAAAGTACGTTTTTTACAAGTTAATGGACGTTTTTTACAAGTTAAAGTACGTTTTTTACAACTTTAAGTATGTTTTTACAAGTTAAAGTACATTTGTTACAAGTTAAACCATATTCTTGACAAGTTAAAGTATGTTTTTTACAAATTAATGTGTGTTTTTAACAAGTTAAACTTACGTTTTAACAAATTAAAGTTACGTTTTGATAAGTTAAAGTACGTTTTTTACAAGTTAAAGTACGTTTTTTACAACTTGAAGTATGTTTTTACAAGTTAAAGTACATTTGTTACAAGTTAAACCACATTTTTGACACGTTAATGTACGTTTTTTACAAGTGAATGTATGTTTTTAACAATTTAAACTTATGTTTTGACAAGTTAAAGTTACATTTTGACAAGTTAAAGTAGGTTGTTTACAAATTAAAGTTACGTTTTGACAAGTTAAAGTACGTTTTTTACAAGTTAAAGTACGTTTTTCACGAGTTAAAGTACGTTTTTTACAACTTGAAGTAAGTTTTTACAAGTTAAAGTACATTTGCTAAAAGTTAAACCACGTTCTTGACAAGTTAAAATACGTTTTTTACAAGTTAAACTTGTGTTTTGACAAATTAAAGTTACGTTTTGACAAGTTATAGTAGGTTTTTTACAAGTTAAAGTTACGTTTTGACAGGTTAATGTACGTTTTTTACAAGTTAAAGTACGCTTTTTACAAGTTAAAGTACGTTTTTTACAACTTTAAGTATATTTTTACAAGTTAAAGTACATTTGTTACAAGTTAAACCACATTTTTGACATGTTAAAGTATGCTTTTTACAAATTAATGTGTGTTTTTAACAAGTTAAACTTACGTTTTGACAAATTAAAGTTACGTTTTGACAAGTTAAAGTAGGTTTTTTACAAGTTAAATTACGTTTTTTACAAGTTGAAGTACGTTTTTACAAGTTAAAGTACATTTGTTACAAGTTAAACCACATTTTTGACAAGTTAAAGTACGTTTTTTACAAATGAATGTATGTTTTTAACAGTTTAAACTTATGTTTAGACAAGTTAAATTTACGTTTTGACAAGTTAAAGTAGGGTTTTTACAAGTTAAAGTACGTTTTTTACAACTTCAAGTATATTTTTACAAGTTAAAGTACATTTGTTACAAGTTAAACTGCATTTTTGACAAGTTAAAGTACGTTTTTTACAAGTGAATGTATGTTTTTAACAATTTAAACTTATGTTTTGACAAGTTAAAGTTACGTTTTGACAAGTTAAAGTAGGTGGTTTACAAATTAAAGTTGCGTTTTGACAAGTTAAAGTACGTTTTTTACAAGTTAAAGTACGTTTTTTACAAGTTAAAGTACGTTTTTTACAACTTGAAGTAAGTTTTTACAAGTTAAAGTACATTTGTTAAAATTAAAACCACATTCTTGACAAGTTAAAGTACGTTTTTTAGAAGTTAATGTGTGTTTTTAACAAGTTAAACTTATGTTTTGACAAATTAAAGTTACGTTTTGACAAGTTAAAGTAGGATTTTTACAAGTTAAAGTTACGTTTTGACAGGTTAAAGTACGTTTTTTACAAGTTAAAGTACGTTTTTTACAAGTAAAAGTACGTTTTTTACAACTTTAAGTATGTTTTTACAAGTTAAAGTACATTTGGTACAAGTTAAACCAAATTTTTGACATGTTAAGGTACGTTCTTTACAAATTAATGTGTGTTTTTAACAAGTTAAACTTACGTTTTGACAAATTAAAGTTACGTTTTGACAAGTTAAAGTAGGTTTTTTACAAGTTAAATTACGTTTTTTACAAGTTGAAGTACGTTTTTACAAGTTAAAGTACATTTGTTACAAGTTAAACCACATTTTTGACAAGTTAAAGTACGTTTTTTACAAGTGAATGTACGTTTTTAACAATTTAAATTTATGTTTAGACAAGTTAAACTTACGTTTTGATAAGTTAAAGTAGGGTTTTTACAAGTTAAAGTACGTTTTTTACAACTTGAAGTATGTTTTTACAAGTTAAAGTACATTTGTTACAAATTAAACCACATTTTTGACAAGTTAAAGTACGTTTTTTACAAGTGAGTGTATGTTTTTAACAATTTAAACTTATGTTTTGACAAGTTAAAGTTACGTTTTGACAAGTTAAAGTAGGTGGTTTACAAATTAAAGTTACGTTTTGACAAGTTAAAGTACGTTTTTTACAAGTTAAAGTACGTTTTTTACAAGTTAAAGTACGATTTTTACAACTTGAAGTAAGTTTTTAAAAGTTAAAGTACATTTGTTAAAAGTTAAACCACATTCTTGAGAAGTTAAAGTACGTTTTTTACAAGTTAATGTGTGTTTTTAACAAGTTAAACTTATGTTTTGACAAATTAAAGTTACGTTTTGACAAGTTAAAGTAGGTTTTTTACAAGTTAAAGTTACGTTTTGACAGGTTAAATTACGTTTTTTACAAGTTAAATTACGTTTTTTACAAGTTAAAGTACGTTTTTTACAACTTTAAGTATGTTTTTACAAGTTAAAGTACATTTGTTACAAGTTAAACCACATTTTTGACAAGATAAAGTACGTTTTTTAGAATTTAATGTGTGTTTTTAACACGTTAAACTTACGTTTTGACAAATTAAAGTTACATTTTGACAAATTAAAGTTACGTTTTGACAAGTTAAAGTAGGGTTTTTACAAGTTAAAGTACGTTTTTTACATCTTGAAGTATGTTTTTACAAGTTAAAGTACATTTGTTACAAATTAAACCACATTTTTGACAAGTTAAAGTACGTTTTTTACAAGTAAGTGTATGTTTTTAACAATTTAAACTTATGTTTTGACAAGTTAAAGTTACGTTTTGACAAGTTAAAGTAGGTGGTTTACAAATTAAAGTTACGTTTTGACAAGTTAAAGTACGTTTTTTACAAGTTAAAGTACGTTTTTTACAAGTTAAAGTACGATTTTTACAACTTGAAGTAAGTTTTTACAAGTTAAAGTACATTTGTTAAAAGTTAAACCACATTCTTGACAAGTAAAAGTACGTTTTTTACAAGTTCATGTGTGTTTTTAACAAGTTAAACTTATGTTTTGACAAATTAAAGTTACGTTTTGACAAGTTAAAGTAGGTTTTTTACAAGTTAAAGTTACGTTTTGACAGGTTAAATTACGTTTTTTACAAGTTAAATTACGTTTTTTACAAGTTAAAGTACGTTTTTTACAACTTTAAGTATGTTTTTACAAGTTAAAGTACATTTGTTACAATTTAAACCACATTTTTGACAAGATAAAGTACGTTTTTTAGAATTTAATGTGTGTTTTTAACACGTTAAACTTACGTTTTGACAAATTAAAGTTACATTTTGACAAATTAAAGTTACGTTTTGACAAGTTAAAGTAGGGTTTTTACAAGTTAAAGTACGTTTTTTACATCTTGAAGTATGTTTTTACAAGTTAAAGTACATTTGTTACAAATTAAACCACATTTTTGACAAGTTAAAGTACGTTTTTTACAAGTGATTGTATGTTTTTATCAATTTAAACTTATGTTTAGACAAGTTAAAGTTACGTTTTGACAAGTTAAAGTAGGTGGTTTACAAATTAAAGGTACGTTTTGACAAGTTAAAGTACGTTTTTTACAAGTTAAAGTACGTTTTTTACAAGTTAAATTACGATTTTTACAACTTGAAGTAAGTTTTTACAAGTTAAAGTACATTTGTTAAAAGTTAAACCACATTCTTGACAAGTTAAAGTACGTTTTTTACAAGTTCATGTGTGTTTTTAACAAGTTAAACTTATGTTTTGACAAATTAAAGTTACGTTTTGACAAGTTAAAGTAGGTTTTTTACAAGTTATAGTTACGTTTTGACAGGTTAAAGTACGTTTTTTACAAGTTAAATTACGTTTTTTACAAGTTAAATTACGTTTTTTACAAGTTGAAGTACGTTTTTACAAGTTAAAGTACATTTTTACAAGTTCAACCACATTTTTGACAAGTTAAAGTACGTTTTGACAAGTTAAAGTAGCCGGTTTACAAATTAAAGTTACGTTTTGACAAGTTAAAGTACGTTTTTTACAAGTTAAAATACGTTTGTTACAAGTTAAAGTACGTTTTTTACAACTTGAAGTATGTTTTTACAAGTTAAAGTACATTTGTTACAAATTAAACCACATTTTTGACAAGTTAAAGTACGTTTTTTACAAGTGAGTGTATGTTTTTAACAATTTAAACTTATGTTTTGACAAGTTAAAGTTACGTTTTGACAAGTTAAAGTAGGTGGTTTACAAATTAAAGTTACGTTTTGACAAGTTAAAGTACGTTTTTTACAAGTTAAAGTACGTTTTTTACAAGTTAAAGTACAATTTTTACAACTTGAAGTAAGTTTTTACAATTTAAAGTACATTTGTTAAAAGTTAAACCACATTCTTGACAAGTTAAAGTACGTTTGTTAGAAGTTAATGTGTGTTTTTAACAAGTTAAACTTATGTTTTGACAAATTAAAGTTACGTTTTGACAAGTTAAAGTAGGTTTTTTACAAGTTAAAGTTACGTTTTGACAGGTTAAAGTACGTTTTTTACAAGTTAAATTACGTTTTTTACAAGTTAAAGTACGTTTTTTACAAGTTGAAGTCAGTTTTTACAAGTTAAAGTACATTTGTTACAAGTTAAACCACATTTTTGACAAGTTAAAGTACGTTTTTTGCAAGTGAATATATGTTTTTAACAATTTAAACTTATGTTTGGACAAGTTAAAGTTACGTTTTGACAAGTTAAAGTAGGTTTTTTACAAGTTAAAGTTATGTTTTGACAGGTTAAAGTACGTTTTTTACAATTTAATGTACGTTTTTTTACAGGTTAAAGTACGTTTTTTACAACTTTAAGTATGTTTTTACAAGTTAAAGTACATTTGTTACAAGTTAAACCACATTCTTGACAAGTTCGTTTTTTACAAATTAATGTGTGTTTTTAACAAGTTAAACTTACATTTTAACAAATTAAAGTTACGTTTTGATAAGTTAAAGTAGGTTTTTTCCAATTTAAATTACATTTTTTACAAGTTGAAGTACGTTTTTACAAGTTGAAGTACATTTGTTACAAGTTAAACCACATTTTTGACAAGTTAAAGTACGTTTTTTACAAGTGAATGTATGTTTTTAACAATTTAAACTTATTGTTAGACAAGTTAAATTTACGTTTTGACAAGTTAAAGTAGGGTTTTTACAAGTTAAAATTACGTTTTGACAAGTTAAAGTACGTTTTTTAACAAGTTAAATTACGTTTTTTACAAGTTGAAGTACGTTTTTACAAGTTAAAGTACATTTGTTACAAGTTAAACCACATTTTTTACAAGATAAATTAAGTTTTTTACAAGTGAATGTATGTTTTTAACAAGTTAAAGTTACGTTTTGATAAGTTAAAGTTACGTTTTGACAAGTTAAAGTAGGTTTTTTACAAGTTAAAGTACGTTTTTTACAAGTTAAAGTTATGTTTTGACAGGTTAAAGTACGTTTTTTACAAGTTAAACTACGTTTATAACAAGATAAAACAAGTGTTTTACAAGTTGAAGTACGTTTTTTACAAGTTGAAGTACATTTTTAACAAGTTAAAGTTACGTTTTAACAACTTAAAGTTACGTTTCGACACATTAAAATTACATTTTGACAAGTTAAAGTACATTTTTTATAAGTTAAAATTACCTTTTGACAATTTAAATTACGTTTTTAACAAGTTAAACTTACGTTTTGACAAATTAAAGTTACGTTTTGACAAGTTAAAGTAGGTTTTTTACAAGTTAAATTACGTTTTTTACAAGTTGAAGTACGTTTTTACAAGTTAAAGTACATTGGTTACAAGTTAAACCACATTTTTGACAAGTTAAAGTACGTTTTTTACAAGTGAATGTATGTTTTTAACAATTTAAACTTATGTTTAGACAAGTTAAATTTAAGTTTTGACAAGTTAAAGTAGGGTTTTTACAAGTTAAAGTACGTTTTTTACAACTTAAAGTATGTTTTTACAAGTTAAAGTATATTTGTTACAAGTTAAACCACATTTTTGACAAGTTAAAGTACGTTTTTTACAAGTGAAAGTATGTTTTTAACAATTTAAACTTATGTTTTGACAATTTAAAGTTATGTTTTGACAAGTTAAAGTAGGTGGTTTACAAATTAAAATTACGTTTTGACAAGTTAAAGTACGTTTTTTACAAGTTAAAGTACGTTTTTTACAAATTAAAGTACGTTTTTTACAACTTGAAGTAAGTTTTTACAAGTTAATGTACATTTGTTAAAAGTTAAACCACATTCTTGACAAGTTAAAGTACGTTTTTTACAAGTTAATGTGTGTTTTTAACTAGTTAAACTTATGTTTTGACAAATTAAAGTTACGTTTTGACAAGTTAAAGTAGGTTTTTTACAAGTTAAAGTTACGTTTTGACACGTTAAAGTACGTTTTTTACAAGTTAAAGTACGTTTTTTACAAGTTAAAGTACGTTTTTTACAACTTGAAGTAAGTTTTTACAAGTTAAAGTACATTTGTTACAAGTTAAACCACATTTTTGACAAGTTAAAGTACGTTTTTTGCAAGTGAATATATGTTTTTAACAATTTAAACTTATGTTTGGACAAGTTAAAGTTACGTTTTGACAAGTTAAAGTAGGTTTTTTACAAGTTAAAGTTACGTTTTGACAGGTTAAAGTACGTTTTTTACAAGTTAATGTACGTTTTTTACAAGTTAAAGTACGTTTTTTACAACTATAAGTATGTTTTTACAAGTTAAAGTACATTTGTTACAAGTTAAACCATATTCTTGACAAGTTAAAGTACGTTTTTTACAAATAAATGTGTGTTTTTAACAACTTAAACTTACGTTTTAACAAATTAAAGTTACGTTTTGATAAGTTAAAGTACGTTTTTTACAAGTTAAAGTACGTTTTTTACAACTTGAAGTATGTTTTTACAAGTTAAAGTACATTTGTTACAAGTTAAACCACATTTTTGACACGTTAAAGTACGTTTTTTACAAGTGAATGTATGTTTTTAACAATTTAAACTTATGTTTTTACAAGTTAAAGTTACATTTTGACAAGTTAATGTAGGTTGTTTACAAATTAAAGTTACGTTTTGACAAGTTAAAGTACGTTTTTTACAAGTTCAAGTACGTTTTTCACGAGTTAAAGTACGTTTTTTACAACTTGAAGTAAGTTTTTACAAGTTAAAGTACATTTGCTAAAAGTTAAACCACATTCTTGACAAGTTAAAGTACGTTTTTTACAAGTTAAAGTACGTTTTTTACAACTTTAAGTATATTTTTACAAGTTAAACCACATTTTTGACATGTTAAAGTACGCTTTTTACAAATTAATGTGTGTTTTTAACAAGTTAAACTTACGTTTTTACAAATTAAAGTTACGTTTTGACAAGTTAAAGTAGGTTTTTTACAAGTTAAATTACGTTTTTTACAAGTTGAAGTACGTTTTTACAAGTTAAAGTACATTTGTTACAAGTTAAACCACATTTTTGACAAGTTAAAGTACGTTTTTCACGAGTTAAAATACGTTTTTTACAACTTGAAGTAAGTTTTTACAAGTTAAAGTTCATTTGCTAAAAGTTAAACCACATTCTTGACAAGTTAAAGTACGTTTTTTACAAGTTAATGTGTCTTTTTAACAAGTTAAACTTATGTTTTGACAAATTAAAGTTACGTTTTGACAAGTTAAATTAGGTTTTTTACAAGTTAAAGTTACGTTTTGACAGGTTAATGTACGTTTTTTACAAGTTAAAGTACGTTTTTTACAAGTTAAAGTACGTTTTTTACAACTTTAAGTATATTTTTACAAGTTAAAGTACATTTGTTACAAGTTAAACCACATTTTTGACATGTTAAAGTACGCTTTTTACAAATTAATGTGTGTTTTCAACAAGTTAAACTTACGTTTTGACAAATTAAAGTTACGTTTTGACAAGTTAAAGTAGGTTTTTTACAAGTTAAATTACGTTTTTTACAAGTTGAAGTACGTTTTTACAAGTTAAAGTACATTTGTTACAAGTTAAACCACATTTTTGACAAGTTAAAGTACGTTTTTTACAAGTGAATGTATGTTTTTAACAGTTTAAACTTATGTTTAGACAAGTTAAATTTGCGTTTTGACAAGTTAAAGTACGTTTTTTACAACTTCAAGTAAATTTTTAAAAGTTAAAGTACATTTGTTACAAGTTAAACCACATTTTTGACAAGTTAAAGTACGTTTTTTACAAGTGAATGTATGTTTTTAACAATTTAAACTTATGTTTTGACAAGTTAAAGTTACGTTTTGACAAGTTAAAGTAGGTGGTTTACAAAATAAAGTTGTGTTTTGACAAGTTAAAGTACGTTTTTTACAAGTTAAAGTACGTTTTTTACAAGTTAAAGTATGTTTTTTACAACTTGAAGTAAGTTTTTACAAGTTAAAGTACATTTGATAAAAGTAAAACCACATTCTTGACAAGTTAAAGTACGTTTTTTAGAAGTTAATGTGTGTTTTTAACAAGTTAAACTTATGTTTTGACAAATTAAAGTTACGTATTGACAAGTTAAAGTAGGTTTTTTACAAGTTAAAGTTACGTTTTGACAGGTTAAAGTACGTTTTTTACAAGTTAAAGTACGTTTTTTACAAGTAAAAGTACGTTTTTTACAACTTTAAGTATGTTTTTACAAGTTAAAGTACATTTGTTACAAGTTAAACCAAATTTTTGACATGTTAAGGTACGTTTTTTACAAATTAATGTGTGTTTTTAACAAGTTAAACTTACGTTTTGACAAATTAAAGTTACGTTTTGACAAGTTAAAGTAGGTTTTTTACAAGTTAAATTACGTTTTTTACAAGTTGAAGTACGTTTTTACAAGTTAAAGTACATTTGTTACAAGTTAAACCACATTTTTGACACGTTAAAGTACGTTTTTTACAAGTGAATGTATGTTCTCAACAATTTAAATTTATGTTTAGACAAGTTAAATTTACGTTTTGATAAGTTAAAGTAGGGTTTTTACAAGTTAAAGTACGTTTTTTACAACTTGAAGTATGTTTTTACAAGTTAAAGTACATTTGTTACAAATTAAACCACATTTTTGACAAGTTAAAGTACGTTTTTTACAAGTGAGTGTATGTTTTTAACAATTTAAACTTATGTTTTGACAAGTTAAAGTTACGTTTTGACAAGTTAAAGTAGGTGGTTTACAAATTAAGGTTACGTTTTGACAAGTTAAAGTACGTTTTTTACAAGTTAAAGTACGTTTTTTACAAGTTAAAGTACGATTTTTACAACTTGAAGTAAGTTTTTAAAAGTTAAAGTACATTTGTTAAAAGTTAAACCACATTCTTGAGAAGTTAAAGTACGTTTTTTACAAGTTAATGTGTGTTTTTAACAAGTTAAACTTATGTTTTGACAAATTAAAGTTACGTTTTGACAAGTTAAAGTAGGTTTTTTACAAGTTAAAGTTACGTTTTGACAGGTTAAATTACGTTTTTTACAAGTTACATTACGTTTTTTACAAGTTAAAGTACGTTTTTTACAACTTTAAGTATGTTTTTACAAGTTAAAGTACATTTGTTACAAGTTAAACCACATTTTTGACAAGATAAAGTACGTTTTTTAGAATTTAATGTGTGTTTTTAACACGTTAAACTTACGTTTTGACAAATTAAAGTTACATTTTGACAAATTAAAGTTACGTTTTGACAAGTTAAAGTAGGGTTTTTACAAGTTAAAGTACGTTTTTTACATCTTGAAGTATGTTTTTACAAGTTAAAGTACATTTGTTACAAATTAAACCACATTTTTGACAAGTTAAAGTACGTTTTTTACAAGTGGGTGTATGTTTTTAACAATTTAAACTTATGTTTTGACAAGTTAAAATTACGTTTTGACAAGTTAAAGTAGGTGGTTTACAAATTAAAGTTACGTTTTGACAAGTTAAAGTACGTTTTTTACAAGTTAAAGTACGTTTTTTACAAGTTAAAGTACGATTTTTACAACTTGAAGTAAGTTTTTACAAGTTAAAGTACATTTGTTAAAAGTTAAACCACATTCTTGACAAGTTAAAGTACGTTTTTTACAAGTTCATGTGTGTTTTTAACAAGTTAAACTTATGTTTTGACAAATTAAAGTTACGTTTTGACAAGTTAAAGTAGGTTTTTTACAAGTTAAAGTTACGTTTTGACAGGTTAAATTACGTTTTTTACAAGTTAAATTACGTTTTTTACAAGTTAAAGTACGTTTTTTACAACTTTAAGTATGTTTTTACAAGTTAAAGTACATTTGTTACAAGTTAAACCACATTTTTGACAAGATAAAGTACGTTTTTTAGAATTTAATGTGTGTTTTTAACACGTTAAACTTACGTTTTGACAAATTAAAGTTACATTTTGACAAATTAAAGTTACGTTTTGACAAGTTAAAGTAGGGTTTTTACAAGTTAAAGTACGTTTTTTACATCTTGAAGTATGTTTTTACAAGTTAAAGTACATTTGTTACAAATTAAACCACATTTTTGACAAGTTAAAGTACGTTTTTTACAAGTGAGTGTATGTTTTTAACAATTTAAACTTATGTTTTGACAAGTTAAAGTTACGTTTTGACAAGTTAAAGTAGGTGGTTTACAAATTAAAGTTACGTTTTGACAAGTTAAAGTACGTTTTTTACAAGTTAAAGTACGTTTTTTACATGTTAAAGTACGATTTTTACAACTTGAAGTAAGTTTTTACAAGTTAAAGTACATTTGTTAAAAGTTAAACCACATTCTTGACAAGTTAAAGTACGTTTTTTACAAGTTCATGTGTGTTTTTAACAAGTTAAACTTATGTTTTGACAAATTAAAGTTACGTTTTGACAAGTTAAAGTAGGTTTTTTACAAGTTAAAGTTACGTTTTGACAGGTTAAATTACGTTTTTTACAAGTTAAATTACGTTTTTTACAAGTTAAAGTACGTTTTTTACAACTTTAAGTATGTTTTTACAAGTTAAAGTACATTTGTTACAAGTTAAACCACATTTTTGACAAGATAAAGTACGTTTTTTAGAATTTAATGTGTGTTTTTAACACGTTAAACTTACGTTTTGACAAATTAAAGTTACATTTTGACAAATTAAAGTTACGTTTTGACAAGTTAAAGTAGGGTTTTTACAAGTTAAAGTACGTTTTTTACATCTTGAAGTATGTTTTTACAAGTTAAAGTACATTTGTTACAAATTAAACCACATTTTTGACAAGTTAAAGTACGTTTTTTACAAGTGAGTGTATGTTTTTAACAATTTAAACTTATGTTTTGACAAGTTAAAGTTACGTTTTGACAAGTTAAAGTAGGTGGTTTACAAATTAAAGTTACGTTTTGACAAGTTAAAGTACGTTTTTTACAAGTTAAAGTACGTTTTTTACAAGTTAAAGTACGATTTTTACAACTTGAAGTAAGTTTTTACAAGTTAAAGTACATTTGTTAAAAGTTAAACCACATTCTTGACAAGTTAAAGTACGTTTTTTACAAGTTCATGTGTGTTTTTAACAAGTTAAACTTATGTTTTGACAAATTAAAGTTACGTTTTGACAAGTTAAAGTAGGTTTTTTACAAGTTAAAGTTACGTTTTGACAGGTTAAAGTACGTTTTTTACAAGTTAAATTACGTTTTTTACAAGTTAAATTACGTTTTTTACAAGTTGAAGTACGTTTTTACAAGTTAAAGTACATTTTTACAAGTTCAACCACATTTTTGACAAGTTAAAGTACGTTTTGACAAGTTAAAGTAGCCGGTTTACAAATTAAAGTTACGTTTTGACAAGTTAAAGTACGTTTTTTACAAGTTAAAATACGTTTGTTACAAGTTAAAGTACGTTTTTTACAACTTGAAGTACGTTTTTACAAGTTAAAGTACATTTGTTACAAGTTAAAACCACATTTTTGACAAGTTAAATTACGTTTATTACAAGTTAATGTGTATTTTTAACAATTTAAACTTATGTTTGGACAAGTTAAATTTACGTTTTGACAAGTTAAAGTTGGGTTTTTACAAGTTAAAGTACGTTTTTTACAACTTGAAGTATGTTTTTACAAGTTAAAGTACATTTGTTACAAGTTAAACCACATTTTTGACACGTTAAAGTACGTTTTTTACAAGTGAATGTATGTTTTTAACAATTTAAACTTATGTTTTGACAAGTTAAAGTTACATTTTGACAAGTTAAAGTAGGTTGTTTAAAAATTAAAGTTACGTTTTGACAAGTTAAAGTACGTTTTTTACAAGTTAAAGTACGTTTTTCACCAGTTAAAGTACGTTTTTTACAACTTGAAATAAGTTTTTACAAGTTAAAGTACATTTGTTAAAAGTTAAACCACATTCTTGACAAGTTAAAGTACGTTTTTTACAAGTTAATGTGTGTTTTTAACAAGTTAAACTTATGTTTTAACAAATAAAAGTTACGTTTTGACAAGTTAAAGTAGGTTTTTTACAAGTTAAAGTTACGTTTTGACAGGTTAATGTACGTTTTTTACAAGTTAAAGTACGGTTTTTACAAGTTAAAGTACGTTTTTTACAACTTTAAGTATATTTTTACAAGTTAAAGTACATTTGTTACAAGTTAAACCACATTTTTGACATGTTAAAGTACGCTTTTTACAAATTAACGTGTGTTTTTAACAAGTTAAACTTACGTTTTGACAAATTAAAGTTACGTTTTGACAAGTTAAAGTAGGTTTTTTACAAGTTGAATTACGTTTTTTACAAGTTGAAGTACGTTTTTACAAGTTAAAGTACATTTGTTACAAGTTAAACCACATTTTTGACAAGTTAAAGTACGTTTTTTACAAGTGAATGTATGTTTTTAACAGTTTAAACTTATGTTTAGACAAGTTAAATTTACGTTTTGACAAGTTAAAGTAGGGTTTTTACAAGTTAAAGTACGTTTTTTACAACTTCAAGTATATTTTTACAAGTTAAAGTACATTTGTTACAAGTTAAACCACATTTTTGACAAGTTAAAGTACGTTTTTTACAAGTGAATGTATGTTTTTAACAATTTAAACTTATGTTTTGACAAGTTAAAGTTACGTTTTGACAAGTTAAAGTAGGTGGTTTACAAATTAAAGTTGCGTTTTGACAAGTTAAAGTACGTTTTTTACAAGTTAAAGTACGTTTTTTACAAGTTAAAGTACGTTTTTTACAACTTGAAGTAAGTTTTTACAAGTTAAAGTACATTTGTTAAAAGTAAAACCACATTCTTGACAAGTTAAAGTACGTTTTTTAGAAGTTAATGTGTGTTTTTAACAAGTTAAACTTATGTTTTGACAAATTAAAGTTACGTTTTGACAAGTTAAAGTAGGTTTTTTACAAGTTAAAGTTACGTTTTGACAGGTTAAATTACGTTTTTTACAAGTTAAATTACGTTTTTTACAAGTTAAAGTACGTTTTTTACAACTTTAAGTATGTTTTTACAAGTTAAAGTACATTTGTTACAAGTTAAACCACATTTTTGACAAGATAAAGTACGTTTTTTAGAATTTAATGTGTGTTTTTAACACGTTAAACTTACGTTTTGACAAATTAAAGTTACATTTTGACAAATTAAAGTTACGTTTTGACAAGTTAAAGTAGGGTTTTTACAAGTTAAAGTACGTTTTTTACATCTTGAAGTATGTTTTTACAAGTTAAAGTACATTTGTTACAAATTAAACCACATTTTTGACAAGTTAAAGTACGTTTTTTACAAGTGAGTGTATGTTTTTAACAATTTAAACTTATGTTTTGACAAGTTAAAGTTACGTTTTGACAAGTTAAAGTAGGTGGTTTACAAATTAAAGTTACGTTTTGACAAGTTAAAGTACGTTTTTTACAAGTTAAAGTACGTTTTTTACAAGTTAAAGTACGATTTTTACAACTTGAAGTAAGTTTTTACAAGTTAAAGTACATTTGTTAAAAGTTAAACCACATTCTTGACAAGTTAAAGTACGTTTTTTACAAGTTCATGTGTGTTTTTAACAAGTTAAACTTATGTTTTGACAATTTAAAGTTACGTTTTGACAAGTTAAAGTAGGTTTTTTACAAGTTAAAGTTACGTTTTGACAGGTTAAAGTACGTTTTTTACAAGTTAAATTACGTTTTTTACAAGTTAAATTACGTTTTTTACAAGTTGAAGTACGTTTTTACAAGTAAAAGTACATTTTTACAAGTTCAACCACATTTTTGACAAGTTAAAGTACGTTTTGACTTGTTAAAGTAGCCGGTTTACAAATTAAAGTTACGTTTTGACAAGTTAAAGTACGTTTTTTACAAGTTAAAATACGTTTGTTACAAGTTAAAGTACGTTTTTTACAACTTGAAGTACGTTTTTACAAGTTAAAGTACATTTGTTACAAGTTAAACCACATTTTTGACAAGTTAAATTACGTTTATTACAAGTTAATGTGTATTTTTAACAATTTAAACTTATGTTTGGACAAGTTAAATTTACGTTTTGACAAGTTAAAGTAGGGTTTTTACAAGTTAAAGTACGTTTTTTACAACTTGAAGTATGTTTTTACAAGTTAAAGTACATTTGTTACAAGTTAAACCACATTTTTGACACGTTAAAGTACGTTTTTTACAAGTGAATGTATGTTTTTAACAATTTAAACTTATGTTTTGACAAGTTAAAGTTACATTTTGACAAGTTAAAGTAGGTTGTTTACAAATTAAAGTTACGTTTTGACAAGTTAAAGTACGTTTTTTACAAGTTAAAGTACGTTTTTCACGAGTTAAAGTACGTTTTTTACAACTTGAAGTAAGTTTTTACAAGTTAAAGTACATTTGTTAAAAGTTAAACCACATTCTTGACAAGTTAAAGTACGTTTTTTACAAGTTAATGTGTGTTTTTAACAAGTTAAACTTATGTTTTGACAAATTAAAGTTACGTTTTGACAAGTTAAAGTAGGTTTTTTACAAGTTAAAGTTACGTTTTGACAGGTTAATGTACGTTTTTTACAAGTTAAAGTACGTTTTTTACAAGTTAAAGTACGTTTTTTACAACTTTAAGTATATTTTTACAAGTTAAAGTACATTTGTTACAAGTTAAACCACATTTTTGACATGTTAAAGTACGCTTTTTACAAATTAATGTGTGTTTTTAACAAGTTAAACTTACGTTTTGACAAATTAAAGTTACGTTTTGACAAGTTAAAGTAGGTTTTTTACAAGTTAAATTACGTTTTTTACAAGTTGAAGTACGTTTTTACAAGTTAAAGTACATTTGTTACAAGTTAAACCACATTTTTGACAAGTTAAAGTACGTTTTTTACAAGTGAATGTATGTTTTTAACAGTTTAAACTTATGTTTAGACAAGTTAAATTTACGTTTTGACAAGTTAAAGTAGGGTTTTTACAAGTTAAAGTACGTTTTTTACAACTTCAAGTATATTTTTACAAGTTAAAGTACATTTGTTACAAGTTAAACCACATTTTTGACAAGTTAAAGTATGTTTTTTACAAGTGAGTGTATGTTTTTAACAATTTAAACTTATGTTTTGACAAGTTAAAGTTACGTTTTGACAAGTTAAAGTAGGTGGTTTACAAATTAAAGTTACGTTTTGACAAGTTAAAGTACGTTTTTTACAAGTTAAAGTACGTTTTTTACAAGTTAAAGTACGATTTTTACAACTTGAAGTAAGTTTTTACAAGTTAAAGTACATTTGTTAAAAGTTAAACCACATTCTTGAGAAGTTAAAGTACGTTTTTTACAAGTTAATGTGTGTTTTTAACAAGTTAAACTTATGTTTTGACAAATTAAAGTTACGTTTTGACAAGTTAAAGTAGGTTTTTTACAAGTTAAAGTTACGTTTTGATAGGTTAAATTACGTTTTTTACAAGTTAAATTACGTTTTTTACAAGTTAAAGTACGTTTTTTACAACTTTAAGTATGTTTTTACAAGTTAAAGTACATTTGTTACAAGTTAAACCACATTTTTGACAAGATAAGTACGTTTTTTAGAATTTAATGTGTGTTTTTAACACGTTAAACTTACGTTTTGACAAATTAAAGTTACATTTTGACAAATTTAAGTTACGTTTTGACAAGTTAAAGTAGGGTTTTTACAAGTTAAAGTACGTTTTTTACATCTTGAAGTATGTTTTTACAAGTTAAAGTACATTTGTTACAAATTAAACCACATTTTTGACAAGTTAAAGTACGTTTTTTACAAGTGAGTGTATGTTTTTAACAATTTAAACTTATGTTTTGACAAGTTAAAGTTACGTTTTGACAAGTTAAAGTAGGTGGTTTACAAATTAAAGTTACGTTTTGACAAGTTAAAGTACGTTTTTTACAAGTTAAAGTACGTTTTTTACAAGTTAAAGTACGATTTTTACAACTTGAAGTAAGTTTTTACAAGTTAAAGTACATTTGTTAAAAGTTAAACCACATTCTTGACAAGTTAAAGTACGTTTTTTACAAGTTCATGTGTGTTTTTAACAAGTTAAACTTATGTTTTGACAATTTAAAGTTACGTTTTGACAAGTTAAAGTAGGTTTTTTACAAGTTAAAGTTACGTTTTGACAGGTTAAAGTACGTTTTTTACAAGTTAAATTACGTTTTTTACAAGTTAAATTACGTTTTTTACAAGTTGAAGTACGTTTTTACAAGTTAAAGTACATTTTTACAAGTTCAACCACATTTTTGACAAGTTAAAGTACGTTTTGACTTGTTAAAGTAGCCGGTTTACAAATTAAAGTTACGTTTTGACAAGTTAAAGTACGTTTTTTACAAGTTAAAATACGTTTGTTACAAGTTAAAGTACGTTTTTTACAACTTGAAGTACGTTTTTACAAGTTAAAGTACATTTGTTACAAGTTAAACCACATTTTTGACAAGTTAAATTACGTTTATTACAAGTTAATGTGTATTTTTAACAATTTAAACTTATGTTTGGACAAGTTAAATTTACGTTTTGACAAGTTAAAGTAGGGTTTTTACAAGTTAAAGTACGTTTTTTACAACTTGAAGTATGTTTTTACAAGTTAAAGTACATTTGTTACAAGTTAAACCACATTTTTGACAAGTTAAAGTACGTTTTTTACAAGTGAATGTATGTTTTTAACAATTTAAACTTATGTTTTGACAAGTTAAAGTTACATTTTGACAAGTTAAAGTAGGTTGTTTACAAATTAAAGTTACGTTTTGACAAGTTAAAGTACGTTTTTTACAAGTTAAAGTACGTTTTTCACGAGTTAAAGTACGTTTTTTACAACTTGAAGTAAGTTTTTACAAGTTAAAGTACATTTGTTAAAAGTTAAACCACATTCTTGACAAGTTAAAGTACGTTTTTTACAAGTTAATGTGTGTTTTTAACAAGTTAAACTTATGTTTTGACAAATTAAAGTTACGTTTTGACAAGTTAAAGTAGGTTTTTTACAAGTTAAAGTTACGTTTTGACAGGTTAATGTACGTTTTTTACAAGTTAAAGTACGTTTTTTACAAGTTAAAGTACGTTTTTTACAACCTTAAGTATATTTTTACAAGTTAAAGTACATTTGTTACAAGTTAAACCACATTTTTGACATGTTAAAGTACGCTTTTTACAAATTAATGTGTGTTTTTAACAAGTTAAACTTACGTTTTGACAAATTAAAGTTACGTTTTGACAAGTTAAAGTAGGTTTTTTACAAGTTAAATTACGTTTTTTACAAGTTGAAGTACGTTTTTACAAGTTAAAGTACATTTGTTACAAGTTAAACCACATTTTTGACAAGTTAAAGTACGTTTTTTACAAGTGAATGTATGTTTTTAACAGTTTAAACTTATGTTTAGACAAGTTAAATTTACGTTTTGACAAGTTAAAGTAGGGTTTTTACAAGTTAAAGTACGTTTTTTACAACTTCAAGTATATTTTTACAAGTTAAAGTACATTTGTTACAAGTTAAACCACATTTTTGACAAGTTAAAGTATGTTTTTTACAAGTGAGTGTATGTTTTTAACAATTTAAACTTATGTTTTGACAAGTTAAAGTTACGTTTTGACAAGTTAAAGTAGGTGGTTTACAAATTAAAGTTACGTTTTGACAAGTTAAAGTACGTTTTTTACAAGTTAAAGTACGTTTTTTACAAGTTAAAGTACGATTTTTACAACTTGAAGTAAGTTTTTACAAGTTAAAGTACATTTGTTAAAAGTTAAACCACATTCTTGAGAAGTTAAAGTACGTTTTTTACAAGTTAATGTGTGTTTTTAACAAGTTAAACTTATGTTTTGACAAATTAAAGTTACGTTTTGACAAGTTAAAGTAGGTTTTTTACAAGTTAAAGTTACGTTTTGATAGGTTAAATTACGTTTTTTACAAGTTAAATTACGTTTTTTACAAGTTAAAGTACGTTTTTTTACAACTTTAAGTATGTTTTTACAAGTTAAAGTACATTTGTTACAAGTTAAACCACATTTTTGACAAGATAAGTACGTTTTTTAGAATTTAATGTGTGTTTTTAACACGTTAAACTTACGTTTTGACAAATTAAAGTTACATTTTGACAAATTTAAGTTACGTTTTGACAAGTTAAAGTAGGGTTTTTACAAGTTAAAGTACGTTTTTTACATCTTGAAGTATGTTTTTACAAGTTAAAGTACATTTGTTACAAATTAAACCACATTTTTGACAAGTTAAAGTACGTTTTTTACAAGTGAGTGTATGTTTTTAACAATTTAAACTTATGTTTTGACAAGTTAAAGTTACGTTTTGACAAGTTAAAGTAGGTGGTTTACAAATTAAAGTTACGTTTTGACAAGTTAAAGTACGTTTTTTACAAGTTAAAGTACGTTTTTTACAAGTTAAAGTACGATTTTTACAACTTGAAGTAAGTTTTTACAAGTTAAAGTACATTTGTTAAAAGTTAAACCACATTCTTGACAAGTTAAAGTACGTTTTTTACAAGTTCATGTGTGTTTTTAACAAGTTAAACTTATGTTTTGACAATTTAAAGTTACGTTTTGACAAGTTAAAGTAGGTTTTTTACAAGTTAAAGTTACGTTTTGACAGGTTAAAGTACGTTTTTTACAAGTTAAATTACGTTTTTTACAAGTTAAATTACGTTTTTTACAAGTTGAAGTACGTTTTTACAAGTTAAAGTACATTTTTACAAGTTCAACCACATTTTTGACAAGTTAAAGTACGTTTTGACTTGTTAAAGTAGCCGGTTTACAAATTAAAGTTACGTTTTGACAAGTTAAAGTACGTTTTTTACAAGTTAAAATACGTTTGTTACAAGTTAAAGTACGTTTTTTACAACTTGAAGTACGTTTTTACAAGTTAAAGTACATTTGTTACAAGTTAAACCACATTTTTGACAAGTTAAAGTACGTTTTTTACAAGTGAATGTATGTTTTTAACAGTTTAAACTTATGTTTAGACAAGTTAAATTTACGTTTTGACAAGTTAAAGTAGGGTTTTTACAAGTTAAAGTACGTTTTTTACAACTTCAAGTATATTTTTACAAGTTAAAGTACATTTGTTACAAGTTAAACCACATTTTTGACAAGTTAAAGTATGTTTTTTACAAGTGAGTGTATGTTTTTAACAATTTAAACTTATGTTTTGACAAGTTAAAGTTACGTTTTGACAAGTTAAAGTAGGTGGTTTACAAATTAAAGTTACGTTTTGACAAGTTAAAGTACGTTTTTTACAAGTTAAAGTACGTTTTTTACAAGTTAAAGTACGATTTTTACAACTTGAAGTAAGTTTTTACAAGTTAAAGTACATTTGTTAAAAGTTAAACCACATTCTTGAGAAGTTAAAGTACGTTTTTTACAAGTTAATGTGTGTTTTTAACAAGTTAAACTTATGTTTTGACAAATTAAAGTTACGTTTTGACAAGTTAAAGTAGGTTTTTTACAAGTTAAAGTTACGTTTTGATAGGTTAAATTACGTTTTTTACAAGTTAAATTACGTTTTTTACAAGTTAAAGTACGTTTTTTACAACTTTAAGTATGTTTTTACAAGTTAAAGTACATTTGTTACAAGTTAAACCACATTTTTGACAAGATAAGTACGTTTTTTAGAATTTAATGTGTGTTTTTAACACGTTAAACTTACGTTTTGACAAATTAAAGTTACATTTTGACAAATTTAAGTTACGTTTTGACAAGTTAAAGTAGGGTTTTTACAAGTTAAAGTACGTTTTTTACATCTTGAAGTATGTTTTTACAAGTTAAAGTACATTTGTTACAAATTAAACCACATTTTTGACAAGTTAAAGTACGTTTTTTACAAGTGGGTGTATGTTTTTAACAATTTAAACTTATGTTTTGACAAGTTAAAGTTACGTTTTGACAAGTTAAAGTAGGTGGTTTACAAATTAAAGTTACGTTTTGACAAGTTAAAGTACGTTTTTTACAAGTTAAAGTACGTTTTTTACAAGTTAAAGTACGATTTTTACAACTTGAAGTAAGTTTTTACAAGTTAAAGTACATTTGTTAAAAGTTAAACCACATTCTTGACAAGTTAAAGTACGTTTTTTACAAGTTAATGTGTGTTTTTAACAAGTTAAACTTATGTTTTGACAATTTAAAGTTACGTTTTGACAAGTTAAAGTAGGTTTTTTACAAGTTAAAGTTACGTTTTGACAGGTTAAAGTACGTTTTTTACAAGTTAAATTACGTTTTTTACAAGTTAAATTACGTTTTTTACAAGTTGAAGTACGTTTTTACAAGTTAAAGTACATTTTTACAAGTTCAACCACATTTTTGACAAGTTAAAGTACGTTTTGACTTGTTAAAGTAGCCGGTTTACAAATTAAAGTTACGTTTTGACAAGTTAAAGTACGTTTTTTACAAGTTAAAATACGTTTGTTACAAGTTAAAGTACGTTTTTTACAACTTGAAGTACGTTTTTACAAGTTAAAGTACATTTGTTACAAGTTAAACCACATTTTTGACAAGTTAAATTACGTTTATTACAAGTTAATGTGTATTTTTAACAATTTAAACTTATGTTTGGACAAGTTAAATTTACGTTTTGACAAGTTAAAGTAGGGTTTTTACAAGTTAAAGTACGTTTTTTACAACTTGAAGTATGTTTTTACAAGTTAAAGTACATTTGTTACAAGTTAAACCACATTTTTGACACGTTAAAGTACGTTTTTTACAAGTGAATGTATGTTTTTAACAATTTAAACTTATGTTTTGACAAGTTAAAGTTACATTTTGACAAGTTAAAGTAGGTTTTTTACAAATTAAAGTTACGTTTTGACAAGTTAAAGTACGTTTTTTACAAGTTAAAGTACGTTTTTCACGAGTTAAAGTACGTTTTTTACAACTTGAAGTAAGTTTTTACAAGTTAAAGTACATTTGTTAAAAGTTAAACCACATTCTTGACAAGTTAAAGTACGTTTTTTACAAGTTAATGTGTGTTTTTAACAAGTTAAACTTATGTTTTGACAAATTAAAGTTACGTTTTGACAAGTTAAAGTAGGTTTTTTACAAGTTAAAGTTACGTTTTGACAGGTTAATGTACGTTTTTTACAAGTTAAAGTACGTTTTTTACAAGTTAAAGTACGTTTTTTACAACCTTAAGTATATTTTTACAAGTTAAAGTACATTTGTTACAAGTTAAACCACATTTTTGACATGTTAAAGTACGCTTTTTACAAATTAATGTGTGTTTTTAACAAGTTAAACTTACGTTTTGACAAATTAAAGTTACGTTTTGACAAGTTAAAGTAGGTTTTTTACAAGTTAAATTACGTTTTTTACAAGTTGAAGTACGTTTTTACAAGTTAAAGTACATTTGTTACAAGTTAAACCACATTTTTGACAAGTTAAAGTACGTTTTTTACAAGTGAATGTATGTTTTTAACAGTTTAAACTTATGTTTAGACAAGTTAAATTTACGTTTTGACAAGTTAAAGTAGGGTTTTTACAAGTTAAAGTACGTTTTTTACAACTTCAAGTATATTTTTACAAGTTAAAGTACATTTGTTACAAGTTAAACCACATTTTTGACAAGTTAAAGTATGTTTTTTACAAGTGAGTGTATGTTTTTAACAATTTAAACTTATGTTTTGACAAGTTAAAGTTACGTTTTGACAAGTTAAAGTAGGTGGTTTACAAATTAAAGTTACGTTTTGACAAGTTAAAGTACGTTTTTTACAAGTTAAAGTACGTTTTTTACAAGTTAAAGTACGATTTTTACAACTTGAAGTAAGTTTTTACAAGTTAAAGTACATTTGTTAAAAGTTAAACCACATTCTTGAGAAGTTAAAGTACGTTTTTTACAAGTTAATGTGTGTTTTTAACAAGTTAAACTTATGTTTTGACAAATTAAAGTTACGTTTTGACAAGTTAAAGTAGGTTTTTTACAAGTTAAAGTTACGTTTTGATAGGTTAAATTACGTTTTTTACAAGTTAAATTACGTTTTTTACAAGTTAAAGTACGTTTTTTACAACTTTAAGTATGTTTTTACAAGTTAAAGTACATTTGTTACAAGTTAAACCACATTTTTGACAAGATAAGTACGTTTTTTAGAATTTAATGTGTGTTTTTAACACATTAAACTTACGTTTTGACAAATTAAAGTTACATTTTGACAAATTTAAGTTACGTTTTGACAAGTTAAAGTAGGGTTTTTACAAGTTAAAGTACGTTTTTTACATCTTGAAGTATGTTTTTACAAGTTAAAGTACATTTGTTACAAATTAAACCACATTTTTGACAAGTTAAAGTACGTTTTTTACAAGTGAGTGTATGTTTTTAACAATCTAAACTTATGTTTTGACAAGTTAAAGTTACGTTTTGACAAGTTAAAGTAGGTGGTTTACAAATTAAAGTTACGTTTTGACAAGTTAAAGTACGTTTTTTACAAGTTAAAGTACGTTTTTTACAAGTTAAAGTACGATTTTTACAACTTGAAGTAAGTTTTTACAAGTTAAAGTACATTTGTTAAAAGTTAAACCACATTCTTGACAAGTTAAAGTACGTTTTTTACAAGTTCATGTGTGTTTTTAACAAGTTAAACTTATGTTTTGACAATTTAAAGTTACGTTTTGACAAGTTAAAGTAGGTTTTTTACAAGTTAAAGTTACGTTTTGACAAGTTAAAGTACGTTTTTTACAAGTTAAATTACGTTTTTTACAAGTTAAATTACGTTTTTTACAAGTTGAAGTACGTTTTTACAAGTTAAAGTACATTTTTACAAGTTCAACCACATTTTTGACAAGTTAAAGTACGTTTTGACTTGTTAAAGTAGCCGGTTTACAAATTAAAGTTACGTTTTGACAAGTTAAAGTACGTTTTTTACAAGTTAAAATACGTTTGTTACAAGTTAAAGTACGTTTTTTACAACTTGAAGTACGTTTTTACAGGTTAAAGTACATTTGTTACAAGTTAAACCACATTTTTGACAAGTTAAATTACGTTTATTACAAGTTAATGTGTATTTTTAACAATTTAAACTTATGTTTGCACAAGTTAAATTTACGTTTTGACAAGTTAAAGTAGGGTTTTTACAAGTTAAAGTACGTTTTTTACAACTTGAAGTATGTTTTTACAAGTTAAAGTACATTTGTTACAAGTTAAACCACATTTTTGACACGTTAAAGTACGTTTTTTACAAGTGAATGTATGTTTTTAACAATTTAAACTTATGTTTTGACAAGTTAAAGTTACATTTTGACAAGTTAAAGTAGGTTGTTTACAATTAAAGTTACGTTTGACAAGTTAAAGTACACTTTTTTTACAAGTTAAAGTACGTTTTTCACGAGTTAAAGTACGTTTTTTACAACTTGAAGTAAGTTTTTACAAGTTAAAGTAGATTTGTTAAAAGTTAAACCACATTCTTGACAAGTTAAAGTACGTTTTTTACAAGTTAATGTGTGTTTTTAACAAGTTAAACTTATGTTTTGACAAATTAAAGTTACGTTTTGACAAGTTAAAGTAGGTTTTTTACAAGTTAAAGTTACGTTTTGACAGGTTAATGTACGTTTTTTACAAGTTAAAGTACGTTTTTTACAAGTTAAAGTACGTTTTTTACAACCTTAAGTATATTTTTACAAGTTAAAGTACATTTGTTACAAGTTAAACCACATTTTTGACATGTTAAAGTACGCTTTTTACAAATTAATGTGTGTTTTTAACAAGTTAAACTTACGTTTTGACAAATTAAAGTTACGTTTTGACAAGTTAAAGTAGGTTTTTTACAAGTTAAATTACGTTTTTTACAAGTTGAAGTACGTTTTTACAAGTTAAAGTACATTTGTTACAAGTTAAACCACATTTTTGACAAGTTACAGTACGTTTTTTACAAGTGAATGTATGTTTTTAACAGTTTAAACTTATGTTTAGACAAGTTAAATTTACGTTTTGACAAGTTAAAGTAGGGTTTTTACAAGTTAAAGTACGTTTTTTACAACTTCAAGTATATTTTTACAAGTTAAAGTACATTTGTTACAAGTTAAACCACATTTTTGACAAGTTAAAGTACGTTTTTTACAAGTGAATGTATGTTTTTAACAATTTAAACTTATGTTTTGACAAGTTAAAGTTACGTTTTGACAAGTTAAAGTAGGTGGTTTACAAATTAAAGTTGCGTTTTGACAAGTTAAAGTACATTTTTTACAAGTTAAAGTACGTTTTTTACAAGTTAAAGTACGTTTTTTACAACTTGAAGTAAGTTTTTACAAGTTAAAGTACATTTGTTAAAAGTAAAACCACATTCTTGACAAGTTAAAGTACGTTTTTTAGAAGTTAATGTGTGTTTTTAACAAGTTAAACTAATGTTTTGACAAATTAAAGTTACTTTTTGACAAGTTAAAGTAGGTTTTTTACAAGTTAAAGTTACGTTTTGACAGGTTAAAGTACGTTTTTTACAAGTTAAAGTACGTTTTTTACAAGTAAAAGTACGTTTTTTACAACTTTAAGTATGTTTTTACAAGTTAAAGTACATTTGTTACAAGTTAAACCACATTTTTGACATGTTAAGGTACGTTTTTTACAAATTAATGTGTGTTTTTAACAAGTTAAACTTACGTTTTGACAAATTAAAGTTACGTTTTGACAAGTTAAAGTAGGTTTTTTACAAGTTAAATTACGTTTTTTACAAGTTGAAGTACGTTTTTACAAGTTAAAGTACATTTGTTACAAGTTAAACCACATTTTTGACAAGTTAAAAGACGTTTTTTACAAGTGAATGTATGTTTTTAACAATTTAAATTTATGTTTAGACAAGTTAAATTTACGTTTTGATAAGTTAAAGTAGGGTTTTTACAAGTTAAAGTATGTTTTTTACAACTTGAAGTATGTTTTTACAAGTTAAAGTACATTTGTTACAAATTAAACCACATTTTTGACAAGTTAAAGTACGTTTTTTAACAAGTGAGTGTATGTTTTTAACAATTTAAACTTATGTTTTGACAAGTTAAAGTTACGTTTTGACAAGTTAAAGTAGGTGGTTTACAAATTTAAGTTACGTTTTGACAAGTTAAAGTATGTTTTTTACAAGTTAAAGTACGTTTTTTACAAGTTAAAGTACGATTTTTACAACTTGAAGTAAGTTTTTACAAGTTAAAGTACATTTGTTAAAAGTTAAACCACATTCTTGACAAGTTAAAGTACGTTTTTTACAAGTTAATGTGTGTTTTTAACAAGTTAAACTTATGTTTTGACAAATTAAAGTTACGTTTTGACAAGTTAAAGTAGGTTTTTTACAAGTTAAAGTTACGTTTTGATAGGTTAAATTACGTTTTTTACAAGTTAAATTACGTTTTTTACAAGTTAAAGTACGTTTTTTACAACTTTAAGTATGTTTTTACAAGTTAAAGTACATTTGTTACAAGTTAAACCACATTTTTGACAAGATAAAGTACGTTTTTTAGAATTTAATGTGTATTTTTAACACGTTAAACTTACGTTTTGACAAATTAAAGTTACATTTTGACAAATTAAAGTTACGTTTTGACAAGTTAAAGTAGGGTTTTTACAAGTTAAAGTACGTTTTTTACATCTTGAAGTATGTTTTTACAAGTTAAAGTACATTTGTTACAAATTAAACCACATTTTTGACAAGTTAAAGTACGTTTTTTACAAGTGAGTGTATGTTTTTAACAATTTAAACTTATGTTTTGACAAGTTAAAGTTACGTTTTGACAAGTTAAAGTAGGTGGTTTACAAATTAAAGTTACGTTTTGACAAGTTAAAGTACGTTTTTTACAAGTTAAAGTACGTTTTTTACAAGTTAAAGTACGATTTTTACAACTTGAAGTAAGTTTTTACAAGTTAAGTACATTTGTTAAAAGTTAAACCACATTCGTGACAAGTTAAAGTACGTTTTTTACAAGTTCATGTGTGTTTTTAACAAGTTAAACTTATGTTTTGACAAATTAAAGTTACGTTTTGACAAGTTAAAGTAGGTTTTTTATAAGTTAAAGTTACGGTTTGACAGGTTAAAGTACGTGTTTTACAAGTTAAATTACGTTTTTTACAAGTTAAATTACGTTTTTTACAAGTTGAAGTACGTTTTTACAAGTTAAAGTACATTTTTACAAGTTCAACCATATTTTTGACAAGTTAAAGTACGTTTTGACAAGTTAAAGTAGCCGGTTTACAAATTAAAGTTACGTTTTGACAAGTTAAAGTACGTTTTTTACAAGTTAAAATACGTTTGTTACAAGTTAAAGTACGTTTTTTACAACTTGAAGTACGTTTTTACAAGTTAAAGTACATTTGTTACAAGTTAAACCACATTTTTGACAAGTTAAATTACGTTTATTACAAGTTAATGTGTATTTTTAACAATTTAAACTTATGTTTGGACAAGTTAAATTTACGTTTTGACAAGTTAAAGTAGGGTTTTTACAAGTTAAAGTACGTTTTTTACAACTTGAAGTATGTTTTTACAAGTTAAAGTACATTTGTTACAAGTTAAACCACATTTTTGACAAGTAAAAATACGTTTTTTACAAGTGAATGTATGTTTTTAACAATTTAAACTTATGTTTTGACAAGTTAAAGTTACGCTTTGACAAGTTAAAGTACGTGGTTTACAAATTAAAGTTACGTTTTGACAAGTTAAAGTACGTTTTTTACAAGTTAAAGTACGTTTTTTACAAGTTAAAGTACATTTTTTACAAGTTAAAGTACGTTTTTTACAAGTTAAAGTACGTTTTTTACAACTTGAAGTACGTTTTTACAAGTTAAAGTACATTTGTTACAAGTTAAACTACATTCCTGACAAGTTAAAGTACGTTTTTTACAAGTTAATGTGTGTTTTTAATAAGTTAAACTTATGTTTTGACAAATTAAATTTACGTTTTGACAAGTTAAAGTTGGTTTTTTACAAATTAAATTATGTTTTTTACATGTTGAAGTACGTTTTTACAAGTTGAAGTACATTTGTTACAAGTTAAACCACATTTTTGACAAGTAAAAGTACGTTTTTTACAAGTGAATGAATGTTTTTAAAAATTTAAACTTATGTTTTGACAAGTTAAAGTTACGCTTTGACAAGTTAAAGTAGGTGGTTTCCAAATTAAAGTTACGTTTTGACAAGTTAAAGTACGTTTTTTACAACCTGAAGTACGTTTTTACAAGTTAAAGTACATTTGTTACAAGTTATACCACATTCTTGACAAGTTAAAGTACGTTTTTTACAAGTTAATGTGTGTTTTAAACAAGTTAAACTTATGTTTTGACAAATTAAATTTACGTTTCGTCAAGTTAAAGTTGGTTTTTTACAAGTTAAATTACGTTTTTTACAAGTTGAAGTACGTTTTTACAAGTTAAAGTACATTTGTTACAAGTTAAACCACATTTTTAACAAGTTAAAGTTCGTTTTTTATAAGTGAATATATTTTTTTAACAATTTAAACTTATGTTTGGACAAGTTAAAGTTACGTTTTGAAAAGTTAAAGTAGGTTTTTTACAAGTTAAATTACGTTTTTTACAAGTTCAAGTACGTTTTTACAAGTTAAAGTACATTTGTTACAAATTAAACCACATGTTTGATAAGTTAAAGTACGTTTTGACAAGTTAAAGTTGGTGGTTTACAAATTAAAGTTACGTTTTGACAAGTTAAAGTACGTTTTTTACAAGTTAAAGTACGTTTTTTACAAGTTAAAGTACGTTTTTTACAACTTGAAGTACGTTTTTTCAAGTTAAAGTACATTTGTTACAAGTTAAACCACATTTTTGACAAGTTAAATACGTTTTTTACAAGTTAATGTGTGTTTTTAACAAGTTAAACTTTTGTTTTGACAAATTAAAGTTACGTTTTGAAAAGTTAAAGTAGGTTTTTTGCAAGTTAAATTACGTTTTTTACAAGTTGAAGTACGTTTTTACAAGTTAAAGTACATTTGTTACAAATTAAACCACATTTTTGACAAGTTAAAGTACGTTTTATACAAGTGAATATATGTTTTCAACAATTTAAACTTATATTTGGACAAGTTAAAGTTACGTTTTGACAAGTTAAAGTAGGTTTTTTACAAGTTAAAATTACGTTTTGACAAGTTAAAGTACGTTTTTTACAAGTTAAAGTGTGTTTTTTACAAGTTAAAGTACGTTTTTTAGTATGTTTTTACAAGTTAAAGTTCATTTGTTACAAGTTAAACCACATTTTTGACAAGTTAAAGTACGACTTTTACAAGTTAATGTGTGTTTTTAACATGTTAAACTTATGTTTTGACAAATGAAAGTTACGTTTTGACAACTTAAAGTAGGTTTCTTACAAGTTAAATTACGTTTTTTATAAGTTGAAGTACGTTTTTACAAGTTAAAGTACATTTCTTACAAGTTAAACCACATTTTTGACAAGTTAAAGTATTTTTTTACAAGTGAATGTATGTTCTTAACAAGTTAAACTTACGTTGTGACAAGTTAAGGTTACGTTTTGACAAGTTAATATAGGTTTTTTACAAGTTAAAGTTACGTTTTGACAAGTTAAATTACGTTTTTTACAATGTAAAGTACGTTTTTTACAATGTAAAGTACGTTTTTTACAAGTTAAAGTACGTTAATAACAAGTTAAAGTTAAAGTTACATTTTGACACGTTAAAATACGTTTTTTACAGGTTAAAGTACGTTTTTTACAAGTTGAAGTATGTTTTTTACAAGTTAAAGTAAGAGTTTTACAAGTTGAAATACGTTTTTTACAAGTTAAAGTACATTGTTTTCAAGTTAAAGTTACCTTTTGACACATTAAAATTAACTTTTGACAAGTTAAAGTACGTTTTTTAACAGTTAAAATTACGTTTGGACAAGTTAAATTATGTTTTTAACAAGTTAAACTTACGTTTTGACAAATTAAAGTTACATTTTGACAAGTTAAAGTAGGTTTTTTACAAGTTAAAGCACGTTTTTTACAAGTTGAAGTACGTTTTTACAAGTTAAAGTACATTCGTTACAAGTTAAATCACATTTTTGACAAGTTAAAGTACGTTTTTTACAAGTGAATATATGTTTTTAACAATTTAAACTTATGTTTTGCGAGTTAAATTTATGTTTAGACAAGTTATATTTACGTTTTGACAAGTTAAAGTAGGATTTTTACAAGTTAAAGTACGTTTTTTACAACTTCAAGTATATTTTTACAAGTTAAAGTACATTTGTTACATGTTAAACCACATTTTTGACAATTTAAAGTACGTTTTTTAGAAGTGAATGTATGTTTTTAACAATTTAAACTTATGTTTTGACAAGTTAAAGTTACGTTTTGACAAGTTAAAGTAGGTGGTTTACAAATTAAAGTTACGTTTTGACAAGTTAAAGTACGTTTTTTAAAAGTTAAAGTACGTTTTTTACAAGTTCAAGTACGTTTTTTACAACTTGAAGTAAGTTTTTACGAGTTAAAGTACATTTGTTAAAAGTTAAACCACATTCTTGACAAGTTAAAGTACGTTTTTTAGAAGTTAATGTGTGTTTTTACCAAGTTAAACTTTAGTTTTGACAAATTAAAGTTACGTTTTGACAAGTTAAAGTAGGTTTTTTACAAGTTAAAGTTACGTTTTGACAGGTTAAAGTACGTTTTTTACAAGTTAAAGTACGTTTTTTACAAGTAAAAGTACGTTTTTTACAACTTTAAGTATGTTTTTACAAGTTAAAGTACATTTGTTACAAGTTAAACCACATTTTTGACATGTTAAGGTACGTTTTTTACAAATTAATGTGTGTTTTTAACAAGTTAAACTTACGTTTTGACAAATTAAAGTTACGTTTTGACAAGTTAAAGTAGGTTTTTTACAAGTTAAATTACGTTTTTTACAAGTTGAAGTACGTTTTTACAAGTTAAAGTACATTTGTTACAAGTTAAACCACATTTTTGACAAGTTAAAGTACGTTTTTTACAAGTGAATGTATGTTTTTAACAATTTAAATTTATGTTTAGACAAGTTAAATTTACGTTTTGACAAGTTAAAGTAGGGTTTTTACAAGTTAAAGTACGTTTTTTACAACTAGAAGTATGTTATTACAAGTTAAAGTACATTTGTTACAAATTAAACCACATTTTTGACAAGTTAAAGTACGTTTTTTACAAGTGAGTGTATGTTTTTAACAATTTAAACTTATGTTTTGACAAGTTAAAGTTACGTTTTGACAAGTTAAAGTAGGTGGTTTACCAATTAAAGTTACGTTTTGACAAGTTAAAGTACATTTTTTACAAGTTAAAGTACGTTTTTTTACAAGTTAAAGTACGTTTTTTACAACTTGAAGTGAGTTTTTACAAGTTAAAGTACATTTGTTAAAAGTTAAACCACATTCTTGACAAGTTAAAGTACGTTTTTTACAAGTTAATGTGTGTTTTTAACAAGTTAAACTTATGTTTTGACAAATTAAAGTTACGTTTTGACAAGTTAAAGTAGGTTTTTTACAAGTTAAAGTTACGTTTTGACAGGTTAAAGTACGTTTTTCACAAGTTAAATTACGTTTTTTACAAGTTAAAGTAAGTTTTTTACAACTTTAAGTATGTTTTTACAAGTTAAAGTACATTTGTTACAAGTTAAACCACATTTTTAACAAGATAAAGTACGTTTTTTACAAATTAATGTGTGTTTTTAAAACGTTAAACTTACGTTTTGACAAATTAAAGTTACATTTTGACAAGTTAAAGTAGGTTTTTTACAAGTTAAATTACGTTTTTTACAAGTTGAAGTACGTTTTTACAAGTTAAAGTACATTTGTTACAAGTTCAACCACATTTTTGACAAGTTAAAGTACGTTTTGACAAGTAAAAGTAGCCAGTTTACAAATTAAAGTTACGTTTTGACAAGTTAAAGTACGTTTTTTACAAGTTAAAATACGTTTTTTACAAGTTAAAGTACGTTTTTTACAACTTGAAGTACGTTTTTACAAGTTAAAGTACATTTGTTACAAGTTAAACCACATTCCTGACAAGTTAAAGTACGTTTTTTACAAGTTAATGTGTGTTTTTAACAAGTTAAACTTATATTTTAACAAATTAAATTTACGTTTTGACAAGTTAAAGTTGGTTTTTTACAAGTTAAATTACGTTTTTTACAAGTTGAAGTACGGTTTTACAAGTTAAAGTACATTTGTTACAAGTTAAACCACATTCTTGACAAGTTAAAGTACGTTTTTTACAAGTTAATGTGTGTTTTTTAACAAGTTAAACTTATGTTTTGACAAATTAAATTTACATTTTGTCAAGTTAAAGTTTGTTTTTTACAAGTTAAATTACGTTTTTTACAAGTTGAAGTACGTTTTTACAAGTTAAAGTACATTTGTTACAAGTTAAACCACATTTTTGACAAGTTAAAGTTCGTTATTTACAAGTGAATATATGTTTTTAACAATTTAAACTTATGTTTGGACAAGTTAAAGTTACGTTTTGACAAGTTAAAGTAGGTTTTTTACTAGTTAAATTACGTTTTTTACAAGTTCAAGTACGTTTTTACAAGTTAAAGTACATTTGTTACAAATTAAACCACATGTTTGACAAGTTAAAGTACGTTTTGGCAAGTTAAAGTAGGTGGTTTACAAATTAAAGTTACGTTTTGACAAGTTAAAGTACGTTTTTTACAAGTTAAAGTACGTTTTTTACAACTTGAAGTACGTTTTTTCAAGTTAAAGTAAATTTGTTACAAGTTAAACCACATTTTTGACAAGTTAAATACGTTTTTTACAAGTTAATGTGTGTTTTTAACAAGTTAAACTTACGTTTTGACAAATTAAAATTACGTTTTGAAAAGTTAAAGTAGGTTTTTTGCAAGTTAAATTACGTTTTTTACAAGTTGAAGTACGTTTTTACAGGTTAAAGTACATTTGTTACAAATTAAACCACATTTTTTACCAGTTAAAGTACGTTTTTTACAAGTGAATATATGTTTTCAACAATTTAAACTTATGTTTGGACAAGTTAAAGTTACGTTTTGACAAGTTAAAGTAGGTTTTTTACAAGTTAAAATTACGTTTTGACAAGTTAAAGTACGTTTTTTACAAGTTAAAGTGTGTTTTTTACAAGTTAAAGTACGTTTTTTTACATCTTGAAGTATGTTTTTACAAGTTAAAGTAAATTTGTTACAAGTTAAACCACATTTTTGACAAGTTAAAGTACATTTTTTACAAGTTAATGTATGTTTTTAACAATTTACACTTATTTCTTGTCAAGTTAAAGTTACGTTTTGACAAGTTAAAGTAGGTTGTTTACAAATTAAAGTTCCGTTTTGACAAGTTAAAGTACGTTTTTTACAACTTAAAGTACGTTTTTTACAAGTTAAAGTACGTTTTCTTACAACTTGAAGTAAGTTTTTACAAGTTAAAGTACATTTGTTAAAAGTTAAACCACATTCTTGACAAGTTAAAGTACGTTTTTTACAAGTTAATGTGTGTTTTTAACAAGTTAAACTTATCTTTTGACAAATTAAAGTTACGTTTTGACAAGTTAAAGTATGTTTTTTACAAGTTAAAGTTACGTTTTGACAGGTTAAAGTACGTTTTTTACAAGTTAAATTACGTTTTTTACAAGTTAAAGTACATTTTTTACAACTTTAAGTATGTTTTTACAAGTTAAAGTACATTCGTTACAAGTTAAACCACATTTTTGACAAGATAAAGTACGTTTTTTACAAATTAATGTGTGTTTTTAACACGTTAAACTTACGTTTTGACAAATTAAAGTTACATTTTGACAAGTTAAAGTAGGTTTTTACAAGATAAATTACGTTTTTTACAAGTTAAAGTACGTTTTTACAAGTTAAAGTACATTTGTTACAAGTTCGACCATATTTTTGACAAGTTAAAGTACGTTTTGACAAGTTTAAGTAGCCGGTTTACAAATTAAAGTTACGTTTTGACAAGTTAAAGTACGTTTTTTACAAGTTAAAGTACGTTTTTTAAAAGTTAAAGTACGTTTTTTACAACTTGAAGTACGTTTTTACAAGTCAAAGTACATTTGTTACAAGTTCAACCACATTTTTGACATGTTAAATTACGTTTTTTACAAGTTAATGTGTATTTTTAACAATTTAAACTTATGTTTGGACAAGTTAAATTTACGTTTTGACAAGTTAAAGTAGGGTTTTTACAAGTTAAAGTACGTTTTTTACAAGTTGAAGTACGTTTTTACAAGTTAAAGTACATTTGTTACAAGTTAAACCACATTTTTGACAAGTAAAAGTACGTTTTTTACAAGTTAATGTGTGTTTTTAACAAGTTAAACTTATGTTTTGACAAATTAAATTTACGTTTTGACAAGTCAAAGTTGGTTTTTTACAAGTTAAATTACGTTTTTTACAAGTTGAAGTACGTTTTTACAAGTTAAAGTACATTTGTTTCAAGTTAAACCACATTTTTGACAAGTAAAAGTAGGTTTTTTACAAGTGAATGTATGTTTTTAACAATTTAAACTTATGTTTTGACAAGTTAAAGTTACGCTTTGACAAGTTAAAGTAGGTGGTTTACAAATTAAAGTTACGTTTTGACAAGTTAAAGTACGTTTTTTACAACTTGAAGTACGTTTTTACAAGTTAAAGTACATTTGTTACAAGTTAAACCACATTCTTGAGAAGTTAAAGTACGTTTTTTACAAATTAATGTGTGTTTTTAAAACGTTAAACTTACGTTTTGACAAATTAAAGTTACATTTTGACAAGTTAAAGTAGGTTTTTTACAAGTTAAATTACGTTTTTTACAAGTTGAAGTACGTTTTTACAAGTTAAAGTACATTTGTTACAAGTTCAACCACATTTTTGACAAGTTAAAGTACGTTTTGACAAGTAAAAGTAGCCGGTTTACAAATTAAAGTTACGTTTTGACAAGTTAAAGTACGTTTTTTACAAGTTAAAATACGTTTTTTACAAGTTAAAGTATGTTTTTTACAACTTGAAGTACGTTTTTACAAGTTAAAGTACATGTGTTACAAGTTAAACCACATTCCTGACAAGTTAAAGTACGTTTTTTACAAGTTAATGTGTGTTTTTAACAAGTTAAACTTATATTTTAACAAATTAAATTTACGTTTTGACAAGTTAAAGTTGGTTTTTTACAAGTTAAATTCCGTTTTTTACAAGTTGAAGTACGTTTTTACAAGTTAAAGTACATTTGTTACAACTTAAACCACATTCTTGACAAGTTAAAGTACGTTTTTTACAAGTTAATGTGTGTTTTTTAACAAGTTAAACTGATGTTTTGACAAATTAAATTTACGTTTTGTCAAGTTAAAGTTTGTTTTTTACAAGTTAAATTATGTTTTTTACAAGTTGAAGTACGTTTTTACAAGTTAAAGTACATTTGTTACAAGTTAAACCACATTTTTGACAAGTTAAAGTTCGTTATTTACAAGTGAATATATGTTTTTAACAATTTAAACTTATGTTTGGACAAGTTAAAGTTACGTTTTGACAAGTTAAAGTAGGTTTTTTACTAGTTAAATTACGTTTTTTACAAGTTCAAGTACGTTTTTACAAGTTAAAGTACATTTGTTACAAATTAAACCACATGTTTGACAAGTTAAAGTACGTTTTGACAAGTTAAAGTAGGTGGTTTACAAATTAAAGTTACGTTTTGACAAGTTAAAGTACGTTTTTTACAAGTTAAAGTACGTTTTTTACAACTTGAAGTACGTTTTTTCAAGTTAAAGTAAATTTGTTACAAGTTAAACCACATTTTTAACAAGTTAAATACGTTTTTTACAAGGTAATGTGTGTTTTTTAACAAGTTAAACTTACGTTTTGACAAATTAAAGTTACGTTTTGAAAAGTTAAAGTAGGTTTTTTGCAAGTTAAATTACGTTTTTTACAAGTTGAAGTACGTTTTTACAAGTTAAAGTACATTTGTTACAAATTAAACCACATTTTTGACCAGTTAAAGTACGTTTTTTACAAGTGAATATATGTTTTCAACAATTTAAACTTATGTTTGGACAAGTTAAAGTTACGTTTTGACAAGTTAAAGTAGGTTTTTTACAAGTTAAAATTACGTTTTGACAAGTTAAAGTACGTTTTTTACAAGTTAAAGTGTGTTTTTTACAAGTTAAAGTACGTTTTTTTACAACTTGAAGTATGTTTTTCAAGTTAAAGTACATTTGTTACAAGTTAAACCACATTTTTGACAAGTTAAAGTACGTTTTTTTACAAGTTTATGTATGTTTTTAACAATTTACACTTATTTTTTGTCAAGTTAAAGTTACGTTTTGACAAGTTAAAGTAGGTTGTTTACAAATTAAAGTTACGTTTTGACAAGTTAAAGTACGTTTTTTACAAGTTAAAGTACGTTTTTTACAAGTTAAAGTACGTTTTCTTACAACTTGAAGTAAGTTTTTACAAGTTAAAGTACATTTGTTAAAAGTTAAACCACATTCTTGACAAGTTAAAGTACGTTTTTTACAAGTTAATGTGTGTTTTTAACAAGTTAAACTTATGTTTTGACAAATTAAAGTTACGTTTTGACAAGTTAAAGTATGTTTTTTACAAGTTAAAGTTACGTTTTGACAGGTTAAGGTACGTTTTTTACAAGTTAAATTACGTTTTTTACAAGTTAAAGTACATTTTTTACAGCTTTAAGTATGTTTTTACAAGTTAAAGTACATTCGTTACAAGTTAAACCACATTTTTAACAAGATAAAATACGTTTTTTACAAATTAATGCGTGTTTTTAACACGTTAAACTTACGTTTTGACAAATTAAAGTTACATTTTGACAAGTTAAAGTAGGTTTTTTACAAGATAAATTACGTTTTTTACAAGTTAAAGTACGTTTTTACAAGTTAAAGTACATTTGTTACAAGTTCAACCACATTTTTGACAAGTTAAAGTACGTTTTGACAAGTTTAAGTAGCCGGTTTACAAATTAAAGTTACGTTTTGACAAGTTAAAGTACGTTTTTTACAAGTTAAAGTACGTTTTTTAAAAGTTAAAGTACGTTTTTTACAACTTGAAGTACGTTTTTACAAGTCAAAGTACATTTGTTACAAGTTCAACCACATTTTTGACATGTTAAATTACGTTTTTTACAAGTTAATGTGTATTTTTAACAATTTAAACTTATGTTTGGACAAGTTAAATTTACGTTTTGACAAGTTAAAGTAGGGTTTTTACAAGTTAAAGTACGTTTTTTACAAGTTAAAGTACGTTTTTACAAGTTAAAGTACATTTGTTACAAGTTAAACCACATTTTTGACAAGTAAAAGTAGGTTTTTTACAAGTGAATGTATGTTTTTAACAATTTAAACTTATGTTTTGACAAGTTAAAGTTACGCTTTGACAAGTTAAAGTAGGTGGTTTACATATTAAAGTTACGTTTTGACAAGTTAAAGTACGTTTTTTACAACTTGAAGTACGTTTTTACAAGTTAAAGTACATTTGTTACAAGTTAAACCACATTCTTGAGAAGTTAAAGTACGTTTTTTACAAATTAATGTGTGTTTTTAAAACGTTAAACTTACGTTTTGACAAATTAAAGTTACATTTTGACAAGTTAAAGTAGGTTTTTTACAAGTTAAATTACGTTTTTTACAAGTTGAAGTACGTTTTTACAAGTTAAAGTACATTTGTTACAAGTTCAACCACATTTTTGACAAGTTAAAGTACGTTTTGACAAGTAAAAGTAGCCGGTTTACAAATTAAAGTTACGTTTTGACAAGTTAAAGTACGTTTTTTACAAGTTAAAATACGTTTTTTACAAGTTAAAGTATGTTTTTTACAACTTGAAGTACGTTTTTACAAGTTAAAGTACATGTGTTACAAGTTAAACCACATTCCTGACAAGTTAAAGTACGTTTTTTACAAGTTAATGTGTGTTTTTAACAAGTTAAACTTATATTTTAACAAATTAAATTTACGTTTTGACAAGTTAAAGTTGGTTTTTTACAAGTTAAATTACGTTTTTTACAAGTTGAAGTACGTTTTTACAAGTTAAAGTACATTTGTTACAACTTAAACCACATTCTTGACAAGTTAAAGTACGTTTTTTACAAGTTAATGTGTGTTTTTTAACAAGTTAAACTGATGTTTTGAGAAATTAAATTTACGTTTTGTCAAGTTAAAGTTTGTTTTTTACAAGTTAAATTATGTTTTTTACAAGTTGAAGTACGTTTTTACAAGTTAAAGTACATTTGTTACAAGTTAAACCACATTTTTGACAAGTTAAAGTTCGTTATTTACAAGTGAATATATGTTTTTAACAATTTAAACTTATGTTTGGACAAGTTAAAGTTACGTTTTGACAAGTTAAAGTAGGTTTTTTACTAGTTAAATTACGTTTTTTACAAGTTCAAGTACGTTTTTACAAGTTAAAGTACATTTGTTACAAATTAAACCACATGTTTGACAAGTTAAAGTACGTTTTGACAAGTTAAAGTAGGTGGTTTACAAATTAAAGTTACGTTTTGACAAGTTAAAGTACGTTTTTTACAAGTTAAAGTACGTTTTTTACAACTTGAAGTACGTTTTTTCAAGTTAAAGTAAATTTGTTACAAGTTAAACCACATTTTTGACAAGTTAAATACGTTTTTTACAAGGTAATGTGTGTTTTTTACAAGTTAAACTTACGTTTTGACAAATTAAAGTTACGTTTTGAAAAGTTAAAGTAGGTTTTTTGCAAGTTAAATTACGTTTTTTACAAGTTGAAGTACGTTTTTACAAGTTAAAGTACATTTGTTACAAATTAAACCACATTTTTGACCAGTTAAAGTACGTTTTTTACAAGTGAATATATGTTTTCAACAATTTAAACTTATGTTTGGACAAGTTAAAGTTACGTTTTGACAAGTTAAAGTAGGTTTTTTACAAGTTAAAATTACGTTTTGACAAGTTAAAGTACGTTTTTTACAAGTTAAAGTGTGTTTTTTACAAGTTAAAGTACGTTTTTTTACAACTTGAAGTATGTTTTTCAAGTTAAAGTACATTTGTTACAAGTTAAACCACATTTTTGACAAGTTAAAGTACGTTTTTTACAAGTTTATGTATGTTTTTAACAAGTTAAACTTATGTTTTGACAAATTAAAGTTACGTTTTGACAAGTTAAAGTATGTTTTTTACAAGTTAAAGTTACGTTTTGACAGGTTAAGGTACGTTTTTTACAAGTTAAATTACGTTTTTTACAAGTTAAAGTACATTTTTTACAACTTTAAGTATGTTTTTACAAGTTAAAGTACATTCGTTACAAGTTAAACCACATTTTTAACAAGATAAAATACGTTTTTTAGAAATTAATGTGTGTTTTTAACACGTTAAACTTACGTTTTGACAAATTAAAGTTACATTTTGACAAGTTAAAGTAGGTTTTTTACAAGATAAATTACGTTTTTTACAAGTTAAAGTACGTTTTTACAAGTTAAAGTACATTTGTTACAAGTTCAACCACATTTTTGACAAGTTAAAGTACGTTTTGACAAGTTTAAGTAGCCGGTTTACAAATTAAAGTTACGTTTTGACAAGTTAAAGTACGTTTTTTACAAGTTAAAGTACGTTTTTTAAAAGTTAAAGTACGTTTTTTACAACTTGAAGTACGTTTTTACAAGTCAAAGTACATTTGTTACAAGTTCAACCACATTTTTGACATGTTAAATTACGTTTTTTACAAGTTAATGTGTATTTTTAACAATTTAAACTTATGTTTGGACAAGTTAAATTTACGTTTTGACAAGTTAAAGTAGGGTTTTTACAAGTTAAAGTACGTTTTTTACAAGTTAAAGTACGTTTTTACAAGTTAAAGTACATTTGTTACAAGTTAAACCACATTTTTGACAAGTAAAAGTACGTTTTTAACAAGTGAATATATGTTTTTAACAATTTAAACTTATGTTTTGACAAGTTAAAGTTACGCTTTGACAAGTTAAAGTAGGTGGTTTACAAATTAAAGTTACGTTTTGACAAGTTAAAGTACGTTTTTTACAAGTTAAAGTACGTTTTGTACAAGTTAAAGTACGTTTTTTACAACTTGAAGTACGTTTTTACAAGTTAAAGTACATTTGTTACAAGTTAAACCACATTCCTGACAAGTTAAAGTACGTTTTTTACAAGTTAATGTGTGTTTTTAACAAGTTAAACTTATGTTTTGACAAATTAAATTTACGTTTTGACAAGTCAAAGTTGGTTTTTTACAAGTTAAATTACGTTTTTTACAAGTTGAAGTACGTTTTTACAAGTTAAAGTACATTTGTTACAAGTTAAACCATATTTTTGACAAGTAAAAGTACGTTTTTTACAAGTGAATGTATGTTTTTAACAATTTAAACTTATGTTTTGACAAGTTAAAGTTACGCTTTGACAAGTTAAAGTAGGTGGTTTACAAATTAAAGTTACGTTTTGACAAGTTAAAGTACGTTTTTTACAAGTTAAAGTATGTTTTGTACACGTTAAAGTACGTTTTTTACAACTTGAAGTACGTTTTTACAAGTTAAAGTACATTTGTTACAAGTTAAACCACATTCCTGACAAGTTAAAGTACGTTTTTTACAAGTTAATGTGTGTTTTTAACAAGTTAAACTTATGTTTTGACAAATTAAATTTACGTTTTGACAAGTCAAAGTTGGTTTTTTACAAGTTAAATTACGTTTTTTACAAGTTGAAGTACGTTTTTACAAGTTAAAGTACATTTGTTACAAGTTAAACCATATTTTTGACAAGTAAAAGTACGTTTTTTACAAGTGAATGTATGTTTTTAACAATTTAAACTTATGTTTTGACAAGTTAAAGTTACGCTTTGACAAGTTAAAGTAGGTGGTTTACAAATTAAAGTTACGTTTTGACAAGTTAAAGTACGTTTTTTACAAGTTAAAGTATGTTTTGTACACGTTAAAGTACGTTTTTTACAACTTGAAGTACGTTTTTACAAGTTAAAGTACATTTCTTACAAGTTAAACCACATTCCTGACAAGTTAAAGTACGTTTTTTACAAGTTAATGTGTGTTTTTAACAAGTTAAACTTATGTTTTGACAAATTAAATTTACGTTTTGACAAGTCAAAGTTGGTTTTTTACAAGTTAAATTACGTTTTTTACAAGTTGAAGTACGTTTTTACAAGTTAAAGTACATTTGTTACAAGTTAAACCACATTTTTGACAAGTAAAAGTACGTTTTTTACAAGTAAATGTATGTTTTTAACAATTTAAACTTATGTTTTGACAAGTTAAAGTTACGCTTTGACAAGTTAAAGTAGGTGGTTTACAAATTAAAGTTACGTTTTGACAAGTTAAAGTACGTTTTTTACAACTTGAAGTACGTTTTTACAAGTTAAAGTACATTTGTTACAAGTTAAACCACATTCTTGAGAAGTTAAAGTACGTTTTTTAGAAATTAATGTGTGTTTTTAAAACGTTAAACTTACGTTTTGACAAATTAAAGTTACATTTTGACAAGTTAAAGTAGGTTTTTTACAAGTTAAATTACGTTTTTTACAAGTTGAAGTACGTTTTTACAAGTTAAAGTACATTTGTTACAAGTTCAACCACATTTTTGACAAGTTAAAGTACGTTTTGACAAGTAAAAGTAGCCGGTTTACAAATTAAAGTTACGTTTTGACAAGTTATAGTACGTTTTTTACAAGTTAAAATACGTTTTTTACAAGTTAAAGTACGTTTTTTACAACTTGAAGTACCTTTTTACAAGTTAAAGTACATTTGTTACAAGTTAAACCACATTCCTGACAAGTTAAAGTACGTTTTTTACAAGTTAATGTGTGTTTTTAACAAGTTAAACTTATATTTTAACAAATTAAATTTACGTTTTGACAAGTTAAAGTTGGTTTTTTACAAGTTAAATTACGTTTTTTACAAGTTGAAGTACGTTTTTACAAGTTAAAGTACATTTGTTACAACTTAAACCACATTCTTGACAAAAAAGTACGTTTTTTACAAGTTAATGTGTGTTTTTTAACAAGTTAAACTTATGTTTTGACAAATTAAATTTACGTTTTGTCAAGTTAAAGTTTGTTTTTTACTAGTTAAATTACTTTTTTTACAAGTTGAAGTACGTTTTTACAAGTTAAAGTACATTTGTTACAAGTTAAACCACATTTTTGACAAGTTAAAGTTCGTTATTTACAAGTGAATATATGTTTTTAACAATTTAAACTTATGTTTGGACAAGTTAAAGTTACGTTTTGACAAGTTAAAGTAGGTTTTTTACTAGTTAAATTACGTTTTTTACAAGTTCAAGTACGTTTTTACAAGTTAAAGTACATTTGTTACAAATTAAACCACATGTTTGGCAAGTTAAAGTACGTTTTGACAAGTTAAAGTAGGTTCTTTACAAATTAAAGTTACGTTTTGACAAGTTAAAGTACGTTTTTTACAAGTTAAAGTACGTTTTTTACAACTTGAAGTACGTTTTTTCAAGTTAAAGTAAATTTGTTACAAGTTAAATCACATTTTTGACAAGTTAAATACGTTTTTTACAAGGTAATGTGTGTTTTTTACAAGTTAAACTTACGTTTTGACAAATTAAAGTTACGTTTTGAAAAGTTAAAGTAGGTTTTTTGCAAGTTAAATTACGTTTTTTACAAGTTGAAGTACGTTTTTACAAGTTAAAGTACATTTGTTACAAATTAAACCACATTTTTGACCAGTTAAAGTACGTTTTTTACAAGTGAATATATGTTTTCAACAATTTAAACTTATGTTTGGACAAGTTAAAGTTACGTTTTGACAAGTTAAAGTAGGTTTTTTACAAGTTAAAATTACGTTTTGACAAGTTAAAGTACGTTTTTTACAAGTTAAAGTGTGTTTTTTACAAGTTAAAGTACGTTTTTTTACAACTTGAAGTATGTTTTTACAAGTTAAAGTACATTTGTTACAAGTTAAACCACATTTTTGACAAGTTAAAGTACGTTTTTTACAAGTTTATGTATGTTTTTAACAATTTACACTTATTTTTTGTCAAGTTAAAGTTACGTTTTGACAAGTTAAAGTAGGTTGTTTACAAATTAAAGTTACGTTTTGACAAGTTAAAGTACGTTTTTGACAAGTTAAAGTACGTTTTTTACAAGTTAAAGTACGTTTTTTACAACTTGAAGTAAGTTTTTACAAGTTAAAGTACATTTGTTAAAAGTTAAACCACATTCTTGACAAGTTAAAGTACGTTTTTTACTAGTTAAACTTACGTTTTGACAAATTAAAGTTACGTTTTGAAAAGTTAAAGTAGGTTTTTTGCAAGTTAAATTACGTTTTTTACAAGTTGAAGTACGTTTTTACAAGTTAAAGTACATTTGTTACAAATTAAACCACATTTTTGACCAGTTAAAGTACGTTTTTTACAAGTGAATATATGTTTTCAACAATTTAAACTTATGTTTGGACAAGTTAAAGTTACGTTTTGACAAGTTAAAGTAGGTTTTTTACACGTTACAATTACGTTTTGACAAGTTAAAGTACGTTTTTTACAAGTTGAAGTGTGTTTTTTACAAGTTAAAGTACGTTTTTTTACAACTTGAAGTATGTTTTTACAAGTTAAAGTACATTTGTTACAAGTTAAACCACATTTTTGACAAGTTAAAGTACGTTTTTTACAAGTTTATGTATGTTTTTAACAATTTACACTTATTTTTGTCAAGTTAAAGTTACGTTTGGACAAGTTAAAGTAGGTTGTTTACAAATTAAAGTTACGTTTTGACAAGTTAAAGTACGTTTTTGACAAGTTAAAGTACGTTTTTTACAAGTTAAAGTACGTTTTCTTACAACTTGAAGTAAGTTTTTACAAGTTAAAGTACATTTGTTAAAAGTTAAACCACATTCTTGACAAGTTAAAGTACATTTTTTACAAGTTAATGTGTGTTTTTAACAAGTTAAACTTATGTTTTGACAAATTAAAGTTACGTTTTGACAAGTTAAAGTATGTTTTTTACAAGTTAAAGTTACGTTTTGACAGGTTAAAGTACGTTTTTTACAAGTTAAATAACGTTTTTTACAAGTTAAACCACATTTTTGACAAGATAAAATACGTTTTTTACAAATTAATGTGTGTTTTTAACACGTTAAACTTACGTTTTGACAAATTAAAGTTACATTTTGACAAGTTAAAGTAGGTTTTTTACAAGATAAATTACGTTTTTTACAAGTTAAAGTACGTTTTTACAAGTTAAAGTACATTTGTTACAAGTTCAACCACATTTTTGACAAGTTAAAGTACGTTTTGACAAGTTTAAGTAGCCGGTTTACAAATTAAAGTTACGTTTTGACAAGTTAAAGTACGTTTTTTACAAGTTAAAGTACGTTTTTTAAAAGTTAAAGTACGTTTTTTACAACTTGAAGTACGTTTTTACAAGTCAAAGTACATTTGTTACAAGTTCAACCACATTTTTGACATGTTAAATTACGTTTTTTACAAGTTAATGTGTATTTTTAACAATTTAAACTTATGTTTGGACAAGTTAAATTTACGTTTTGAAAGGTTAAAGTAGGGTTTTTACAAGTTAAAGTACGTTTTTTACAAGTTGAAGTACGTTTTTACAAGTTAAAGTACATTTGTTACAAGTTAAACCACATTTTTGACAAGTAAAAGTACGTTTTTTACAAGTGAATATATGTTTTTAACAATTTAAACTTATGTTTTGACAAGTTAAAGTTACGCTTTGACAAGTTAAAGTAGGTGGTTTACAAATTAAAGTTACGTTTTGACAAGTTAAAGTACGTTTTTTACAAGTTAAAGTACGTTTTGTACAAGTTAAAGTACGTTTTTTACAACTTGAAGTACGTTTTTACAAGTTAAAGTACATTTGTTACAAGTTAAACCACATTCCTGACAAGTTAAAGTACGTTTTTTACAAGTTAATGTGTGTTTTTAACAAGTTAAACTTATGTTTTGACAAATTAAATTTACGTTTTGACAAGTTAAAATTGGTTTTTTACAAGTTAAATTACGTTTATTACAAGTTGAAGTACGTTTTTACAAGTTAAAATACATTTGTTACAAGTTAAACCACATTTTTGACAAGTAAAAGTACGTTTTTTACAAGTGAATGTATGTTTTTAACAATTTAAACTTATGTTTTGACAAGTTAAAGTTACGCTTTGACAAGTTAAAGTAGGTGGTTTACAAATTAAAGTTACGTTTTTACAAGTTAAAGTACGTGTTTTACAACTTGAAGTACGTTTTTACAAGTTAAAGTACATTTGTTACAAGTTAAACCACATTCTTGAGAAGTTAAAGTACGTTTTTTACAAGTTAATGTGTGTTTTTTAACAAGTTAAACTTATGTTTTGACAAATTAAATTTACGTTTTGACAAGTTAAAGTTGGTTTTTTACAAGTTAAATTACGTTTTTTACAAGTTGAATTACGTTTTTAGAAGTTGAAGTACATTTGTTACAAGTTAAACCACATTTTTAACAAGTTAAAGTTCGTTTTTTACAAGTGAATATATGTTTTTAACAATTTAAACTTATGTTTGGACAAGTTAAAGTTACGTTTTGACAAGTTAAAGTAGGTTTTTTACAAGTTAAATTACGTTTTTTACAAGTTCAAGTACATTTTTACAAGTTAAAGTACATTTGTTACAAATTAAACCACATGTTTCATACGTTAAAGTACGTTTTGACAAGTTAAAGTAGGTGGTTTACAAATTAAAGTTACGTTTTGACAAGTTAAAGTACGTTTTTTACAAGTTAAAGTACGTTTTTTACAAGTTAAAGTACGTTATTTACAACTTGAAGTACGTTTTTTCAAGTTAAAGTACATTTGTTACAAGTTAAACCACATTTTTGACAAGTTAAATACGTTTTTTACAAGGTAATGTTTGTTTTTAACAAGTTAAACTTACGTTTTGACAAATTAAAGTTACGTTTTGAAAAGTTAAAGTAGGTTTTTTGCAAGTTAAATTATGTTTTTTACAAGTTGAAGTACGTTTTTACAAGTTAAAGTACATTTGTTACAAATTAAACCACATTTTTGACAAGTTAAAGTACGTTTTTTACAAGTAAATATATGTTTTCAACAATTTAAACTTATGTTTGGACAAGTTAAAGTTACGTTTTGACAAGTTAAAGTAGGTTTTTTACAAGTTAAAATTATGTTTTGACGAGTTAAAGTACGTTTTTTACAAGTTAAAGTGTGTTTTTTACAAGTTAAAATACGTTTTTTTACAACTTGAAGTATGTTTTTTACAACTTGAAGTACGTTTTTACAAGTTAAACCACATTTTTGACAAGTTAAAGTACGTTTTTTACAAGTTTATGTATGTTTTTAACAATTTACACTTATTTTTTGTCAAGTTAAAGTTACGTTTTGACAAGTTAAAGTAGGTTGTTTACAAATTAAAGTTACGTTTTGACAAGTTAAAGTACGTTTTTGACAAGTTAAAGTACGTTTTTTACAAGTTAAAGTACGTTTTTTACAACTTGAAGTAAGTTTTTACAAGTTAAAGTACATTTGTTAAAAGTTAAACCACATTTTTGACAAGTTAAAGTACGTTTTTTACCAGTTAAAGTTACGTTTTGACAAATTAAAGTTACGTTTTGAAAAGTTAAAGTAGGTTTTTTGCAAGTTAAATTACGTTTTTTACAAGTTGAAGTACGTTTTTACAAGTTAAAGTACATTTGTTACAAATTAAACCACATTTTTGACCAGTTAAAGTACGTTTTTTACAAGTGAATATATGTTTTCAACAATTTAAACTTATGTTTGGACAAGTTAAAGTTACGTTTTGACAAGTTAAAGTAGGTTTTTTACACGTTACAATTACGTTTTGACAAGTTAAAGTACGTTTTTTACAAGTTGAAGTGTGTTTTTTACAAGTTAAAGTACGTTTTTTTACAACTTGAAGTATGTTTTTACAAGTTAAAGTACATTTGTTACAAGTTAAACCACATTTTTGACAAGTTAAAGTACGTTTTTTACAAGTTTATGTATGTTTTTAACAATTTACACTTATTTTTGTCAAGTTAAAGTTACGTTTGGACAAGTTAAAGTAGGTTGTTTACAAATTAAAGTTACGTTTTGACAAGTTAAAGTACGTTTTTGACAAGTTAAAGTACGTTTTTTACAAGTTAAAGTACGTTTTCTTACAACTTGAAGTAAGTTTTTACAAGTTAAAGTACATTTGTTAAAAGTTAAACCACATTCTTGACAAGTTAAAGTACATTTTTTACAAGTTAATGTGTGTTTTTAACAAGTTAAACTTATGTTTTGACAAATTAAAGTTACGTTTTGACAAGTTAAAGTATGTTTTTTACAAGTTAAAGTTACGTTTTGACAGGTTAAAGTACGTTTTTTACAAGTTAAATAACGTTTTTTACAAGTTAAACCACATTTTTGACAAGATAAAATACGTTTTTTACAAATTAATGTGTGTTTTTAACACGTTAAACTTACGTTTTGACAAATTAAAGTTACATTTTGACAAGTTAAAGTAGGTTTTTTACAAGATAAATTACGTTTTTTACAAGTTAAAGTACGTTTTTACAAGTTAAAGTACATTTGTTACAAGTTCAACCACATTTTTGACAAGTTAAAGTACGTTTTGACAAGTTTAAGTAGCCGGTTTACAAATTAAAGTTACGTTTTGACAAGTTAAAGTACGTTTTTTACAAGTTAAAGTACGTTTTTTAAAAGTTAAAGTACGTTTTTTACAACTTGAAGTACGTTTTTACAAGTCAAAGTACATTTGTTACAAGTTCAACCACATTTTTGACATGTTAAATTACGTTTTTTACAAGTTAATGTGTATTTTTAACAATTTAAACTTATGTTTGGACAAGTTAAATTTACGTTTTGACAAGTTAAAGTAGGGTTTTTACAAGTTAAAGTACGTTTTTTACAAGTTGAAGTACGTTTTTACAAGTTAAAGTACATTTGTTACAAGTTAAACCACATTTTTGACAAGTAAAAGTACGTTTTTTACAAGTGAATATATGTTTTTAACAATTTAAACTTATGTTTTGACAAGTTAAAGTTACGCTTTGACAAGTTAAAGTAGGTGGTTTACAAATTAAAGTTACGTTTTGACAAGTTAAAGTACGTTTTTTACAAGTTAAAGTACGTTTTGTACAAGTTAAAGTACGTTTTTTACAACTTGAAGTACGTTTTTACAAGTTAAAGTACATTTGTTACAAGTTAAACCACATTCCTGACAAGTTAAAGTACGTTTTTTACAAGTTAATGTGTGTTTTTAACAAGTTAAACTTATGTTTTGACAAATTAAATTTACGTTTTGACAAGTTAAAATTGGTTTTTTACAAGTTAAATTACGTTTATTACAAGTTGAAGTACGTTTTTACAAGTTAAAATACATTTGTTACAAGTTAAACCACATTTTTGACAAGTAAAAGTACGTTTTTTACAAGTGAATGTATGTTTTTAACAATTTAAACTTATGTTTTGACAAGTTAAAGTTACGCTTTGACAAGTTAAAGTAGGTGGTTTACAAATTAAAGTTACGTTTTTACAAGTTAAAGTACGTGTTTTACAACTTGAAGTACGTTTTTACAAGTTAAAGTACATTTGTTACAAGTTAAACCACATTCTTGAGAAGTTAAAGTACGTTTTTTACAAGTTAATGTGTGTTTTTTAACAAGTTAAACTTATGTTTTGACAAATTAAATTTACGTTTTGACAAGTTAAAGTTGGTTTTTTACAAGTTAAATTACGTTTTTTACAAGTTGAATTACGTTTTTAGAAGTTGAAGTACATTTGTTACAAGTTAAACCACATTTTTAACAAGTTAAAGTTCGTTTTTTACAAGTGAATATATGTTTTTAACAATTTAAACTTATGTTTGGACAAGTTAAAGTTACGTTTTGACAAGTTAAAGTAGGTTTTTTACAAGTTAAATTACGTTTTTTACAAGTTCAAGTACGTTTTTACAAGTTAAAGTACATTTGTTACAAATTAAACCACATGTTTCATACGTTAAAGTACGTTTTGACAAGTTAAAGTAGGTGGTTTACAAATTAAAGTTACGTTTTGACAAGTTAAAGTACGTTTTTTACAAGTTAAAGTACGTTTTTTACAAGTTAAAGTACGTTATTTACAACTTGAAGTACGTTTTTTCAAGTTAAAGTACATTTGTTACAAGTTAAACCACATTTTTGACAAGTTAAATACGTTTTTTACAAGGTAATGTGTGTTTTTAACAAGTTAAACTTACGTTTTGACAAATTAAAGTTACGTTTTGAAAAGTTAAAGTAGGTTTTTTGCAAGTTAAATTATGTTTTTTACAAGTTGAAGTACGTTTTTACAAGTTAAAGTACATTTGTTACAAATTAAACCACATTTTTGACAAGTTAAAGTACGTTTTTTACAAGTAAATATATGTTTTCAACAATTTAAACTTATGTTTGGACAAGTTAAAGTTACGTTTTGACAAGTTAAAGTAGGTTTTTTACAAGTTAAAATTATGTTTTGACGAGTTAAAGTACGTTTTTTACAAGTTAAAGTGTGTTTTTTACAAGTTAAAATACGTTTTTTTACAACTTGAAGTATGTTTTTTACAACTTGAAGTACGTTTTTACAAGTTAAACCACATTTTTGACAAGTTAAAGTACGTTTTTTACAAGTTAATGTGTGTTTTTAACAAGTTAAACTTATGTTTTGACAAATTAAAGTTACGTTTTGACAAGTTAAAGTATGTTTTTTACAAGTTAAAGTTACGTTTTGACAGGTTAAAGTACGTTTTTTACAAGTTAAATTACGTTTTTTACAAGTTAAAGTACGTTTTTTACAACTTTAAGTATGTTTTTACAAGTTAAAGTACATTTGTTACAACTTAAACCACATTTTTGACAAGATAAAGTACGATTTTACAAATTAATGTGTGTTTTTAACACGTTAAACTTACGTTTTGACAAATTAAAGTTACATTTTGACAAGTTAAAGTAGGTTTTTTACAAGATAAATTACGTTTTTTACAAGTTGAAGTACGTTTTTACAAGTTAAAGTACATTTGTTACAAGTTCAACCACATTTTTGACAAGTTAAAGTACGTTTTGACAAGTGAAAGTAGCCGGTTTACAAATTAAAGTTACGTTTTGACAAGTTAAAGTACGTTTTTTACAAGTTAAAGTACGTTTTTTACAAGTTAAAGTACGTTTTTTACAACTTGAAGTACGTTTTTACAAGTTAAAGTACATTTGTTACAAGTTAAACCACATTTTTGACAAGTTAAATTACGTTTTTTACAAGTTAATGTGTATTTTTAACAATTTAAACTTATGTTTGGACAAGTTAAATTTACGTTTTGACAAGTTAAAGTAGGGATTAAGTTAAAGTACGTTTTTTACAACTTGAAGTATGTTTTTACAAGTTAAAGTACATTTGTTACAAGTTAAACCACATTTTGGACAAGTAAAAGTACGTTTTTTACAAGTGAATATATGTTTTTAACAATTTAAACTTATGTTTTGACAAGTTAAAGTTACGCTTTGACAAGTTAAAGTAGGTGGTTTACAAATTAAAGTTACGTTTTGACAAGTTAAAGTACGTTTTTTACAAGTTAAAGTACGTTTTTTACAAGTTAAAGTACGTTTTTTACAACTCGAAGTACGTTTTTACAAGTTAAAGTACATTTGTTACAAGTTAAACCACATTCCTAACAAGTTAAAGTACGTTTTTTACAAGTTAATGTGTGTTTTTAACAAGTTAAACTTATGTTTTGACAAATTAAAATTACGTTTTGACAAGTTAAAGTTGGTTTTTTACAAGTTAAATTACGTTTTTTACAAGTTGAAGTACGTTTTTACAAGTTAAAGTATATTTGTTAAAAGTTAAACCACATTTTTGACAAGTAAAAGTACGTATTTTACAAGTGAATGTATGTTTTTAACAATTTAAATTTATGTTTTGACAAGTTAAAGTTACGCTTTGAAAGTTAAAGTAGGTGGTTTATAAATTAAAGTTACGTTTTGACAAGTTAAAGTACGTTTTTTACAACTTGAAGTACGTTTTTACAAGTTAAAGTACATTTGTTACAAGTTAAACCACATTCTTGACAAGTTAAAGTACGTTTTTTACAAGTTAATGTGTGGTTTTAACAAGTTAAACTTATGTTTGCACAAGTTAAAGTTACGTTTTGACAAGTTAAAGTAGGTTTTTTACAAGTTAAATTACGTTTTTTACAAGTTCAAGTACGTTTTTACAAGTTAAAGTACATTTGTTACAAATTAAACCACATGTTTGACAAGTTAAAGTACGTTTTGACAAGTTAAAGTAGGTGGTTTACAAATTAAAGTTACGTTTTGACAAGTTAAAGTACGTTTTTTACAAGTTAAAGTACGTTTTTTACAAGTTAAAGTACGTTTTTTACAACTTGAAGTACGTTTTTTCAAGTTAAAGTACATTTGTTACAAGTTAAACCACATTCTTGACAAGTTAAAGTTCGTTTTTTACAATTGAATATATGTTTTTAACAATTTAAACTTATGTTTGGACAAGTTAAAGTTACGTTTTGACAAGTTAAAGTAGGTTTTTTACAAGTTAAATTACGTTTTTTACAAGTTCAAGTACGTTTTTACAAGTTAAAGTACATTTGTTACAAATTAAACCACATGTTTGACAAGTTAAAGTACGTTTTGATAAGTTAAAGTAGGTGGTTTACAAATTAAAGTTACGTTTTTGACAAGTTAAAGTACGTTTTTTACAAGTTAAAGTACGTTTTTTACAAGTTAAAGTACGTTTTTTACAACTTGAAGTACGTTTTTTCAAGTTAAAGAACATTTGTTACAAGTTAAACTACATTTTTGACAAGTTAAATACGTTTTTTACAAGTTAATGTGTGTTTTTAAAAAGTTTAACTTACGTTTTGACAAATTAAAGTTACGTTTTGAAAAGTTAAAGTAGGTTTTTTGCAAGTTAAATTATGTTTTTTACAAGTTGAAGTACGTTTTTACAAGTTAAAGTACATTTGTTCCAAATTAAACCACATTTTTGACAAGTTAAAGTACGTTTTTTACAAGTGAATATATGTTTTCAACAATTTAAACTTTTGTTTGGACAAGTTAAAGTTACGTTTTGACAAGTTAAAGTAGGTTTTTTACAAGTTAAAATTACGTTTTGACAAGTTAAAGTACGTTTTTTACAAGTTAAAGTTGTTTCTTACAAGTTAAAGTACGTTTTTTACAAGTTAAAGTACGTTTTTTACAACTTGAAGTACGTTTTTTCAAGTTAAAGTACATTTGTTAGAAGTTAAACCACATTTTTGACAAGTTAAATACGTTTTTTACAAGTTAATGTGTGTTTTTAACAAGTTAAACTTACGTTTTGACAAATTAAAGTTACGTTTTGAAAAGTTAAAGTAGGTTTTTTGCAAGTTAAATTACATTTTTTACAAGTTGAAGTATGTTTTTACAAGTTAAAGTACATTTGTTACAAATTAAACCAAATTTTTGACAAGTTAAAGTACGTTTTTTACAAGTGAATATATGTTTTCAACAATTTAAACTTATGTTTGGACAAGTTAAAGTTCCGTTTTGACAAGTTAAAGTAGGTTTTTTACAAGTTAAAATTACGTTTTGACAAGTTAAAGTAAGTTTTTTACAAGTTAAAGTGTATTTTTTACAAGTTAAAGTACATTTGTTACAAGTTAAACCACATTTTTGACAAGTTAAAGTACGATTTTTACAAGTTAATGTGTGTTTTTAACAAGTTAAACTTATGTTTTGACAAATAAAAGTTACGTTTTGACAACTTAAAGTAGGTTTTTTACAAGTTAAATTGCGTTTTTTACAAGTTGAAGTATGTTTTCATTAGTTAAAGTACATTTCTTACAAGTTAAACCACATTTTTGACAAGTTAAAGTACCTTTTTTACATGTGAATGTATGTTTTTAACAAGTTAAACTTACGTTTTGACAAGTTAAGGTTAAGTTTTGACAAGTTAATGTAGGTTTTTTACAAGTTAAAGTTACGTTTTGACAAGTTAAAGTACGTTTTTTAAAAGTTAAAGTACGTTAATAACAAGTTAAAGTTAAAGTTACATTTTGACACGTTAAAATACGTTTTTTACAGGTTAAAGTACGTTTTTTACAAGTTGAAGTATGTTTTTTACAAGTTAAAGTAAGAGTTTTACAAGTTGAAATACGTTTTTTACAAGTTAAAGTACATTGTTTCCAAGTTAAAGTTACGTTTTGACACATTAAAATTACCTTTTGACAAGTTAAAGTACGTTTTTTAAAAGTTAAAGTTACGTTTGGACAAGTTAAATTATGTTTTTAACAAGTTAAACTTACGTTTTGAGAAATTAAAGTTACATTTTGACAAGTTAAAGTAGGTTTTTTACAAGTTAAAGCACGTTTTTTACAAGTTGAAGTACGTTTTTACAAGTTAAAGTACATTCGTTACAAGTTAAATCACATTTTTGACAAGTTGAAGTACGTTTTTACAAGTTAAAGTACATTTGTTACAAGGTAAACCACATTTTTGACAAGTTAAAGTTCGTTTTTTACAATTGAATATATGTTTTTAACAATTTAAACTTATGTTTGGACAAGTTAAAGTTACGTTTTGACAAGTTAAAGTAGGTTTTTTACAAGTTAAATTACGTTTTTTACAAGTTCAAGTACGTTTTTACAAGTTAAAGTACATTTGTTACAAATTAAACCACATGTTTGACAAGTTAAAGTACGTTTTGACAAGTTAAAGTAGGTGGTTTACAAATTAAAGTTACGTTTTGACAAGTTAAAGTACGTTTTTTACAAGTTAAAGTACGTTTTTTACAAGTTAAAGTACGTTTTTTACAACTTGAAGTACGTTTTTTCAAGTTAAAGAACATTTGTTACAAGTTAAACCACATTTTTGACAAGTTAAATACGTTTTTTACAAGTTAATGTGTGTTTTTAACAAGTTTAACTTACGTTTTGACAAATTAAAGTTACGTTTTGAAAAGTTAAAGTAGGTTTTTTGCAAGTTAAATTACGTTTTTTACAAGTTGAAGTACGTTTTTACAAGTTAAAGTACATTTGTTCCAAATTAAACCACATTTTTGACAAGTTAAAGTACGTTTTTTACAAGTGAATATATGTTTTCAACAATTTAAACTTTTGTTTGGACAAGTTAAAGTTCCGTTTTGACAAGTTAAAGTACGTTTTTTACAAGTTAAAGTGTATTTTTTACAAGTTAAAGTACATTTGTTACAAGTTAAACCACATTTTTGACAAGTTAAAGTACGATTTTTACAAGTTAATGTGTGTTTTTAACAAGTTAAACTTATGTTTTGACAAATAAAAGTTACGTTTTGACAACTTAAAGTAGGTTTTTTACAAGTTAAATTGCGTTTTTTACAAGTTGAAGTACGTTTTCATTAGTTAAAGTACATTTCTTACAAGTTAAACCACATTTTTGACAACTTAAAGTACCTTTTTTACATGTGAATGTATGTTCTTAACAAGTTAAACTTACGTTTTGACAAGTTAAGGTTAAGTTTTGACAAGTTAATGTAGGTTTTTTACAAGTTAAAGTTACGTTTTGACAAGTTAAATTACGTTTTTTACAAGTTAAAGTACGTTTTTTAAAAGTTAAAGTACGTTAATAACAAGTTAAAGTTAAAGTTACATTTTGACACGTTAAAATACGTTTTTTACAAGTTAAAGTACGTTTTTTACAAGTTGAAGTATGTTTTTTACAAGTTAAAGTAAGAGTTTTACAAGTTGAAATACGTTTTTTACAAGTTAAAGTACATTGTTTCCAAGTTAAAGTTACGTTTTGACACATTAAAATTACCTTTTGACAAGTTAAAGTTCGTTTTTTAAAAGTTAAAGTTACGTTTGGACAAGTTAAATTATGTTTTTAACAAGTTAAACTTACGTTTTGAGAAATTAAAGTTACATTTTGACAAGTTAAAGTAGGTTTTTTACAAGTTAAAGCACGTTTTTTACAAGTTGAAGTACGTTTTTACAAGTTAAAGTACATTTGTTACAAGTTAAACCACATTTTTGACAAGTTGAAGTACGTTTTTACAAGTTAAAGTACATTTGTTACAAGTTAAACCACATTTTTGACAAGTTAAAGTTCGTTTTTTACAATTGAATATATGTTTTTAACAATTTAAACTTATGTTTGGACAAGTTAAAGTTACGTTTTGACAAGTTAAAGTAGGTTTTTTACAAGTTAAATTACGTTTTTTACAAGTTCAAGTACGTTTTTACAAGTTAAAGTACATTTGTTACAAATTAAACCACATGTTTGACAAGTTAAAGTACGCTTTGACAAGTTAAAGTAGGTTGTTTACAAATTAAAGTTACGTTTTGACAAGTTAAAGTACGTTTTTTACCAGTTAAAGTACGTTTTTTACAAGTTAAAGTACGTTTTTTACAACTTGAAGTAAGTTTTTACAAGTTAAAGTACATTTGTTAAAAGTTAAACCACATTCTTGACAAGTTAAAGTACGTTTTTTACAAGTTAATGTGTGTTTTTAACAAGTTAAACTTATGTTTTGACAAATTAAAGTTACGTTTTGACAAGTTAAAGTATGTTTTTTACAAGTTAAAGTTACGTTTTGACAGGTTAAAGTACGTTTTTTACAAGTTAAATTACGTTTTTTACAAGTTAAAGTACGTTTTTTACAACTTTAAGTATGTTTTTACAAGTTAAAGTACATTTGTTACAAGTTAAACCACATTTTTGACAAGATAAAGTACGATTTTACAAATTAATGTGTGTTTTTAACACGTTAAACTTACGTTTTGACAAATTAAAGTTACATTTTGACAAGTTAAAGTAGGTTTTTTACAAGATAAATTACGTTTTTTACAAGTTGAAGTACGTTTTTACAAGTTAAAGTACATTTGTTACAAGTTCAACCACATTTTTGACAAGTTAAAGTACGTTTTGACAAGTGAAAGTAGCCGGTTTACAAATTAAAGTTACGTTTTGACAAGTTAAAGTACGTTTTTTACAAGTTAAAGTACGTTTTTTACAAGTTAAAGTACGTTTTTTACAACTTGAAGTACGTTTTTTCAAGTTAAAGAACATTTGTTACAAGTTAAACCACATTTTTGACAAGTTAAATACGTTTTTTAAAAGTTAATGTGTGTTTTTAACAAGTTTAACTTACGTTTTGACAAATTAAAGTTACGTTTTGAAAAGTTAAAGTAGGTTTTTTGCAAGTTAAATTATGTTTTTTACAAGTTGAAGTACGTTTTTACAAGTTAAAGTACATTTGTTCCAAATTAAACCACATTTTTGACAAGTTAAAGTACGTTTTTTACAAGTGAATATATGTTTTCAACAATTTAAACTTTTGTTTGGACAAGTTAAAGTTACGTTTTGACAAGTTAAAGTAGGTTTTTTACAAGTTAAAATTACGTTTTGACAAGTTAAAGTACGTTTTTTACAAGTTAAAGTTGTTTCTTACAAGTTAAAGTACGTTTTTTACAAGTTAAAGTACGTTTTTTACAACTTGAAGTACGTTTTTTCAAGTTAAAGTACATTTGTTAGAAGTTAAACCACATTTTTGACAAGTTAAATACGTTTTTTACAAGTTAATGTGTGTTTTTAACAAGTTAAACTTACGTTTTGACAAATTAAAGTTACGTTTTGAAAAGTTAAAGTAGGTTTTTTGCAAGTTAAATTACATTTTTTACAAGTTGAAGTATGTTTTTACAAGTTAAAGTACATTTGTTACAAATTAAACCACATTTTTGAAAAGTTAAAGTACGTTTTTTACAAGTGAATATATGTTTTCAACAATTTAAACTTATGTTTGGACAAGTTAAAGTTCCGTTTTGACAAGTTAAAGTAGGTTTTTTACAAGTTAAAATTACGTTTTGACAAGTTAAAGTACGTTTTTTACAAGTTAAAGTGTATTTTTTACAAGTTAAAGTACATTTGTTACAAGTTAAACCACATTTTTGACAAGTTAAAGTACGATTTTTACAAGTTAATGTGTGTTTTTAACAAGTTAAACTTATGTTTTGACAAATAAAAGTTACGTTTTGACAACTTAAAGTAGGTTTTTTACAAGTTAAATTGCGTTTTTTACAAGTTGAAGTACGTTTTCATTAGTTAAAGTACATTTCTTACAAGTTAAACCACATTTTTGACAAGTTAAAGTACCTTTTTTACATGTGAATGTATGTTTTTAACAAGTTAAACTTACGTTTTGACAAGTTAAGGTTAAGTTTTGACAAGTTAATGTAGGTTTTTTACAAGTTAAAGTTACGTTTTGACAAGTTAAATTACGTTTTTTACAAGTTAAAGTACGTTTTTTAAAAGTTAAAGTACGTTAATAACAAGTTAAAGTTAAAGTTACATTTTGACACGTTAAAATACGTTTTTTACAGGTTAAAGTACGTTTTTTACAAGTTGAAGTATGTTTTTTACAAGTTAAAGTAAGAGTTTTACAAGTTGAAATACGTTTTTTACAAGTTAAAGTACATTGTTTCCAAGTTAAAGTTACGTTTTGACACATTAAAATTACCTTTTGACAAGTTAAAGTTCGTTTTTTAAAAGTTAAAGTTACGTTTGGACAAGTTAAATTATGTTTTTAACAAGTTAAACTTACGTTTTGAGAAATTAAAGTTACATTTTGACAAGTTAAAGTAGGTTTTTTACAAGTTAAAGCACGTTTTTTACAAGTTGAAATACGTTTTTACAAGTTAAAGTACATTTGTTACAAGTTAAACCACATTTTTGACAAGTTGAAGTACGTTTTTACAAGTTAAAGTACATTTGTTACAAGTTAAACCACATTTTTGACAAGTTAAAGTTCGTTTTTTACAATTGAATATATGTTTTTAACAATTTAAACTTATGTTTGGACAAGTTAAAGTTACGTTTTGACAAGTTAAAGTAGGTTTTTTACAAGTTAAATTACGTTTTTTACAAGTTCAAGTACGTTTTTACAAGTTAAAGTACATTTGTTACAAATTAAACCACATGTTTGACAAGTTAAAGTACGTTTTGACAAGTTAAAGTAGGTGGTTTACAAATTAAAGTTACGTTTTGACAAGTTAAAGTACGTTTTTTACAAGTTAAAGTACGTTTTTTACAAGTTAAAGTACGTTTTTTACAACTTGAAGTACGTTTTTTCAAGTTAAAGTACATTTGTTACAAGTTAAACCACATTCTTGACAAGTTAAAGTTCGTTTTTTACAATTGAATATGTGTTTTTAACAATTTAAACTTATGTTTGGACAAGTTAAAGTTACGTTTTGACAAGTTAAAGTAGGTTTTTTACAAGTTAAATTACGTTTTTTACAAGTTCAAGTACGTTTTTACAAGTTAAAGTACATTTGTTACAAATTAAACCACATGTTTGACAAGTTAAAGTACGTTTTGACAAGTTAAAGTAGGTGGTTTACAAATTAAAGTTACGTTTTTGACAAGTTAAAGTACGTTTTTTACAAGTTAAAGTACGTTTTTTACAAGTTAAAGTACGTTTTTTACAACTTGAAGTACGTTTTTTCAAGTTAAAGAACATTTGTTACAAGTTAAACTACATTTTTGACAAGTTAAATACGTTTTTTACAAGTTAATGTGTGTTTTTAACAAGTTTAACTTACGTTTTGACAAATTAAAGTTACGTTTTGAAAAGTTAAAGTAGGTTTTTTGCAAGTTAAATTATGTTTTTTACAAGTTGAAGTACGTTTTTACAAGTTAAAGTACATTTGTTCCAAATTAAACCACATTTTTGACAAGTTAAAGTACGTTTTTTACAAGTGAATATATGTTTTCAACAATTTAAACTTTTGTTTGGACAAGTTAAAGTTACGTTTTGACAAGTTAAAGTAGGTTTTTTACAAGTTAAAATTACGTTTTGACAAGTTAAAGTACGTTTTTTACAAGTTAAAGTTGTTTCTTACAAGTTAAAGTACGTTTTTTACAAGTTAAAGTACATTTTTTACAACTTGAAGTTCGTTTTTTCAAGTTAAAGTACATTTGTTAGAAGTTAAACCACATTTTTGACAAGTTAAATACGTTTTTTACAAGTTAATGTGTGTTTTTAACAAGTTAAACTTACGTTTTGACAAATTAAAGTTACGTTTTGAAAAGTTAAAGTAGGTTTTTTGCAAGTTAAATTACATTTTTTACAAGTTGAAGTATGTTTTTACAAGTTAAAGTACATTTGTTACAAATTAAACCACATTTTTGACAAGTTAAAGTACGTTTTTTACAAGTGAATATATGTTTTCAACAATTTAAACTTATGTTTGGACAAGTTAAAGTTCCGTTTTGACAAGTTAAAGTAGGTTTTTTACAAGTTAAAATTACGTTTTGACAAGTTAAAGTACGTTTTTTACAAGTTAAAGTGTATTTTTTACAAGTTAAAGTACATTTGTTACAAGTTAAACCACATTTTTGACAAGTTAAAGTACGATTTTTACAAGTTAATGTGTGTTTTTAACAAGTTAAACTTATGTTTTGACAAATAAAAGTTACGTTTTGACAACTTAAAGTAGGTTTTTTACAAGTTAAATTGCGTTTTTTACAAGTTGAAGTACGTTTTCATTAGTTAAAGTACATTTCTTACAAGTTAAACCACATTTTTGACAAGTTAAAGTACCTATTTTACATGTGAATGTATGTTTTTAACAAGTTAAACTTACGTTTTGACAAGTTAATGTTAAGTTTTGACAAGTTAATGTAGGTTTTTTACAAGTTAAAGTTACGTTTTGACAAGTTAAAGTACGTTTTTTAAAAGTTAAAGTACGTTAATACCAAGTTAAAGTTAAAGATACATTTTGACACGTTAAAATACGTTTTTTACAGGTTAAAGTACGTTTTTTACAAGTTGAAGTATGTTTTTTACAAGTTAAACTAAGAGTTTTACAAGTTGAAATACGTTTTTTACAAGTTAAAGTACATTGTTTCCAAGTTAAAGTTACGTTTTGACACATTAAAATTACCTTTTGACAAGTTAAAGTACGTTTTTTAAAAGTTAAAGTTACGTTTGGACAAGTTAAATTATGTTTTTAACAAGTTAAACTTACGTTTTGAGAAATTAAAGTTACATTTTGACAAGTTAAAGTAGGTTTTTTACAAGTTAAAGCACGTTTTTTACAAGTTAAAGTACGTTTTTACAAGTTAAAGTACATTCGTTACAAGTTAAATCACATTTTTGACAAGTTGAAGTACGTTTTTACAAGTTAAAGTACATTTGTTACAAGGTAAACCACATTTTTGACAAGTTAAAGTTCGTTTTTTACAATTGAATATATGTTTTTAAAAATTTAAACTTATGTTTGGACAAGTTAAAGTTACGTTTTGACAAGTTAAAGTAGGTTTTTTACAAGTTAAATTACGTTTTTTACAAGTTCAAGTACGTTTTTACAAGTTAAAGTACATTTGTTACAAATTAAACCACATGTTTGACAAGTTAAAGTACGTTTTGACAAGTTAAAGTAGGTGGTTTACAAATTAAAGTTACGTTTTGACAAGTTAAAGTACGTTTTTTACAAGTTAAAGTACGTTTTTTACAAGTTAAAGTACGTTTTTTACAACTTGAAGTACGTTTTTTCAAGTTAAAGAACATTTGTTACAAGTTAAACCACATTTTTGACAAGTTAAATACGTTTTTTACAAGTTAAATATGTTTTTTACAAGTTAATGTGTGTTTTTAACAAGTTTAACTTACGTTTTGACAAATTAAAGTTACGTTTTGAAAAGTTAAAGTAGGTTTTTTGCAAGTTAAATTACGTTTTTTACAAGTTGAAGTACGTTTTTACAAGTTAAAGTACATTTGTTCCAAATTAAACCACATTTTTGACAAGTTAAAGTACGTTTTTTACAAGTGAATTTATGTTTTCAACAATTTAAACTTTTGTTTGGACAAGTTAAAGTTCCGTTTTGACAAGTTAAAGTAGGTTTTTTACAAGTTAAAATTACGTTTTGACAAGTTAAAGTACGTTTTTTACAAGTTAAAGTGTATTTTTTACAAGTTAAAGTACATTTGTTACAAGTTAAACCAAATTTTTGACAAGTTAAAGTACGATTTTTACAAGTTAATGTGTGTTTTTAACAAGTTAAACTTATGTTTTGACAAATAAAAGTTACGTTTTGACAACTTAAAGTAGGTTTTTTACAAGTTAAATTGCGTTTTTTACAAGTTGAAGTACGTTTTCATTAGTTAAAGTACATTTCTTACAAGTTAAACCACATTTTTGACAACTTAAAGTACCTTTTTTACATGTGAATGTATGTTCTTAACAAGTTAAACTTACGTTTTGACAAGTTAAGGTTAAGTTTTGACAAGTTAATGTAGGTTTTTTACAAGTTAAAGTTACGTTTTGACAAGTTAAATTACGTTTTTTACAAGTTAAAGTACGTTTTTTAAAAGTTAAAGTACGTTAATAACAAGTTAAAGTTAAAGTTACATTTTGACACGTTAAAATACGTTTTTTACAAGTTAAAGTACGTTTTTTACAAGTTGAAGTATGTTTTTTACAAGTTAAAGTAAGAGTTTTACAAGTTGAAATACGTTTTTTACAAGTTAAAGTACATTGTTTCCAAGTTAAAGTTACGTTTTGACACATTAAAATTACCTTTTGACAAGTTAAAGTTCGTTTTTTAAAACTTAAAGTTACGTTTGGACAAGTTAAATTATGTTTTTAACAAGTTAAACTTACGTTTTGAGAAATTAAAGTTACATTTTGACAAGTTAAAGTAGGTTTTTTACAAGTTAAAGCACGTTTTTTACAAGTTGAAGTACGTTTTTACAAGTTAAAGTACATTCGTTACAAGTTAAATCACATTTTTGACAAGTTGAAGTACGTTTTTACAAGTTAAAGTACATTTGTTACAAGTTAAAACACATTTTTGACAAGTTAAAGTTCGTTTTTTACAATTGAATATATGTTTTTAACAATTTAAACTTATGTTTGGACAAGTTAAAGTTACGTTTTGACAAGTTAAAGTAGGTTTTTTACAAGTTAAATTACGTTTTTTACAAGTTCAAGTACGTTTTTACAAGTTAAAGTACATTTGTTACAAATTAAACCACATGTTTGACAAGTTAAAGTACGTTTTGACAAGTTAAAGTAGGTGGTTTACAAATTAAAGTTACGTTTTGACAAGTTAAAGTACGTTTTTTACAAGTTAAAGTACGTTTTTTACAAGTTAAAGTACGTTTTTTACAACTTGAAGTACGTTTTTTCAAGTTAAAGAACATTTGTTACAAGTTAAACCACATTTTTGACAAGTTAAATTCGTTTTTTACAAGTTAATGTGTGCTTTTAACAAGTTTAACTTACGTTTTGACAAATTAAAGTTACGTTTTGAAAAGTTAAAGTAGGTTTTTTGCAAGTTAAATTACGTTTTTTACAAGTTGAAGTACGTTTTTACAAGTTAAAGTACATTTGTTCCAAATTAAACCACATTTTTGACAAGTTAAAGTACGTTTTTTACAAGTGAATATATGTTTTCAACAATTTAAACTTATGTTTGGACAAGTTAAAGTTCCGTTTTGACAAGTTAAAGTAGGTTTTTTACAAGTTAAAATTACGTTTTGACAAGTTAAAGTACATTTTTTACAAGTTAAAGTGTATTTTTTACAAGTTAAAGTACATTTGTTACAAGTTAAACCACATTTTTGACAAGTTAAAGTACGATTTTTACAAGTTAATGTGTGTTTTTAACAAGTTAAACTTATGTTTTGACAAATAAAAGTTACGTTTTGACAACTTAAAGTAGGTTTTTTACAAGTTGAAGTACGTTTTCATTAGTTAAAGTACATTTCTTACAAGTTAAACCACATTTTTGACAAGTTAAAGTACCTTTTTTACAAGTGAATGTATGTTCTTAACAAGTTAAACTTACGTTTTGACAAGTTAAGGTTAAGTTTTGACAAGTTAATGTAGGTTTTTTACAAGTTAAAGTTACGTTTTGACAAGTTAAATTACGTTTTTTACAAGTTAAAGTACGTTTTTTAAAAGTTAAAGTACGTTAATAACAAGTTAAAGTTAAAGTTACATTTTGACACGTTAAAATACGTTTTTTACAGGTTAAAGTACGTTTTTTACAAGTTGAAGTATGTTTTTTACAAGTTGAAGTAAGAGTTTTACAAGTTGAAATACGTTTTTTACAAGTTAAAGTACATTGTTTCCAAGTTAAAGTTACGTTTTGACACATTAAAATTACCTTTTGACAAGTTAAAGTTCGTTTTTTAAAAGTTAAAGTTACGTTTGGACAAGTTAAATTATGTTTTTAACAAGTTAAACTTACGTTTTGAGAAATTAAAGTTACATTTTGACAAGTTAAAGTAGGTTTTTTACAAGTTAAAGCACGTTTTTTACAAGTTGAAGTACGTTTTTACAAGTTAAAGTACATTTGTTACAAGTTAAATCACATTTTTGACAAGTTGAAGTACGTTTTTACAAGTTAAAGTACATTTGTTACAAGTTAAACCACATTTTTGACAAGTTAAAGTTCGTTTTTTACAATTGAATATATGTTTTTAACAATTTAAACTTATGTTTGGACAAGTTAAAGTTACGTTTTGACAAGTTAAAGTAGGTTTTTTAAGAGTTAAATTACGTTTTTTACAAGTTAAAGTACGTTTTTACAAGTTAAAGTACATTTGTTACAAATTAAACCACATGTTTGACAAGTTAAAGTACGTTTTGACAAGTTAAAGTAGGTGGTTTACAAATTAAAGTTACGTTTTGACAAGTTAAAGTACGTTTTTTACAAGTTAAAATACGTTTTTTACAAGTTAAAGTACGTTTTTTAAAACTTGAAGTACGTTTTTTCAAGTTAAAGAACATTTGTTACAAGTTAAACCACATTTTTGACAAGTTAAATACGTTTTTTACAAGTTAATGTGTGTTTTTAACAAGTTTAACTTACGTTTTGACAAATTAAAGTTACGTTTTGAAAATTTAAAGTAGGTTTTTTGCAAGTTAAATTACGTTTTTTACAAGTTGAAGTACGTTTTTACAAGTTAAAGTACATTTGTTCCAAATTAAACCACATTTTTGACAAGTTAAAGTACGTTTTTTACAAGTGAATATATGTTTTCAACAATTTAAACTTTTGTTTGGACAAGTTAAAGTTACGCTTTGACAAGTTAAAGTAGGTTTTTTACAAGTTAAAATTACGTTTTGACAAGTTAAAGTACGTTTTTTACAAGTTAAAGTTGTTTCTTACAAGTTAAAGTACGTTTTTTACAAGTTAAAGTACGTTTTTTACAACTTGAAGTACGTTTTTTCAAGTTAAAGTACATTTGTTAGAAGTTAAACCACATTTTTGACAAGTTAAATACGTTTTTTACAGGTTAATGTGTGTTTTTAACAAGTTAAACTTACGTTTTGACAAATTAAAGTTAAGTTTTGAAAAGTTAAAGTAGGTTTTTTGCAAGTTAAATTACGTTTTTTACAAGTTGAAGTACGTTTTTACAAGTTAAAGTACATTTGTTACAAATTAAACCACATTATTGACAAGTTAAAGTACGTTTTTTACAAGTGAATATATGTTTTCAACAATTTAAACTTATGTTTGGACAAGTTAAAGTTCCGTTTTGACAAGTTAAAGTAGGTTTTTTACAAGTTAAAATTACGTTTTGACAAGTTAAAGTACGTTTTTTACAAGTTAAAGTGTATTTTTTACAAGTTAAAGTACATTTGTTACAAGTTAAACCACATTTTTGACAAGTTAAAGTACGATTTTTACAAGTTAATGTGTGTTTTTAACAAGTTAAACTTATGTTTTGACAAATAAAAGTTACGTTTTGACAACTTAAAGTAGGTTTTTTACAAGTTAAATTTCGTTTTTTACAAGTTGAAGTACGTTTTCATTAGTTAAAGTACATTTCTTACAAGTTAAACCACATTTTTGACAAGTTAAAGTACCTTTTTTACATGTGAATGTATGTTCTTAACAAGTTAAACTTACGTTTTGACAAGTTAAGGTTAAGTTTTGACAAGTTAATGTAGGTTTTTTACAAGTTAAAGTTACGTTTTGACAAGTTAAATTACGTTTTTTACAAGTTAAAGTACGTTTTTTACAAGTTAAAGTACGTTAATAACAAGTTAAAGTTAAAGTTACATTTTGACACGTTAAAATACGTTTTTTACAGGTTAAAGTACGTTTTTTACAAGTTGAAGTATGTTTTTTACAAGTTAAAGTAAGAGTTTTACAAGTTGAAATACGTTTTTTACAAGTTAAAGTACATTGTTTCCAAGTTAAAGTTACGTTTTGACACATTAAAATTACCTTTTGACAAGTTAAAGTACGTTTTTTAAAAGTTAAAGTTACGTTTGGACAAGTTAAATTATGTTTTTAACAAGTTAAACTTACGTTTTGAGAAATTAAAGTTACATTTTGACAAGTTAAAGTAGGTTTTTTACAAGTTAAAGCACGTTTTTTACAAGTTGAAGTACGTTTTTACAAGTTAAAGTACATTCTTTACAAGTTAAATCACATTTTTGACAAGTTAAAGTACGTTTTTTACAAGTGAATATATGTTTTTAACAATTTAAACTTATGTTTTGCGAGTTAAATTTACGTTTAGACAAGTTAAAGTAGGTGTTTTACAAGTTAAAGTTACATTTTGACAAGTTAAAGTACGTTTTTTACAAGTTAAAGTACGGTTTTTACAACTTGAAGTACGTTTTTACGAGTTAAAGTACATTTGTTACAAGTTAAACCACACTTTTGACCAGTTAAAGTACGCTTTTTACAAGTTAATATGTGTTTTTAACAAGTTAAATTTACGTTTTGACAAATTAAAGTTACGTTTTGACAAGTTAAAGATGGTTTTTTACAAGTTAAATTACGTTTTTTACAAGTTGAAGTCCGTTTTTACAAATTAAAGTACTTTTGTTACAAGTTAAACCACACTTTTGACAAGTTAAAGTACCTTTTTTACAAGTGAATGTATGTTTTTAACAATTTAAACTTATGTTTGGACAAGTTAAAGTTACGTTTTGACAAGTTAAAGTAGGTTTTTTACAATTTAAAGTACGTTTTTTACAACTTGAAGTATGTTTTTACAAGTTAAAGTACATTTGTTACAAGTTAAACCACATTTTTGACAAGTTAAAGTACGTTTTTTAGAAGTTAATGTGTGTTTTTAACAAGTTAAACTTACGTTTTGACAAAGTAAAGTTACGTTTTGACAAGTTAAAGTAGGTTTTTTAAAAGTTAAATTACGTTTTTTACACGTTAAAGTACGTTTTTACAAGTTAAAGTACATTTGTTATAAGTTAAACCAAATTTTTGACAAGTTAAAGTACGTTTTTTACAAGTGAATGTATGTTTTTAACAATTTTAACTTATGTTTTGACAAGTTAAAGTTACGGTTTGACAAGTTAAAGTACGTTTTTTACAATTTAAAGTACGTTTTTTACAAGTTAAAGTACGTTTTTTACAAGTTGATGTACGTTTTTACAAGTTAAAGTACATTTGTTACAAGTTAAACCACATATTTGACAAGTTAAAGTACGTTTTTTACAAGTTAATATATGTTTTTAACAAGTTAAACTTACGTTTTGACAAGTTAAGGTTACGTTTTGACAAGTTAATGTAGGTTTTTTACAAGTTAAAGTTACGTTTTGACAAGTTAAATTACGTTTTTTACAAGTTAAAGTATGTTTTTTACAAATTAAAGTACGTTAATAACAAGTTAAAGTACGTTTTTTACAAGTTAACGTACGTTTTTTACAAGTTGAAGTACGTTTTTTACAAGTTAAAGTAATAGTTTTACAAGTTGAAATAGGTTTTTTACAAGTTAGAGTAAATTGTTTACCAGTTAAAGTTACGTTTTAACAACTTAAAGTTACGTTTTAACACATTAAAATTACCTTTTGACAAGTTAAAGTACGTTTTTTACAAGTTAAAGTTACGTTTGGACTAGTTAAATTATGTTTTTAACAAGTTAAACTTACGTTTTGACAAATTAAAGTTACGTTATGACAAGTTAAAGTAGGATTTTTACAAGTTAAAGCACGTTTTTTACAAGTTGAAATACGTTTTTACAAGTTAAAGTACATTTGTTTCAAGTTAAACCACATTTTTGACAACTTAAAGTACATTTTTTACAAGTGAATGTATGTTTCTAACAATTTAAACTTATGACCAGTTAAAGTTACGTTTTGACAAGTTAAAATATGTTTTTTACAAGTTAAAGTTACGTTTTGACAAGTTAATGTACGTTTTTTACAAGTTAAAGTACATTTTTTACAAGTTAAAGTACATTTGTTACAAGTTAAACCACATTTTTGACAACTTAAAGTACGTTTTTTCAAGTGAATGTGTGTTTTTAACAAGTTAAACTTATGTTCTGACAAATTAAAGTTACATTTTGACAAGTTAAAGTAGGTTTTTTACAAGTTAAATTACATTTTTTACAAGTTGAAGTACGTTTTTACAAGTTAAAGTACATTTGTTACAAGTTAAACCACATTTTTGACAAGTTAAAATACGTTTTTTACAAGTTAATGTGTGTTTTTAACAAGTTAAACTTACGTTATGACAAATTAAAGTTACGTTTTGACAAATTAAAGTAGGTTTTTTACAAGTTAAATTACGTTTTTTACAAGTTGAAGTACGTTTTTACAAGTTAAAGTACATTTGTTACAAGTTAAACCACATTTTTGACAAGTTAAAGTACTTTTTTTACAAGTGAATGTATGTTTTTAACAATTTAAACTTACGTTTAGACAAGTTAAAGTAGGTTTTTTACAAGTTAAAGTTACATTTTGACAAGTTAAAGTACGTTTTTTACAAGTTAAAGTACGTTTTTTACAACTTGAAGTACATTTTTACAAGTTAAAATACATTTGTTACAAGTTAAACCACATTTTTGACAAGTTAAAGTACGTTTTTTAAAAGTTAATGTGTGTTTTTAACAAGTTAAAATTACGTTTTGACAAATTAAAGTTACGTTTGGACAAGTTGAACTAGGTTTTTTACAAGTTAAATTACGATTTTTACAGGTTGAAGTACCTTTTTACAAGTTAAAGTACATTTGTTACAAGTTAAACCACATTTTTGACAAGTTAAAGTACGTTTTTACAACTTAATGTATGTTTTTAACAAGTTCAACTTACGTTTTGACAAGTTAAGGTTACATTTTGACAAATTAATGTAGGTTTTTTACAAGTTAAAATTATGTTTTGACAAGTTAAATTACGTTTTTTACAAGTTAAAGTATGTTTTTTACAAGTTAAAGTTACGTTTGGACAACTTAAATTATGTTTTTAACAACTTAAACTTAGGTTTTGACAAATTAAAGTTACGTTTTGACAAGTTAAAGTAGGTTTTTTACAAGTTGAAGTACGTTTTTTACAAGTTAAATTACGTTTTTACAAGTTAAAGTACGTTTGTTACAAGTTAAATCACATTTTTGACAAGTTAAAGTACGTTTTTACAAGTTAAAGTACGTTTGTTACAAGTTAAATCACATTTTTGACAAGTTAAAGTACGTTTTTACAAGTTAATGTGTGCTTTTAACAAGTTAAACTTACTATTTGACAAGTTAAAGTTACGTTTTGACAAGTTAAAGTAGGGTTTTTACAAGTTAAAGTACTTTTTTTACAAGTTGAAGTACATTTCTATAAGTTAAAGTACATTTGTTACAAGTTCAACCACATTTTTGACAAGTTAAAATACATTTTTTACAAGTGAATGTATGTTTCTAACAATTTAAACTTATGTTTTGACAAGTTACAGTTACGTTTTGATAAGTTAAAGTAGGTTTTTTACAAGTTAAAGTTACGTTTTGACAATTTAAAGTACGTTTTTTACAAGCTAAAGTACGTTTTTAACAAGTTAAAGTACGTTTTTTACAAGTTGAAATACGTTTTTACAAACTAAAGTACATTTGTTACAAGTTAAACCACTTTTTTGACAACTTAAAGTACGTTTTTTACCAGTTAATGTGTGTTTTTAACAAGTTAAACTTACTTTTTGACAAGTTAAAGTTACGTTTTGACAAGTTAAAGTAGGGTTTTTACAAGTTAAATGACTTTTTTTACAAGTTGAAGTACGTTTCTATAAGTTAAAGAACATTTGTTACAAGTTCAACCACATTTTTGACAAGTTAAAGTACATTTTTTACAAGTGAATGTATGTTTCTAACAATTTAAACTTATGTTTTGACAAGTAACAGTTACGTTTTGATAAGTTAAAGTAGGTTTTTTACAAGTTAAAGTTACGTTTTGACTAGTTAAAGTACGTTTTTTACAAGTTAAAGTACGTTTTTTACAAGTTGAAGTACGTTTTTACAAGTTAAAGTACATTTGTTACAAGTTAAACAACTTTTTTGACAATTTAAAGTACGTTTTTACTAGTTAATGTGTGTTTTTAACAAGTTAAACTTACGTTTTGACAAATTAAAGTTACGTTTTGACAAGTTAAAGTAGGTTTTTTACAAGTTAAATTACGTTTTTTACAGGTTGAAGTACCTTTTTACAAGTTAAAGTACATTTATTACAAGTTAAACCACATTTTTGACAAGTTAAAGTACGTTTTTACAACTTAATGTATGTTTTTAACAAGTTAAACTTACGTTTTGACAAGTTAAGGTTACGTTTTGACAAATTAATGTAGGTTTTTTACAAGTTAAAGTTACGTTTTGACAAGTTAAATTACGTTTTTTACAAGTTAAAGTAAGTTTTTTACAAGTTAAAGTTACGTTTGGAAAACTTAAATTATGTTTTTAACAACTTAAACTTACGTTTTGACAAATTAAAGTTACGTTTTGACACGTTAAAGTAGGTTTTTTACAAGTTGAAGTACATTTTTTACAAGTTAAAGTACGTTTTTACAAGTTAAAGTACGTTTGTTACAAGTTAAATCACATTTTTGACAAGTTAAAGTACGTTTTTACAAGTTAATGTGTGTTTTTAACAAGTTAAACTTACTTTTTTGACAAGTTAAATTACGTTTTTACAAGTTAATGTGTGTTTTTAACAAGTTAAACTTACTTTTTGACAGTTTAAAGTTACGTTTTGACAAGTTAAAGTAGGGTTTTTACAAGTTAAAGTACTTTTTTTTCAAGTTGATGTACGTTTCTATAAGTTAAAGTACATTTGTTACAAGTTCAACCACATTTTTGACAAGGTAAAGTACATTTTTTACAAGTGAATGTATGTTTCTAACAATTTAAACTTATGTTTTGACAAGTTACAGTTACGTTTTGATAAGTTAAAGTAGGTTTTTTACAAGTTAAAGTTACGTTTTGACAAGTTAAAGTACGTTTTTTACAAGTGAAAGTACGTTTTTAACAAGTTAAAGTATGTTTTTTACAAGTTGAAATACGTTTTTACAAGTTAAAGTACATTTGTTACAAGTTAAACCACTTTTTTGACAACTTAAAGTACGTTTTTTACCAGTTAATGTGTGTTTTTAACAAGTTAAACTTACTTTTTGACAAGTTAAAGTTACGTTTTGACAAGTTAAAGTAGGGTTTTTACAAGTTAAATGACTTTTTTTACAAGTTGAAGTACGTTTCTATAAATTAAAGAACATTTGTTACAAGTTCAACCACATTTTTGACAAGTTAAAGTACATTTTTTACAAGTGAATGTATGTTTCTAACAATTTAAACTTATGTTTTGACAAGTAACAGTTACGTTTTGATAAGTTAAAGTAGGTTTTTTACAAGTTAAAGTTACGTTTTGACAAGTTAAAGTACGTTTTTTACAAGTTAAAGTACGTTTTTTACAAGTTGAAGTACGTTTTTACAAGTTAAAGTACATTTGTTACAAGTTAAACAAGTTTTTTGACAACTTAAACTATGTTTTTTACCAGTTAATGTGTGTTTTTAACAAGTTAAACTTACGTTTTGACAAATTAAAGTTACGTTTTGACAAGTTAAAGTAGGTTTTTTACAAGTTAAATTACGTTTTTTACAGGTTGAAGTAACTTTTTACAAGTTAAAGTACATTTGTTATAATTTAACCACATTTTTGACAAGTTAAAGTACGTTTTTACAATTTAATGTATGTTTTTAACAAGTTAAACTTACGTTTTGACAAGTTAAGGTTACGTTTTGACAAATTAATGTAGGTTTTTTACAAGTTAAAGTTACGTTTTGACAAGTTAAATTACGTTTTTTACAAGTTAAAGTACGTTTTCTACAAGTTAAAGTTACGTTTGGACAACTTAAATTATGTTTTTAACAACTTAAACTTACGTTTTGACAAATTAAAGTTACGTTTTGACAAGTTAAAGTAGGTTTTTTACAAGTTGAAGTACATTTTTTACAAGTTTAAGTACGTTTTTACAAGTTAAAGTACGTTTGTTACAAGTTAAATCACATTTTTGACAAGTTAAAGTACGTTTTTACAAGTTAATGTGTGTTTTTAACAAGTTAAACTTACTTTTTGACAAGTTAAAGTTACGTTTTGACAAGTGAAAGTAGGTTTTTTACAAGTCAAAATACTTTTTTTACAAGTTGAAGTACGTTTCTATAAGTTAAAGTACATTTGTGACAAGTTCAACCACATTTTTGACAAGTTAAAGTACATTTTTTACAAGTGAATGTATGTTTCTAACAATTTAAACTTATGTTTTGACAAGTAACAGTTACGTTTTGATAAGTTAAAGTAGGTTTTTTACAAGTTAAAGTTACGTTTTGACAAGTTAAAGTACGTTTTTTACAAGTTAAAGTACGTTTTTTACAAGTTGAAGTACGTTTTTACAAGTTAAAGTACATTTGTTACAAGTTAAACCACTTTTTTGACAACTTAAAGTATGTTTTTTACCAGTTAATGTGTGTTTTTAACAAGTTAAACTTACGTTTTGACAAATTAAAGTTACGTTTTGACAAGTTAAAGTAGGTTTTTTACAAGTTAAATTACGTTTTTTGCAGGTTGAAGTACCTTTTTACAAGTTAAAGTACATTTGTTATAAGTTAAACCACATTTTTGACAAGTTAAAGTACGTTTTTACAATTTAATGTATGTTTTTAACAAGTTAAACTTACGTTTTGACAAGTTAAGGTTACGTTTTGACAAATTAATGTAGGTTTTTTACAAGTTAAAGTTACGTTTTTACAAGTTAAATTACGTTTTTTACAAGTTAAAGTACGTTTTTTACAAGTTAAAGTTACGTTTGGACAAATTAAATTATGTTTTTAACAACTTAAACTTACGTTTTGACAAATTAAAGTTACGTTTTGACAAGTTAAAGTAGGTTTTTTACAAGTTGAAGTACATTTTTTACAAGTTTAAGTACGTTTTTACAAGTTAAAGTACGTTTGTTACAAGTTAAATCACATTTTTGACAAGTTAAAGTACGTTTTTACAAGTTAATGTGTGTTTTTAACAAGTTAAACTTACTTTTTGACAAGTTAAAGTTACGTTTTGACAAGTGAAAGTAGGTTTTTTACAAGTCAAAATACTTTTTTTACAAGTTGAAGTACGTTTCTATAAGTTAAAGTACATTTGTGACAAGTTCAACCACATTTTTGACAAGTTAAAGTACATTTTTTACAAGTGAATGTATGTTTCTAACAATTTAAACTTATGTTTTGACAAGTAACAGTTACGTTTTGATAAGTTAAAGTAGGTTTTTTACAAGTTAAAGTTACGTTTTGACAAGTTAAAGTACGTTTTTTACAAGTTAAAGTACGTTTTTTACAAGTTGAAGTACGTTTTTACAAGTTAAAGTACATTTGTTACAAGTTAAACCACTTTTTTGACAACTTAAACTATATTTTTTACCAGTTAATGTGTGTTTTCTACAAGTTAAACTTACGTTTTGACAAATTAAAGTTACGTTTTGACAAGTTAAAGTAGGTTTTTTACAAGTTAAATTACGTTTTTTGCAGGTTGAAGTACCTTTTTACAAGTTAAAGTACATTTGTTATAAGTTAAACCACATTTTTGACAAGTTAAAGTACGTTTTTACAATTTAATGTATGTTTTTAACAAGTTAAACTTACGTTTTGACAAGTTAAGGTTACGTTTTGACAAATTAATGTAGGTTTTTTACAAGTTAAAGTTACGTTTTTACAAGTTAAATTACGTTTTTTACAAGTTAAAGTACGTTTTTTACAAGTTAAAGTTACGTTTGGACAAATTAAATTATGTTTTTAACAACTTAAACTTACGTTTTGACAAATTAAAGTTACGTTTTGACAAGTTAAAGTAGGTTTTTTACAAGTTGAAGTACATTTTTTACAAGTTTAAGTACGTTTTTACAAGTTAAAGTACGTTTGTTACAAGTTAAATCACATTTTTGACAAGTTAAAGTACGTTTTTACAAGTTAATGTGTGTTTTTAACAAGTTAAACTTACTTTTTGACAAGTTAAAGTTACGTTTTGACAAGTGAAAGTAGGTTTTTTACAAGTCAAATTACTTTTTTTACAAGTTGAAGTACGTTTCTATAAGTTAAAGTACATTTGTTACAAGTTTAACTACATTGTTGACAAGTTAAAGTACATTTTTTACAAGTGAATGTATGTTTCTAACAATTTAAACTTATGTTTTGACAAGTTACAGTTACGTTTTGATAAGTTAAAGTAGGTTTTTTACAAGTTAAAGTTACGTTTTGACAAGTTAAAGTACGTTTTTTACAAGTGAAAGTACGTTTTTAACAAGTCAAAGTACGTTTTTTACAAGTTGAAATACGTTTTTACAAGTTAAAGTACATTTGTTACAAGTTAAACCACTTTTTTGACAACTTAAAGTACGTTTTTTACCAGTTAATGTGTGTTTTTAACAAGTTAAACTTACTTTTTGACAAGTTAAAGTTACGTTTTGACAAGTTAAAATAGGGTTTTTACAAGTTAAAGTACTTTTTTTACAAGTTGAAGTACGTTTCTATAAGTTAAAGTACATTTGTTACAAGTTCAACCACATTTTTGACAAGTTAAAGTACATTTTTTACAAGTGAATGTATGTTTCTAACAATTTAAACTTATGTTTTGACAAGTAACAGTTACGTTTTGATAAGTTAAAGTAGATTTTTTACAAGTTAAAGTTACGTTTTGACAAGTTAAAGTACGTTTTTTACAAGTTAAAGTACGTTTTTTACAAGTTGAAGTACGTTTTTACAAGTTAAAGTACATTTGTTACAAGTTAAACGACTTTTTTGACAATTTAAAGTACGTTGTTTACCAGTTAATGTGTGTTTTTAACAAGTTAAACTTACGTTTTGACAAATTAAAGTTACGTTTTGACAAGTTAAAGTAGATTTTTTACAAGTTAAATTACGTTTTTTACAAGTTGAAATACCTTTTTACAAGTTAAAGTACATTTGTTACAAGTTAAACCACATTTTTGACAAGTTAAAGTACGTTTTTACAACTTAATGTATGTTTTTAACAAGTTAAACTTACGTTTTGACTAGTTAAGGTTACGTTTTGACAAATGAATATAGGTTTTTACAAGTTAAAGTTACGTTTTGACAAGTTAAATTACGTTTTTTACAAGTTAAAGTACGTTTTTTACAAGTGAAAGTTACGTTTGGACAACTTAAATTATGTTTTTAACAGCTTAAACTTACGTTTTGACAAATTAAAGTTACGTTTTGACACGTTAAAGTAGGTTTTTTACAAGTTGAAGTACATTTTTTACAAGTTAAAGTTCGTTTTTACAAGTTAAAGTACGTTTGTTACAAGTTAAATCACATTTTTGAAAAGTTAAAGTACGTTTTTAAAAGTTAATGTGTGTTTTTAACAAGTTAAACTTACTTTTTGACAAGTTAAAGTACGTTTTTACTAGTTAATGTGTGTTTTTAACAAGTTAAACTTACTTTTTGACAGTTTAAAGTTACGTTTTGACAAGTTAAAGTAGGGTTTTTACAAGTTAAAGTACTTTTTTTACAAGTTAAAGTACATTTGTTAAAAGTTCAACCACATTTTTGACAAGTTAAAGTACATTTTTTACAAGTGAATGTATGTTTCTAACAATTTAAACTTATATTTTTAACAATTTAAACTTACGTTTTGACAAGTTAAAGTAGGTTTTTTACTAGTTAAAGTTACGTTTTGACAAGTAAAAGTACGTTTTTTACAAGTTAAAGTACGTTTTTTACAAGTTGAAGTACGTTTTTACAAGTTAAAGTACATTTGTTACAAGTTAAACAACTTTTTTGACAAGTTAAAGTACGTTTTTTAAAAGTTAATGTGTGTTTTTAACAAGGTAAACTTACGTTTTGACAAATTAAAGTTACGTTTGGACAAGTTAAAGTAGGTTTTTTACAAGTTAAATTACGTTTTTTACAGGTTGAAGTACCTTTTTACAAGTTAAACTACATTTGTTACTAGTTAAACCACATTTTTGACAAGTTAAAGTACGTTTTTACAACGTAATGTATGTTTTTAACAAGTTAAACTTACGTTTTGACAAGTTAAGATTACGTTTTGACAAATTAATGTAGGTTTTTTACAAGTTAAAGTTACGTTCTGACAAGTTAAATTACGTTATTTACAAGTTAAAGTACGTTTTTTACAAGTTAAAGTTATGTTTGGAGAACTTAAATTATGTTTTTAACAACTTACATTTACGTTTTGACAAATTAAAGTTATGTTTTGACAAGTTAAAGTAGGTTTTTTACAAGTTGAAGTACGTTTTTTATAAGTTAAAGTACGTTTTTACAAGTTAAAGTACGTTTGTTACAAGTTAAATCACATTTTTGACAAGTTAAAGTACGTTTTTACAAGTTTATGTGTGTTTTTAACAAGTTAAGCTTACTTTTTGACAAGTTAAAGTTACGTTTTGACAAGTGAAAGTAGGTTTTTTACAAGTTAAAGTACTTTTTTTACAAGTTGAAGTACGTTTCTATAAGTTAAAGTAGGTTTTTTACAAGTTAAAGTTACGTTTTGACAAGTTAAAGTACGTTTTTTACAAGTTAAAGTACGTTTTTTACAACTTGAAGTACATTTTTACAAGTTAAACCACATTTGTGACAAGTTAAAGTACGTTTTTTACAAGTGGATGTATGTTTTTAACAATTTAAACTTACGTTTTGACAAGTTAAAGTAGGTTTTTTACAAGTTAAAGTTACGGTTTGACAAGTTAAAGTACGTTTTTTACAAGTTAAAGTACGTTTTTTACAACTTGAAGTACATTTTTACAAGTTAAAGTAAATTTGTTACAAGTTAAACCACTTTTTTGACAAGTTAAAGTACGTTTTTTAAAAGTTAATGTGTGTTTTTAACAAGTTAAACTTACGTTTTGACAAATTAAAGTTACGTTTGGACAAGTTAAAGTAGGTTTTTTACAAGTTAAATTACGTTTTTTACAGGTTGAAGTACCTTTTTACAAGTTAAAGTACATTTGTTACAAGTTAAACCACATTTTTGACAAGTTAAAGTACGTTTTTACAACGTAATGTATGTTTTTAACAAGTTAAACTTACGTTTTCACAAGTTAAGACTACGTTTTGACAAATTAATGTAGGTTTTTTACAAGTTAAAGTTACGTTTTGACAAGTTAAATTACGTTTTATACAAGTTAAAGTACGTTTTTTACAAGTTAAAGTTACTTTTGGACAACTTAAAATATGTTTTTAACAACTTAAACTTACATTTTGACAAATTAAAGTTACGTTTTGACAAGTTAAAATAGGTTTTATTCAAGTTGAAGTACGTTTTTTACAAGTTAAAGTACGTTTTTACAAGTTAAAGTACGTTTGTTACAAGTTAAATCACATTTTTGACAAGTTAAAGTACGTAATTACAAGTTAATGTGTGTTTTTAACAAGTTAAACTTACTTTTTGACAAGTTAAAATTACGTTTTGACAAGTTTAAGTAGGTTTTTTACAAGTTAAAGTACTTTTTTTTACAAGTTGAAGTACGTTTCTATAAGTTAAAGTACATTTGTTACAAGTTCAACAACATTTTTGACAAGTTAAAGTACATTTTTTACAAGTGAATGTATGTTTCTAACAATTTATACTTATGTTTTGACAAGTTACAGTTACGTTTTGACAAGTTAAAGTAGGTTTTTTACAAGTTAAAGTTACGTTTTGACAAGTTAAAGTACGTTTTTTACAAGTTAAAGTACGTTTTTTACAAGTTAAAGTACGTTTTTTACAAGTTGAAGTACATTTTTACAAGTTAAAGTACATTTGTTACAAGTTAAACCACTTTTTTGACAACTTAAAGTACGTTTTTTACCAGTTAATGTGTGTTTTTAACAAGTTAAACTTATGTTTTGACAAATTAAAGTTACGTTTTGACATGTTAAAGTAGGTTAATTACAAGTTAAATTACGTTTTGAAAAGTTAAAGTACGTTTTTTACAAGTTAAAGTACGTTTTTTACAACTTGAAGTACATTTTTACAAGTTAAAGTAAATTTGTTACAAGTTAAACCACTTTTTTGACAACTTAAAGTACGTTTTGTTACAAGTTAAACCACTTTTTTGACAAGTTAAAGTACGTTTTTTAAAAGTTAATGTGTGTTTTTAACAAGTTCAACTTACGTTTTGACAAATTAAAGTTATGTTTGGACAAGTTAAAGTAGGTTTTTTACAAGTTAAATTACGTTTTTTACAGGTTGAAGTACCTTTTTACAAGTTAAAGTACATTTGTTACAAGTTAAACCACATTTTTGACAAGTTAAAGTACGTTTTTACAACTTAATGTATGTTTTTAACAAGTTAAACTTACGTTTTGACAAGTTAAGGTTACGTTTTGACAAATTAATGTAGGTTTTTTGAAAGTTAAAATTACGTTTTGACAAGTTAAAGTACGTTTTTTACAAGTTAAAGTACGTTTTTTACAAGTTAAATTACGTTTTTTACAAGTTGAAGTACGTTTTTACAAGTTAAAGTACATTTGTTACAAGTTAAATCACTTTTTTGACAAGTTAAAGTACGTTTTTTACCAGTTAATGTGTGTTTTTAACAAGTTAAACTTACGTTTTAACAAATTAAAGTTACGTTTTGATCAATTAAAGTAGGTTTTTTACAAGTTAAATTACGTTTTTAACAAGTTGAAGTACGTTTTTACAAGTTAAAGTGCATTTGTTACAAGTTAAACCACATTTTTGACAAGTTAAAGTACGTTTTTTACAAGTGGATGTATGTTTTTAACAATTTAAACTTACGTTTTGACAAGTTAAAGTAGGTTTTTTACAAGTTAAAGTTACGTTTTGACAAGTTAAAGTACGTTTTTTACAAGTTAAAGTACGTTTTTTACAAGTTAAATTACGTTTTTTACAAGTTGAAGTACGTTTTTACAAGTTAAAGTACATTTGTTACAAGTTAAACGACTTTTTTGACAAGTTAAAGTACGTTTTTTACCAGTTAATGTGTGTTTTTAACAAGTTAAACTTACGTTTTAAAAAATTAAAGTTACGTTTTGACAAATTAAAGTAGGTTTTTTACAAGTTAAATTACGTTTTTAACAAGTTGAAGTGCGTTTTTACAAGTTAAAGTGCATTTGTTACAAGTTAAACCACATTTTTGACAAGTTAAAGTACGTTTTTTACAAGTGGATGTATGTTTTTAACAATTTAAACTTACGTTTTGACAAGGTAAAGTAGGTTTTTTACAAGTAAAAGTACGTTTTTACAACGTAATATTTGTTTTTAACAAGTTAAACTTACGTTTTGACAAGTTAAGACTACGTTTTGACAAATTAATGTAGGTTTTTTACAAGTTAAAGTTACGTTTTGACAAGTTAAATTACGTTTTTTACAAGTTAAAGTATGTTTTTTACAAGTTAAAGTTACGTTTGGACAACTTAAAATATGTTTTTAACAACTTAAACTTACGTTTTGACAAATTAAAGTTACGTTTTGACAAGTTAAAGTAGGTTTTATACAAGTTGAAGTACGTTTTTTACAAGTTAAAGTACGTTTTTACAAGTTAAAGTACGTTTGTTACAAGTTAAATCACATTTTTGACAAGTTAAAGTACGTTTTTACAAGTTAATGTGTGTTTTTAACAAGTTAAACTTACTTTTTGACAAGTTAAAGTTACGTTTTGACAAGTTAAAGTAGGTTTTTTACAAGTTAAATACTTTTTTTACAAGTTGAAGTACGTTTCTATAAGTTAAAGTAGGTTTTTTACAAGTTAAAGTTACGTTTTGACAAGTTAAAGTACGTTTTTTACAAGTTAAAGTACGTCTTTTACAACTTGAAGTACATTTTTACAAGTTAAACCACTTTTGTGACAAGTTAAAGTACGTTTTTTACAAGTTGAAGTACGTTTTTACAAGTTAAAGTACATTTGTTACAAGTTAAACAACTTTTTTGACAAGTTAAAGTACGTTTTTTAAAAGTTAATGTGTGTTTTTAACAAGGTAAACTTACGTTTTGACAAATTAAAGTTACGTTTGGACAAGTTAAAGTAGGTTTTTTACAAGTTAAATTACGTTTTTTACAGGTTGAAGTACCTTTTTACAAGTTAAACTACATTTGTTACTAGTTAAACCACATTTTTGACAAGTTAAAGTACGTTTTTACAACGTAATGTATGTTTTTAACAAGTTAAACTTACGTTTTGACAAGTTAAGATTACGTTTTGACAAATTAATGTAGGTTTTTTACAAGTTAAAGTTACGTTCTGACAAGTTAAATTACGTTATTTACAAGTTAAAGTACGTTTTTTACAAGTTAAAGTTATGTTTGGAGAACTTAAATTATGTTTTTAACAACTTACACTTACGTTTTGACAAATTAAAGTTACGTTTTGACAAGTTAAAGTAGGTTTTTTACAAGTTGAAGTACGTTTTTTACAAGTTAAAGTACGTTTTTACAAGTTAAAGTACGTTTGTTACAAGTTAAATCACATTTTTGACAAGTTAAAGTACGTTTTTACAAGTTTATGTGTGTTTTTAACAAGTTAAGCTTACTTTTTGACAAGTTAAAGTTACGTTTTGACAAGTGAAAGTAGGTTTTTTACAAGTTAAAGTACTTTTTTTACAAGTTGAAGTACGTTTCTATAAGTTAAAGTAGGTTTTTTACAAGTTAAAGTTACGTTTTGACAAGTTAAAGTACGTTTTTTACAAGTTAAAGTACGTTTTTTACAACTTGAAGTACATTTTTACAAGTTAAACCACATTTGTGACAAGTTAAAGTACGTTTTTTACAAGTGGATGTATGTTTTTAACAATTTAAACTTACGTTTTGACAAGTTAAAGTAGGTTTTTTACAAGTTAAAGTTACGGTTTGACAAGTTAAAGTACGTTTTTTACAAGTTAAAGTACGTTTTTTACAACTTGAAGTACATTTTTACAAGTTAAAGTAAATTTGTTACAAGTTAAACCACTTTTTTGACAAGTTAAAGTACGTTTTTTAAAAGTTAATGTGTGTTTTTAACAAGTTAAACTTACGTTTTGACAAATTAAAGTTACGTTTGGACAAGTTAAAGTAGGTTTTTTACAAGTTAAATTACGTTTTTTACAGGTTGAAGTACCTTTTTACAAGTTAAAGTACATTTGTTACAAGTTAAACCACATTTTTGACAAGTTAAAGTACATTTTTACAACGTAATGTATGTTTTTAACAAGTTAAACTTACGTTTTCACAAGTTAAGACTACGTTTTGACAAATTAATGTAGGTTTTTTACAAGTTAAAGTTACGTTTTGACAAGTTAAATTACGTTTTATACAAGTTAAAGTACGTTTTTTACAAGTTAAAGTTACTTTTGGACAACTTAAAATATGTTTTTAACAACTTAAACTTACATTTTGACAAATTAAAGTTACGTTTTGACAAGTTAAAATAGGTTTTATTCAAGTTGAAGTACGTTTTTTACAAGTTAAAGTACGTTTTTACAAGTTAAAGTACGTTTGTTACAAGTTAAATCACATTTTTGACAAGTTAAAGTACGTAATTACAAGTTAATGTGTGTTTTTAACAAGTTAAACTTACTTTTTGACAAGTTAAAATTACGTTTTGACAAGTTTAAGTAGGTTTTTTACAAGTTAAAGTACTTTTTTTTACAAGTTGAAGTACGTTTCTATAAGTTATAGTACATTTGTTACAAGTTCAACAACATTTTTGACAAGTTAAAGTACATTTTTTACAAGTGAATGTATGTTTCTAACAATTTATACTTATGTTTTGACAAGTTACAGTTACGTTTTGACAAGTTAAAGTAGGTTTTTTACAAGTTAAAGTTACGTTTTGACAAGTTAAAGTACGTTTTTTACAAGTTAAAGTACGTTTTTTACAAGTTAAAGTACGTTTTTTACAAGTTGAAGTACATTTTTACAAGTTAAAGTACATTTGTTACAAGTTAAACCACTTTTTTGACAACTTAAAGTACGTTTTTTACCAGTTAATGTGTGTTTTTAACAAGTTAAACTTATGTTTTGACAAATTAAAGTTACGTTTTGACATGTTAAAGTAGGTTAATTACAAGTTAAATTACGTTTTGAAAAGTTAAAGTACGTTTTTTACAAGTTAAAGTACGTTTTTTACAACTTGAAGTACATTTTTACAAGTTAAAGTAAATTTGTTACAAGTTAAACCACTTTTTTGACAACTTAAAGTACGTTTTGTTACAAGTTAAACCACTTTTTTGACAAGTTAAAGTACGTTTTTTAAAAGTTAATGTGTGTTTTTAACAAGTTCAACTTACGTTTTGACAAATTAAAGTTATGTTTGGACAAGTTAAAGTAGGTTTTTTACAAGTTAAATTACGTTTTTTACAGGTTGAAGTACCTTTTTACAAGTTAAAGTACATTTGTTACAAGTTAAACCACATTTTTGACAAGTTAAAGTACGTTTTTACAACTTAATGTATGTTTTTAACAAGTTAAACTTACGTTTTGACAAGTTAAGGTTACGTTTTGACAAATTAATGTAGGTTTTTTGAAAGTTAAAATTACGTTTTGACAAGTTAAAGTACGTTTTTTACAAGTTAAAGTACGTTTTTTACAAGTTAAATTACGTTTTTTACAAGTTGAAATACGTTTTTACAAGTTAAAGTACATTTGTTACAAGTTAAATCACTTTTTTCACAAGTTAAAGTACGTTTTTTACCAGTTAATGTGTGTTTTTAACAAGTTAAACTTACGTTTTAACAAATTAAAGTTACGTTTTGATCAATTAAAGTAGGTTTTTTACAAGTTAAATTACGTTTTTAACAAGTTGAAGTACGTTTTTACAAGTTAAAGTGCATTTGTTACAAGTTAAACCACATTTTTGACAAGTTAAAGTACGTTTTTTACAAGTGGATGTATGTTTTTAACAATTTAAACTTACGTTTTGACAAGTTAAAGTAGGTTTTTTACAAGTTAAAGTTACGTTTTGACAAGTTAAAGTACGTTTTTTACAAGTTAAAGTACGTTTTTTACAAGTTAAATTACGTTTTTTACAAGTTGAAGTACGTTTTTACAAGTTAAAGTACATTTGTTACAAGTTAAACCACTTTTTTGACAAGTTAAAGTACGTTTTTTACCAGTTAATGTGTGTTTTTAACAAGTTAAACTTACGTTTTAAAAAATTAAAGTTACGTTTTGACAAATTAAAGTAGGTTTTTTACAAGTTAAATTACGTTTTTAACAAGTTGAAGTGCGTTTTTACAAGTTAAAGTGCATTTGTTACAAGTTAAACCACATTTTTGACAAGTTAAAGTACGTTTTTTACAAGTGGATGTATGTTTTTAACAATTTAAACTTACGTTTTGACAAGGTAAAGTAGGTTTTTTACAAGTAAAAGTACGTTTTTACAACGTAATATATGTTTTTAACAAGTTAAACTTACGTTTTGACAAGTTAAGACTACGTTTTGACAAATTAATGTAGGTTTTTTACAAGTTAAAGTTACGTTTTGACAAGTTAAATTACGTTTTTTACAAGTTAAAGTATGTTTTTTACAAGTTAAAGTTACGTGTGGACAACTTAAAATATGTTTTTAACAACTTAAACTTACGTTTTGACAAATTAAAGTTACGTTTTGACAAGTTAAAGTAGGTTTTATACAAGTTGAAGTACGTTTTTTACAAGTTAAAGTACGTTTTTACAAGTTAAAGTACGTTTGTTACAAGTTAAATCACATTTTTGACAAGTTAAAGTACGTTTTTACAAGTTAATGTGTGTTTTTAACTAGTTAAACTTACTTTTTGACAAGTTAAAGTTACGTTTTGACAAGTTAAAGTAGGTTTTTTACAAGTTAAATACTTTTTTTACAAGTTGAAGTACGTTTCTATAAGTTAAAGTAGGTTTTTTACAAGTTAAAGTTACGTTTTGACAAGTTAAAGTACGTTTTTTACAAGTTAAAGTACGTTTTTTACAACTTGAAGTACATTTTTACAAGTTAAACCACTTTTGTGACAAGTTAAAGTACGTTTTTTACAAGTTGATGTATGTTTTTAACAATTTAAACTTACGTTTTGACAAGTTAAAGTAGGTTTTTTACAAGTTAAAGTTACGTTTTGACAAGTTAAAGTACGTTTTTTACAAGTTAAAGTACGTTTTTTACAACTTGAAGTACATTTTTACAAGTTAAAGTAAATTTGTTACAAGTTAAACCACTTTTTTGACAAGTTAAAGTACGTTTTTTAAAAGTTAATGTGTGTTTTTAACAAGTTAAACTTACGTTTTGACAAATTAAAGTTACGTTTGGACAAGTTAAAGTAGGTTTTTTACAAGTTAAATTACGTTTTTTACAGGTTGAAGTACCTTTTTACAAGTTAAAGTACATTTGTTACAAGTTAAACCACATTTTTGACAAGTTAAAGTACGTTTTTAGAACGTAATGTATGTTTTTAACAAGTTAAACTTACGTTTTGACAAGTTAAGACTACGTTTTGACAAATTAATGTAGGTTTTTTACAAGTTAAAGTTACGTTTTGACAAGTTAAATTACGTTTTTTACAAGTTAAAGTACGTTCTTTACAAGTTAAAATTACTTTTGGACAACTTAAAATATGTTTTTAACAACTTAAACTTACATTTTGACAAATTAAAGTTACGTTTTGACAAGTTAAAGTAGGTTTTATACAAGTTGAAGTACGTTTTTTACAAGTTAAAGTACGATTTTACAAGTTAAAGTACGTTTGTTACAAGTTAAATCACATTTTTGACAAGTTAAAGTACGTTTTTACAAGTTAATGTGTGTTTTTAACAAGTTAAACTTACTTTTTGACAAGTTAAAATTACGTTTTGACAAGTTAAAGTAGGTTTTTTACAAGTTAAAGTACTTTTTTTACAAGTTGAAGTACGTTTCTATAAGTTAAAGTACATTTGTTACAAGTTCAACAACATTTTTGACAAGTTAAAGTACATTTTTTACAAGTGAATGTATGTTTCTAACAATGTAAACTTATGTTTTGACAAGTTACAGTTACGTTTTGACAAGTTAAAGTAGGTTTTTTACAAGTTAATGTTACGTTTTGACAAGTTATAGTACGTTTTTTATAAGTTAAAGTACGTTTTTTACAAGTTAAAGTACGTTTTTTACAAGTTAAAGTACATTTGTTACAAGTTAAACCACTTTTTTGTCAACTTAAAGTACGTTTTTTACCAGTTAATGTGTGGTTTTAACAAGTTAAACTTACGTTTTGACAAATTAAAGTTACGTTTTGACATGTTAAAGTAGGTTAATTACAAGTTAAATTACGTTTTGACAAGTTAAAGTACGTTTTTTACAAGTTAAAGTACGTTTTTTACAACTTGAAGTACATTTTTACAAGTTAAAGTAAATTTGTTACAAGTTAAACTATTTTTTTGACAAGTTAAAGTAAATTTGTTACAAGTTAAACCACTTTTTTGACAAGTTAAAGTACGTTTTTTAAAAGTTAATGTGTGTTTTTAACCAGTTCAACTTACGTTTTGACAAATTAAAGTTGTGTTTGGACAAGTTAAAGTAGGTTTTTTACAAGTTAAATTACGTTTTTTACAGGTTGAAGTACCTTTTTACAAGTTAAAGTACATTTGTTACAAGTTAAACCACAATTTTGACAAGTTAAAGTACGTTTTTTAAAAGTTAATGTGTGTTTTTAAAAAGTTAAACTTACGTTTTGACAAGTTAAGGTTACGTTTTGATAAATTAATGTAGGTTTTTTACAAGTTAAAGTTACGTTTTGACAAGTTAAAGTACGTTTTTTACAAGTTAAAGTACGTTTTTTACAAGTTAAAGTACGTTTTTTACAAGTTGAAGTACATTTTTACAAGTTAAAGTAAATTTGTTACAAGTTAAACCACTTTTTTGACAACTTAAAGTACGTTTTTTACCAGTTAATGTGTGGTTTTAAGAAGTTAAACTTACGTTTTGACAAATTAAAGTTACGTTTTGACATGTTAAAGTAGGTTAATTACAAGTTAAATTACGTTTTGACAAGTTAAAGTACGTTTTTTACAAGTTAAAGTACGTTTTCTACAACTTGAAGTACATTTTTACAAGTTAAAGTAAATTTGTTACAAGTTAAACCATTTTTTTGACAAGTTAAAGTAAATTTGTTACAAGTTAAACCACTTTTTCGACAAGTTAAAGTACGTTTTTTAAAAGTTAATGTGTGTTTTTAACAAGTTCAACTTACGTTTTGACAAATTAAAGTTGTGTTTGGACAAGTTAAAGTAGGTTTTTTACAAGTTAAATTACGTTTTTTACAGGTTGAAGTACCTTTTTACAAGTTAAAGTACATTTGTTACAAGTTAAACCACATTTTTGACAAGTTAAAGTACGTTTTTACAACTTAATGTATGTTTTTAACAAGTTAAACTTACGTGTTGACAAGTTAAGGTTACGTTTTGACAAATTAATGTAGGTTTTTTGAAAGTTAAAATTACGTTTTGACAAGTTAAAGTACGTTTTTTACAAGTTAAAGTGCGTTTTTTACAAGTTAAATTACGTTTTTTACAAGTTGAAGTACGTTTTTACAAGTTAAAGTACATTTGTTACAAGTTAAACCACTTTTTTGACAAGTTAAACTACGTTTTTTTACCAGTTAATGTGTGTTTTTAATAAGTTAAACTTACGTTTTAACAAATTAAAGTTACGTTTTGACAAATTAAAGTAGGTTTTTTACAAGTTAAATTACGTTTTTAACAAGTTGAAGTACGTTTTTACAAGTTAAAGTGCATTTGTTACAAGTTAAACCACATTTTTGACAAGTTAAAGTAGGTTTTTTACAAGTTGATGTATGTTTTTAACAATTTAAACTTACGTTTTGGCAAGTTAAAGTAGGTTTTTTACAAGTTAAAGTTACGTTTTGACAAGTTAAAGTAGGTTTTTTACAAGTTAAAGTACGTTTTTTACAACTTGAAGAACATTTTTACAAGTTAAGTACATTTGTTACAAGTTAAACCACATTTTTGAAAAGTTAAAGTACGTTTTTTAAAAGTTAATGTGTTTTTTTAACAAGTTAAACTTACGTTTTGACAAGTTAAGGTTACGTTTTGACAAACTAATGTAGGTTTTTTACAAGTTAAAGTTACGTTTTGACAAGTTAAAGTACGTTTTTTACCAGTTAAAGTACGTTTTTTACAAGTTGAAGTACATTTTTACAAGTTAAAGTACATTTGTTACAAGTTAAACCACTTTTTTGACAACTTAAAGTACGTTTTTTACAAGTTGAAGTACATATTTACAAGTTAAAGTACATTTGTTACAAGTTAAACCACTTTTTTGACAACTTAAACTACGTTTTTTACCAGTTAATGTGTGGTTTTAACAAGTTAAACTTACGTTTTGACAAATTAAAGTTACGTTTTGACATGTTAAAGTAGGTTAATTACAAGTTAAATTACGTTTTGACAAGTTAAAGTACGTTTTTTACCAGTTAAAGTACGTTTTTTATAACTTGAAGTACATTTTTACAAGTTAAAGTAAATTTGTTACAAGTTAAACCATTTTTTTGACAAGTTAAAGTAAATTTGTTACAAGTTAAACCACTTTTTTGACAAGTTAAAATACGTTTTTGAAAAGTTAATGTGTGTTTTTAACAAGTTCAACTTACGTTTTGACAAATTAAAGTTATGTTTGGACAAGTTAAAGTAGGTTTTTTACAAGTTAAATTACGTTTTTTACAGGTTGAAGTACCTTTTTACAAGTTAAAGTACATTTGTTACAAGTTAAACCACATTTTTGACAAGTTAAAGTACGTTTTTACAACTTAATGTATGTTTTTAACAAGTTAAACTTAAGTTTTGACAAGTTAAGGTTACGTTTTGACAAATTAATGTAGGTTTTTTGAAAGTTAAAATTACGTTTTGACAAGTTAAAGTACGTTTTTTACAAGTTAAAGTGCGTTTTTTACAAGTTAAATTATATTTTTTACAAGTTCAAGTACGTTTTTACAAGTTAAAGTACATTTGTTACAAGTTAAACCACTTTTTTGACAAGTTAAACTACGTTTTTTTACCAGTTAATGTGTGTTTTTAATAAGTTAAACTTCCGTTTTAACAAATTAAAGTTACGTTTTGACAAATTAAATAGGTTTTTTACAAGTTAAATTACGTTTTTAACAAGTTGAAGTACGTTTTTTCAAGTTAAAGTGCATTTGTTACAAGTTAAACCACATTTTTGGCAAGTTAAAGTACGTTTTTTACAAGTTGATGTATGTTTTTAACAATTTAAACTTACGTTTTGGCAAGTTAAAGTAGGTTTTTTAAAAGTTAAAGTTACGTTTTGACAAGTTAAAGTAGGTTTTCTACAAGTTAAAGTACGTTTTTTACAACTTGAAGAACATTTTTACAAGTTAAACCACATTTTTGACAAGTTAAAGTACGTTTTTTAAAAGCTAATGTGTGTTTTTAACAAGTTAAACTTACGTTTTGACAAGTTAAGGTTACGTTTTGACAAACTAATGTAGGTTTTTTACAAGTTAAAGTTACGTTTTGACAAGTTAAAGTACGTTTTTTACCAGTTAAAGTACGTTTTTTACAAGTTGAAGTACATTTTTACAAGTTAAAGTACATTTGTTACAAGTTAAACCACTTTTTTGACAACTTAAAGTACGTTGTTTTTCCAGTTAATGTGGGTTTTTAACAAGTTAAACTTACGTTTTGACAAATTAAAGTTACCTTTTGACAAGTTAAAGTAGGTTTTTTACAAGTTAAATTACGTTTTTTACAAGTTGAAGTACGTTTTTACAAGTTAAAGTACATTTGTTACAAGTTAAACCACATTTTTGACAAGTTAAAGTACGTTTTTTAAAAGTTAATGTGTGTTTTTAACAAGTTAAACTTACGTTTTGACAAGTTAAGGTTACGTTTTGACAAACTAATGTAGGTTTTTTACAAGTTAAAGTTACGTTTTGACAAGTTAAAGTACGATTTTTACCAGTTAAAGTACGTTTTTTACAACTTTAAGTACATTTTTACAAGTTAAAGTAAATTTGTTACAAGTTAAACCATTTTTTTGACAAGTTAAAGTAAATTTGTTACAAGTTAAACCACTTTTTTGACAAGTTAAAATACGTTTTTGAAAAGTTAATGTGTGTTTTTAACAAGTTCAACTTACGTTTTGACAAATTAAAGTTATGTTTGGACAAGTTAAAGTAGGTTTTTTACAAGTTAAATTACGTTTTTTACAGGTTGAAGTACCTTTTTACAAGTTAAAGTACATTTGTTACAAGTTAAACCACATTTTTGACAAGTTAAAGTACGTTTTTACAACTTAATGTATGTTTTTAACAAGTTAAACTTACGTTTTGACAAGTTAAGGTTACGTTTTGACAAATTAATGTAGGTTTTTTGAAAGTTAAAATTACGTTTTGACAAGTTAAAGTACGTTTTTTACAAGTTAAAGTGCGTTTTTTACAAGTTAAATTACATTTTTTACAAGTTGAAGTACGTTTTTACAAGTTAAAGTACATTTGTTACAAGTTAAACCACTTTTTTGACAAGTTAAACTACGTTTTTTTACCAGTTAATGTGTGTTTTTAATAAGTTAAACTTCCGTTTTAACAAATTAAAGTTACGTTTTGACAAATTAAATAGGTTTTTTACAAGTTAAATTAAGTTTTTAACAAGTTGAAGTACGTTTTTTCAAGTTAAAGTGCATTTGTTACAAGTTAAACCACATTTTTGGCAAGTTAAAGTACGTTTTTTACAAGTTGATGTATGTTTTTAACAATTTAAACTTACGTTTTGGCAAGTTAAAGTAGGTTTTTTACAAGTTAAAGTTACGTTTTGACAAGTTAAAGTAGGTTTTTTACAAGTTAAAGTACGTTTTTTACAACTTGAAGAACATTTTTACAAGTTAAACCACATTTTTGACAAGTTAAAGTACTTTTTTTAAAAGCTAATGTGTGTTTTTAACAAGTTAAACTTACGTTTTGACAAGTTAAGGTTACGTTTTGACAAACTAATGTAGGTTTTTTACAAGTTAAAGTTACGTTTTGACAAGTTAAAGTACGTTTTTTACTAGTTAAAGTACGTTTTTTACAAGTTGAAGTACATTTTTACAAGTTAAAGTACATTTGTTACAAGTTAAACCACTTTTTTGACAACTTAAAGTACGTTTTTTTTCCAGTTAATGTGTGTTTTTAACAAGTTAAACTTACGTTTTGACAAATTAAAGTTACCTTTTGACAAGTTAAAGTAGGTTTTTTACAAGTTAAATTACGTTTTTTACAAGTTGAAGTACGTTTTTACAAGTTAAAGTACATTTGTTACAAGTTAAACCACTTTTTTGACAACTTAAAGTACGTTTTTTACAAGTTGAAGTACGTTTTTTACAAGTTAAAGTACGTTTTTACAAGTTAAAGTACGTTTGTTACAAGTTCAATCACATTTTTGACAAGTTAAAGTACGTTTTTACAAGTTAATGTGTGTTTTTAACAAGTTAAACTTACTTTTTGACAAGTTAAAGTTACGTTTTGACAAGTTAAAGTAGGTTTTTTACAAGTTAAATTACGTTTTTTACAGGTTGAAGTACCTTTTTACAAGTTAAAGTACATTTCTTACAAGTTAAACCACATTTTTGACAAGTTAAAGTACATTTTTTACAAGTGAATGTATGTTTCTAATAATTTAAATTTATGTTTTGACAAGTTACAGTTACGTTTTGACAAGTTAAAGTAGGTTTTTTACAAGTTAAAGTTACGTTTTGACAAGTTAAAGTACGTTTTTTACAAGTTAAAGTACGTTTTTTACAAGCTAAAGTACGTTTTTTACAATTTAAATTACGTTTTTTTGCAGTTAATGTGTGTTTTTAACAAGTTAAACTTACGTTTTGACAAATTAAAGTTACGTTTTGACAAGTTAAAGTAGGTTTTTTACAAGTTAAATTACGTTTTGACAAGTTAAAGTACGTTTTTTACAAGTTAATGTACGTTTTTTACAACTTGAAGTACATTTTTACAAGTTAAAGTAAATTTGTTACAAGTTAAACCACTTTTTTGACAAGTTAAAGTACGTTTTTTAAAAGTTAATGTGTGTTTTTAACAAGTTAAACTTACATTTTGACAAATTAAAGTTACGTTTGGACAAGTTAAAGTAGGTTTTTTACAAGTTAATTTACGTTTTTTACAGGTTGAAGTACCTTTTTACAAGTTAAAGTGCATTTGTTACAAGTTAAGCCACATTTTTGACAAGTTAAAGTACGTTTTTACAACTTAATATATGTTTTTAACAAGTTAAACTTACATTTTGACAAGCTAAGGTTACGTTTTGACAAATTAATGTAGGTTTTTTACAAGTTAAAGTTACGTTTTGACAAGTTAAAGTACGTTTTTTACAAGTTAAAGTACGTTTTTTACAAGTTAAAGTACGTTTTTTACAAGTTGAAGTACGTTTTTACAAGTTAAAGTACATTTGTTACAAGTTAAACCACTTTTTGACAACTTAAAGTACGTTTTTTACCAGTTAATGTGTGTTTTTAACACGATAAACTTACGTTTTGACAAATTAAAGTTACCTTTTGACAAGTTAAAGTAGGTTTTTTACAAGTTAAATTACGGTTTTTATAAGTTGAAGTACATTTTTACAAGTTAAAGTACATTTTTTACAAGTTAAACCACACTTTTGACAAGTTAAAGTACGTTTTTTACAACTTAATGTGTGTTTTTAACAAGTTAAACTTACGTTATGACAAATTAAAGTTACGTTTTGACAAATTAAAGTAAGTTTTTTACAAGTTAAATTACGTTTTTTACAAGTTGAAGTACGATTTTACAAGTTAAAGTACATTTGTTACAAGTTAAACCTCATTTTTGACAAGTTAAAGTACGTTCTTTACAAGTGAATGTATGTTTTTAACAATTTAAACTTACGTTTTGACAAGTTAAAGTAGGTTTTTTACAAGTTAAAGTTACGTTTTGACAAGTTAAAGTACGTTTTTTACAAGTTAAAGTACGTTTTTTACAACTTGAAGAACATTTTTACAAGTTAAAGTACATTTGTTACAAGTTAAACCACATTTTTGACAAGTTAAACTACGTTTTTCAAAAGTTAATGTGTGTTTTTAACAAGTTTAACTTACGTTTTGACAAATTAAAGTTACGTTTGGACAAGTTAAAGTAGGTTTTTTAAAAGTTAAATTACGTTTTTTACAAGTTGAAGTACCTTTTTACCAGTTAAAGTACATTTGTTACAAGTTAAAGTACGTTTTTACAACTTAATGTATGTTTTTAACAAGTTAAACTTACGTTTTGACAAGTTAAGGTTACGTTTTGACAAATTAATGTAGGTTTTTTACAAGTTAAAGTTACGTTTTGACAAGTTAAAGTACGTTTTTTACAAGTTAAAGTATGTTTTTTACAAGTTAAAGTACGTTTTTTCAAGTCGAAGTACGTTTTTACAAGTTAAAGTACATTTGTTACAAGTTAAACCACATTTTTGACAAGTAAAAGTACATTTTTACAATTTAATGTATGTTTTTAACAAGTTAAACTTACGTTTTGACAAGTTAAGGTTACGTTTTGACAAATTAATGTAGGTTTTTTACAAGTTAAAGTTACGTTTTGACAAGTTAAATTACGTTTTTAACAAGTTAAATTAGGTTTTTTACAAGTTAAAGTTACGTTTGGACAACTTAAATTATGTTTTTAACAACTTAAACTTACGTTTTGACAAATTAAAGTTACGTTTTGACAAGTTAAAGTAGGTTTTTTACAAGTTGATCTACGTTTTTTACAAGTTAAAGTACGTTTTTACAAGTTAAAGTACGTTTGTTACAAGTTAAGTCACATTTTTGACAAGTTAAAGTACGTTTTTACAAGTGAATGTGTGTTTTTAACAATTTAAACTTATGTTTTGACAAGTTACAGTTACGTTTTGACAAGTTAAAGTAGGTTTTTTACAAGTTAAAGTACTTTTTTTACAAGTTGAAGTACGTTTCTATAAGTTAAAGTATATTTGTTACAAGTTCAACCACATTTTTGACAATTTAAAGTACATTTTTTACAAGTGAATGTATGTTTCTAACAATTTAAACTTATGTTTTGACAAGGTACAGTTACGTTTTGACAAGTTAAAGTAGGTGTTTTACAAGTTAAAAATACGTTTGTACAAGTTAAAGTACGTTTTTTACAAGTTAATGTGTGTTTTTAACAAGTTAAACTTACGTTTTGACAAATTAAAGTTACGTTTGGACAAGTTAAAGTAGGTTTTTTACGAGTTAAATTATGTTTTTTACAGGTTGAAGTACCTTTTTACAAGTTAAAGTACATTTCTTACAAGTTAAATCACTTTTTTGACAACTTAAAGTACGTTTTTTACCAGTTAATGTGTGTTTTTAACAAGTTAAACTTACGTTTTGACAAATTAAAGTTACGTTTTGACAAGTTAAAGTTAGTTTTTTACAAGTTAAATTACGTTTTTTACAGGTTGAAGTACCTTTTTACAAGTTAAAGTACATTTGTTAAAAGTTAAACCACATTTTTGACAAGTTAAAGTATGTTTTTACAACTTAATGTATGTTTTTAACAAGTTAAACTTACGTTTTGACAAGTTAAGGTTACGTTTTGACAAATTAATGTAGGTTTTTTACAAGTTAAAGTTACGTTTTGACAAGTTAAAGTACGTTTTTTACAAGTTAAAGTACGTTTTTTACAAGTTAAAATACGTTTTTTACAAGTTAAAGAACGTTTTTTACAAGTTGAAGTACGTTTTTACAAGTTAAAGTACATTTGTTACAAGTTAAACCACATTTTTGATAACTTAAAGTACGTTTTTTACCAGTTAATGTGTGTTTTTAACAAGTTAAACTTACGTTTTGACAAATTAAAGTTACCTTTTGTCAAGTTAAAGTAGGTTTTTTACAAGTTAAATTACGTTTTTTACAAGTTGAAGTACATTTTTACAAGTTAAAGTACATTTGTTACAAGTTAAACCACATTTTTGACAAGTTAAAGTACGTTTTTTACAAGTTAATGTGTGTTTTTAACAAGTTAAACTTACGTTTTAACAAATTAAAGTTATGTTTGGACAAGTTAAAGTAGGTTTTTTACAAGTTAAATTATGTTTTTTACAGGTTGAAGTACCTTTTTACAAGTTAAAGTACATTTGTTACAAGTTAAACCACATTTTTGACAAGTTAAAGTACGTTTTTACAACTTAATGTATGTTTTTAACAAGTTAAACTTACGTTTTGACAAGTTAAGGTTACGTTTTGACAAATTAATTTAGGTTTTTTACAAGTTAAAGTTAAGTTTTGACAAGTTAAAGTACGTTTTTTACAAGTTAAAGTACGTTTTTTACAAGTTAAAGTACGTTTTTTATAAGTTGAAGTACATTTTTACAAATTAAAGTACATTTGTTACAAGTTAAACCACATTTTTGACAAGTTAAAGTACGTTTTTTACAAGTTAATGTGTGTTTTTAACAAGTTAAACTTACGTTTTGACAAATTAAAGTTACGTTTTGAAAAATTAAAGTAGGTTTTTTACAAGTAAAATTACGTTTTTAACAAGTTGAAGTACGTTTTTACAAGTTAAAGTACATTTGTTACAAGTTAAACCACATTTTTGACAAGTTAAATTACTTTTTTAAAACTTAATGTATGTTTTTAACAAGTTAAACTTACGTTTTGACAAGTTAAGGGAACGTTTTGACAAATTAATGTAGGTTTTTAACAAGTTAAAGTTACGTTTTGACAAGTTAAATTATGTTTTTTACAAGTTAAAGTACGTTATTTACAAGTTAAAGTTACGTTTGGACAACTTAAATTATGTGTTTAACAACTTAATCTTACGTTTGGACAAATTAAAGTTACGTTTTGACAAGGTAAAGTAGGTATTTTACAAGTTAAATTACGTTTTTTACATGTTACAGTACGTTTTTACAAGTTAAAGTAAGTTTGTTACAAGTTAAATCACATTTTTGACAAGATAAAGTACGTTTTTACAAGTTAATGTGTGTCTTTAACAAGTTAAACTTACTTTTTGACAAGTTAAAGTATGTTTTTTACAAGTTAAAGTACTTTTTTTACAAGTTGAAGTACGTTTCTATAAGTTAAAGTATATTTGTTACAAATTCAACCACATTTTTGACATGTTAAAGTACATTTTTTACAAGTGAATGTATGTTTCTAACAATTTAAACTTATGTTTTGACAAGTTAAAGTTACGTTTTGACAAGTTAAACCACTTTTTTGACATGTTAAAGTACGTTTTTTACCAGTTAATGTGTGTTATTAACAAGTTAAACTTACGTTTTGACAAATTAAAGTTAAGTTTTGACTAATTAAAGTAGATTTTTTACAAGTTAAAGTACGTTTTTTTACAAGTTGAAGTACGTTTTTACAAGTTAAAGTACATTTCTTACAAGTTAAACCACATTTTTGACAAGTTAAACTACGTTTTTTACAACTTAATGTATGTTTTTAACAAGTAAAACTTACGTTTTGACAAGTTAAAGTTACGTTTTGACAAGTTAATGTAGGTTTTTTACAAGTTAAAGTTACGTTTTGAAAAGTTAAAATACGTTTTTTACAAGTTAAAGTACTTTTTTACAAGTTAAAGTACGTTTTTAACAAGTTAAAGTTACGTTTTTACAAGTTAAAGTTACATTTTGACATGTTAAAATACGTTTTTTACAAGTTAAAGTACGTTTTTTACAAGTTGAAGTAGGTTTTTACAAGTTAAAGTACATTTGTTACAAGTTAAACCACATTTTTGACAAGTTAAAGTACGTTTTTTACAAGTTAATGTATGTTTTTAACAAGGTAAACTTACGTTTTGACAAGTTAAAGTTACGTTTTGACAAGTTAATGTAGGTTCTTTACAAGTTAAAGTTATGCTTTGGCAAGTTAAAGTACGTTATTTACAAGTTAAAGTATGTTTTTAACAAGTTAAAGTTAAAGTTATATTTTGACAAGTTAAAATACGATTTTTAAAAGTTTAAGTACGTTTTTTACAAGTTGAAGTACGTTTTTTACAAACTAAAGTTACATTTTTACAAGTTACTGTGTGTTTTTAACAAGTTAAACTTACGTTTTGAAAAATTAAAGTTACGTTTTGACAAATTAAAGTAGGTTTTTTACAAGTTAAAGTACGTTTTTTAGAAGTTGAAATACGTTTTTACAAGTTAAAGTACATTTGTTACAAGTTAAACCACATTTTTGACAAGTTAAAGTACATTTTTTAAAACTTAATGTTGGTTTTGACAAGTTTAAGTACATTTTGTACAAGTTAAAGTACGTTTTTTACAAGTTAAAGTACGTTTTTAACAAGTTAAAGTTACGTTTTGACAAGTTAAAGTTACATTTTGACACGTTAAAATACATTTTTTACATGTTGAATGACGTTTTTTACAAGTTAAAGCAAGTGTTTTGCAAGTTGAAGTACATTTTTTACAAGTTAAAGTACGTTTTTTACAAGTTAAAGTTACGTTTTAAAAACTTAAAGGTACGTTTTGACACATTAAAATTACATTTTGACAAGTTAAAGTACGTTTTTTACAAGTTAAAGTTACATTTTGACAAGTTAAGTTACGTTTTTAAAAAGTTAAACTTACATTTTGACAAATTAAAGTTACGTTTTGAGAAGTTAAATTAGGTTTTTTACAAGTTAAAGTACGTTTTTTACAAGTTTAAGTACGTTTTTACAAGTTAAAGTACATTTGTTACAAGTTAAACCACATTTTTGACAAGTTAAAGTACGTTTTTTACTAGTGAATATATGGTTTTAACAAGTTAAACTTATTTTTGACAAGTTAAAGTTAAGTTTTGACAAGTTAAAGTACGTTTTTACAAGTTGAAGTACGTTTTTACAAGTTAAAGTGCATTTGTTACAAGTTAAACAATATTTTTGACAAAAGTACGTTTTTTACAAGTTAATGTATGTTTTTAACAATTTAAACTTACGTTTTGACAAGTTAAAGTTACGTTTTGACTAGTTAAAGTAGGCATTTTACAAGTTAAAGTTACGTTTTGACAAGTTAAAATAGGTTTTTCACAAGTTAAAGTTATGTTTTGACAATTAAATGTACGTTTTTTACAAGTTGAAGTACGTTTTTACAAGTTAAAGTACATTTGTTACAAGTTAAACCACATTTTTGACAAGTTAAACTATGTTTTTTAAAAGTTAATGTGTGGTTTTAAAAAGTGAAACTTATGTTTTGACTAGTTAAAGTTACGTTTTAACAAGTTAAAGTAGGTTTTTTACAAGTTAAATTACGTTTTTTACAGGTTGAAGTACCTTTTTACAAGTTAAAGTACATTTGTTACAAGTTAAACCACATTTTTGACAAGTTAAAGTATGTTTTTACAACTTGATGTATGTTTTTAACAAGTTAAACTTACGTTTTGACAAGTTAAGGTAACGTTTTGACAAATTAATGTACGTTTTTTACAAGTTAAAGTTACGTTTTGACAAGTTAAATTACGATTTTTACAAGTTAAAGTACGTTTTTTACAAGTTAAAGTTACGTTTGGACAACTTAAATTATGTGTTTAACAACTTAAACTTACGTTTTGACAAATTAAAGTAGGTTTTTTACAAGTTGAAGTACATTTTTTACAAGTTAAAGTACGTTTTTACAAGTTAAAGTACGTTTGTTACAAGTTAAATCACTTATTTGACAAGTTAAAGTACGTTTTTACAAGTTAATGTGTGTTTTTAACAAGTTAAAGTTACTTTTTGACAAGTTAAAGTTACTTTTTGACAAGTTAAAGTTACATTTTGACAAGTTAAAGTAGGTTTTTTACAAGTTAAAGTACTTTTTATACAAGTTGAAGTACGTTTCTATAAGTTAAAGTACATTTGTTACAAGTTCAACCACATTTTTGACAAGTTAAAAGACATTTTTTACAAGTGAATGTATGTTTCGAACAATTTAAACTTATGTTTTGACAAGTTAAAGTTACGTTTTGACAAGGTAAAGTAGGTTTGTTACAAGTTAAACCACTTTTTTGACAACTTAAAGTGCGTTTTTTACAAGTTAATGTGTGTTTTTAACAAGTTAAACTTACGTTTTGACAAATCAAAGTTACGTTTTGACAAATTAAAGTAGATTTTTTACAAGTTAAAGTACGTTTTTTTACAAGTTGAAGTACGTTTTTACAAGTTAAAGTACATTTCTTACAAGTTAAACCACATTTTTGACAAGTTAAACTACGTGTTTTACAAGTTAATGTATGTTTTTAACAAGTAAAACTAACGTTTTGACAAGTTAAAGTTACGTTTTGAAAAGTTTATGTAGGTTTTTTACAAGTTAAAGTTACGTTTTGACAAGTTAAAGTACTTTTTTTACAAGTTAAAGTACTTTTTTACAAGTTAAAATACGTTTTTAACAAGTTAAAGTTACGTTTTGACAAGTTAAAGTTACATTTTGACACGTTAAGATACGTTTTTTACAAGTTGAAGTACGTTTTTACAAGTTAATGTATGTTTTTAACAAGTTAAACTTACGTTTTGACAAGTTAAAGTTACGTTTTGACAAGTTAATGTAGGTTCTTTACAAGTTAAAGTACGTTATTTACAAGTTCAAGTACGTTTTTTACAAGTTAAAGTATATTTTTAATAAGTTAAAGTTAAAGTTACATTTTGACAAGTTAAAATACGTTTTTTACAAGTTTAAGTACGTTTTTTACAAGTTTAAGTACATTTTTTACAAACTAAAGTTACATTTTTACAAGTTAATGTGTGTTTTTAACAAGTTAAACTTACGTTTTGAAAAATTAAAGTTACGTTTTGACAAAGTATGTTTTTTAGAAGTTGAAATAAGTTTTTACAAGTTAAAGTACATTTGTTACAAGTTAAACCACATTTTTGACAAGTTAAAGTACGTTTTTTACAACTTAATGTAGGTTTTGACAAGTTTAAGTATATTTTGTACAAGTTAAAGTACGTTTTTTACAAGTTAAATACGCTTTTACAAGTTAAAGTTACGTTTTGACAAGTTAAAGTTACATTTTGACACGTTAAAATGCATTTTTTACATGTTGAAGTACGTTTTTTACAAGTTAAAGCAAGTGTTTTACATGTTGAAGTACATTTTTTACAAGTTGAAGTACGTTTTTTACAAGTTAAAGTTACGTTTTAAAAACTTAAAGGTACGTTTTGACACATTAAAATTACATTTTGACAAGTTAAAGTACGTCTTTTACAAGTTAAAGTTACGTTTTGACAAGTTAAGTTACGTTTTTAACAAGTTAAACTTACGTTTTGACAAATTAAAGTTACGTTTTGAGAAGTTAAATTAGGTTTTTTACAAGTTAAAGTACGTTTTTTACAAGTTGAAGTACGTTTTTACAAGTTAAAGTACATTTGTTACAAGTTAAACCACATTTTTGACAAGTTAAAGTACGTTGTTTACTAGTGAATATATGGTTTTAACAAGTTAAACTAATGTTTTGACAAGTTAAAGTTACGTTTTGACAAGTTAAAGTAGGTTTTTTACAAGTTAAAGTTATGTTTTGACTAGTTAAAGTACGATTTTTACAAGTTAAAGTACGTTTTTTACAAGTTAAAGTACGTTATTTACAAGTTGAAGTACGTTTTTACAAGTTAAAGTACATTTGTTACAATTTAAACCACATTTTTGACAAGTTAAAGTACTTTTTTAAAAGTTAATGTGTGTTTTTATCAAGTTAAACTTACGTTTTGACAAGTTGTAACTTTATCTTGTCAAATTGTAACTTTAACTTGTCAAAATGTAATTTTAAATTATCAAAACGTAACTTTAACTTGTAAAAAACGTAACTATAACTTGTCAAAATGTAACTTTAACTTATCATAATGTAACTTTAACTTGTCAAAATGTATCTTTAACTTGTTAAAATGTAATTTAACTTGTCAAAATGTAACTTTAACTCTTCAAAACGTAACTTTAACTTGTTAAATAGTAACTTTAACTAGTCAAAATGTAACTTTAACTGTCAAAACGTAACTTTAACTTGTAAAAAGTTTAACTTTAACTTATGAACACGTAACTTTAACTTATAAAACCTTATCTTTCAATTAAAAAAATGTAACTTTAAAATGTCAAAATATAACTTTAATTTGTCAAATCCTATCTTAAATTTGTCAAAATGTAACTTTAACTCTTCAAAACGTCACTATAACTTGTCAAAATGTAACTTAACTTGTGAAAACGTAACTTTAACTTGTAAAATGTGTAACTTTAATTTGTCAAAATGTAAGTTTAACTTATCAAAACGTAACTTTAACATATAAAACCGTATCTTTAACTTGTCAAAATGTAACTTTAACTCTTCAAAATAGAACTTTAACTTTACAAAATGTAACATTAACTTGTGAAAACGTAACTTTAACTTGTAAAAAACGTAACTATAACTTGTCAAAATGTAACTTTAACTTGTCAAAACGTAACTTTAACTTCTAAAAAGTGCAACTTTAACTTGTCAAAATGTAACTTTAACTTATCAAAAACGTAACTTTAACATATAAAACCGTATCTTCCACTTGTCAAAATGTAACTTTAAAATGTCAAAATATAACTTTAACTTGTCAAATCGTATCTTAAACTTGTCAAAATGTAACTTTAACTCTTCAAAACGTAACTTTAACTTATCAAAATTTAACTTTAACTTGTCAAAACGTAACTTTAACTTGTAAAAAGTGTAACTTTAACTTGTCAAAATGTAACTTTAACTTATCAAAACGTAACTTTAACATATAAAACCGTATCTTTAACTTGTCAAAATGTAACTTTTAAATGTCAAAATATAACATTAACTTGTAAAATCGTAACTTCAACTTGTCAAAATGTAACTTTAACTCTTCAAAACGTAACTTTAACTTGTCAAAATGTAACTTTAACTTGTCAAAATGTAACTTTAACATGTCAAAACGTAACTTTAACTTGTAAAAAGTGTAACTTTAACTTATCAACACATAACTTTAACTTATAAAACCGTATCTTTAACTTGACAAAATGTAACTATAAAATGTCAAAATATAACTTTATCTAGTCAAATTGTAACTTTAACTTGTCAAAATGTAACTCTAACTCTTCATAACGTAACTTTAACTTTATAAAATGTAACTTAAACTTGTCAAAACGTAACTTTAAGTTGTAAAAAACGTAAATTTAACTTGTCAAAATGTAACTTTAACTTGTCAAAACGTAACTTTAACTTGTAAAAAGTGTAACTTTAACTTATCAAAATGTAAATTTAACTTATAAAACCGTATCTTCAACCTGTCAAAATGTAACTTTAACTCTTCAAAACGTAACTTTAACTTTATAAAATGTAACTTTAACTTGTCAAAACTTAACTTTAACTTGTAAAAAACGTAATTATAAATTGTCAAAATGTAACTTTAACTTGTCAAAATGTAACTTTAACTTGTAAAAATTGTAACTTTAACTTGTCTAAATGTAACTTTAACTTATCAAAACGTAAATTTAACTTATAAAACCGTATCTTTAACTTGTCAAAATGTTACTTTTAAATGTCAAAATAGAACTTTAACTTTTAAAATCGTAACTTCAACTTGTCAAAATATAACTTTAACTCTTCAAAACATAACTTTAACTTGTCAAAATGTAACTTTAAATTGTCAAAATGTAACTTTAACTTGTCAAAATGTAACTTTAACTTGTAAAAAGTGTAACTTTAACTTCTCAACACGTAACTTTAACTTATAAAACCGTATCTTTAACTTGACAAAATGTAACTTTAAAATATCAAAATATAACTTTATCTTGTCAAATCGTAACTTTAACTTGTCAAAATGTAACTTTAACTCTTCAAAACGTAACTTTAACTTTATAAAATGTAACTTTAACTTGTCAAAACTTAACTTTAACTTGTAAAAAATGTAATTATAAATTGTCAAAATGTAACTTTAACTTGTGAAAATGTAACTTTAACTTGTAAAAATTGTAACTTTAACTTGTCAAAATGTAACTTTAACTTATCAAAACGTAAATTTAACTTATAAATCCGTATCTTTAACTTGTCAAAATGTAACTTTTAAATGTCAAAATATAACTTTAACTTTTAAAATCGTAAATTCAACTTCTCAAAATGTTACTTTAACTCTTGAAAACGTAACTTTAACTTGTCAAAATGTAACTTTAAATTGTCAAAATGTAACTTTAACTTGTCAAAACGTAACTTTAACTTGTAAAAAGTGTAACTTTAACTTATCAACACGTAACTTTAACTTATAAAACCGTATCTTTAACTTGACAAAATGTAACTTTAAAATGTCAAAATATAACTTTATCTTGTCAAATCGTAACTTTAACTTATCAAAATGTAACTTTAACTCTTCAAAACGTAACTTTAACTTTATAAAACGTAACTTTAACTTGTCAAAACTTAATTTTAACTTGTAAAAAAAGTAACTATAAATTGTCAAAATGTAACATTAACTTCTCAAAATGTAACTTTAACTTGTAAAAATTGTAACTTTAACTTGTCAAAATGAAACTTTAACTTATCAAAACGTAAATTTAACTTATAAAACCGTATTTTAAACCTGTAAAAATGTAACTTTAACTTTTCAAAACGGAACTTTAACTTTCCAAAATGTAACTTTAACTTGTCAAAATCTAACTTTTACTTGTCAAAACGTAACTTTAACTTGTCAAAACGTAACTTTAACTTGTAAAAAACGTAACTTTAACTTGTCAAAAGTGTAACATTAACTTGTCAAAATGTAACTTTAACTTATCAAAACGTAACTTTAACTTATAAAACCGTATCTTCAACTTGTCAAAATGTAACTTTAACTCTTCAAAACGGAACTTTAACTTTACAAAATATAACATTAACTTGTCAAAACATAACTTTAGCTTGTAATAAACGTAACTATAACTTGTCAAAATGTAACTTTAACTTGTCAAAACGTAACATTAACTTCTAAGAAGTGCAACTTTAACTTGTCAAAATGTAACTTTAACTTATCAAAACGTAACTTTAACATATAAAACCGTATCTTCCACTTGTTAAAATGTAACTTTAAAATGTCAAAATATAACTTTAACTTGTCAAATCGTATCTTAAACTTGTCAAAATATAACGAACTCTTCCAAACGTAACTATAACTTGTCAAAATGTAACTTTAATTTGTCAAAACGTAACTTTAACTATTAAAAAGTGCAACTTTAACTTGTCAAAATGTAACTTTAACTTATCAAAACGTAACTTTAACATATAAAACCGTATCTTCCACTTGTCAAAATGTAATTTTAAAATGTCAAAATATAACTTTAACTTGTCAAATCGTATCTTAAACTTGTCAAAATGTAACTTTAACTCTTCAAAATGTAACTTTAACTTGTCAAAATTTAACTTTAACTTGTCAAAACGTAACTTTAACTTGTAAAAAGTGTAACTTTAACTTGTCAAAATGTAAGTTTAACTTATCAAAACGTAACTTTAACATATAAAACCGTATCTTTAACTTTTCAAAATGTAACTTTTAAATGTCAAAATATAACTTTAACTTTTAAAATCGTAACTACAACTTGTCAAAATGTAACTTTAACTCTTCAAAACGTAACTTTAACTTTACAAAATGTAACTTTAACTTGTCAAAATCTAACTTTAACTTCTCAAAACGTAACTTTAACTTGTAAAAAGTGTAACTTTAACTTATAAACACGTAACTTTAACTTATAAAACTGTATCTTTAACTTGACAAAATGTAATTTTAAAATGTCAAAATATAACATTATCTTGTCAAATCGTAACTTTAACTTGTCAAAATGTAACTTTAACTCTTCAAAACGTAACTTTAACTTTATAAAATATAAATTTAACTTGTCAAAACTTAATTTTAACTTGTAAAAAAAGTAACTATAAATTGTCAAAATGTAACTTTAACTTGTCAAAATGTAACTTTAACTTGTAAAAATTGTAACTTTAACTTGTCAAAATGTAACTTTAACTTATCAAAACGTAAATTTAACTTATAAAACCGTATCTTAAACCTGTAAAAATGTTACTTTAACTTTTCAAAACGGAACTTTAACTTTACAAAATGTAACTTTAAATTGTCAAAATCTAACTTTTACTTGTCAAAACGTAACTTTAACTTGTCAAAACGTAACTTTAACTTGTCAAAATGTAACTTTAACTAACTTTAACTTTTCAAAACGTAACTTTAACTTTACAAAATGTAACTTTAACTTGTCAAAATCTAACTTTAACTTCTCAAAACGTAACTTTAACTTGTAAAAAGTGTAACTTTAACTTATAAACACGTAACTTTAACTTATTAAACCGTATCTTTAACTTGACAAAATGTAATTTTAAAATGTCAAAATATAACATTATCTTGTCAAATCGTAACTTTAACTTGTCAAAATGTAACTTTAACTCTTCAAAACGTAACTTTAACTTTATAAAATGTAACTTTAACTTGTCAAAACTTAATTTTAACTTGTAAAAAAAGTAACTATAAATTGTCAAAATGTAACTTTAACTTGTCAAAATGTAACTTTAACTTGTAAAAATTGTAACTTTAACTTGTCAAAATGTAACTTTAACTTATCAAAACGTAAATATAACTTATAAAACCGTATCTTAAACCTGTAAAAATGTTACTTTAACTTTTCAAAACGGAACTTTAACTTTACAAAATGTAACTTTAAATTGTCAAAATCTAACTTTTACTTGTCAAAACGTAACTTTAACTTGTCAAAACGTAACTTTAACTTGTCAAAATGTAACTTTAAATTGTCAAAATGTAACTTTAAGTTGTCAAAACGTAACTTTAACTTGTAAAAAGTGTAACTTTAACTAACTTTAACTTTACAAAATGTAACTTTAACTTGTCAAAATCTAACTTTAACTTCTCAAAACGTAACTTTAACTTGTAAAAAGTGTAACTTTAACTTATAAACACGTCAATTTAACTTATAAAATCGTATCTTAAACTTGTCAAAATATTAACTTCTCAAAATGTAACTTGAACTTGTTAAAAACATACTTTAACTTGTTAAAATGTAATTTAACTTGTCAAAATGTAACTTTAACTCTTCAAAACGTAACTTTAACTTGTTAAATAGTAACTTTAACTAGTCAAAATATAACTTTAACTGTCAAAACGTAAATTTAACTTGTAAAAAGTGTAACTTTAACTTATGAACACGTAACTTTAACTTATAAAACCTTATCTTTCAATTAAAAAAATGTAACTTTAAAATGTCAAAATATAACTTTAATTTGTCAAATCCTATCTTAAATTTGTCAAAATGTAACTTTAACTCTTCAAAACGTCACTATAACTTGTCAAAATGTAACTTAACTTGTGAAAACGTAACTTTAACTTGTAAAATGTGTAACTTTAATTTGTCAAAATGTAAGTTTAACTTATCAAAACGTAACTTTAACATATAAAACCGTAACTTTAACTTGTCAAAATGTAACTTTAACTCTTCAAAATAGAACTTTAACTTTACAAAATGTAACATTAACTTGTGAAAACGTAACTTTAACTTGTAAAAAACGTAACTATAACTTGTCAAAATGTAACTTTAACTTGTCAAAACGTAACTTTAACTTCTAAAAAGTGCAACTTTAACTTGTCAAAATGTAACTTTAACTTATCAAAAACGTAACTTTAACATATAAAACCGTATCTTCCACTTGTCAAAATGTAACTTTAAAATGTCAAAATATAACTTTAACTTGTCAAATCGTATCTTAAACTTGTCAAAATGTAACTTTAACTCTTCAAAACGTAACTTTAACTTATCAAAATTTAACTTTAACTTGTCAAAACGTAACTTTAACTTGTAAAAAGTGTAACTTTAACTTGTCAAAATGTAACTTTAACTTATCAAAACGTAACTTTAACATATAAAACCGTATCTTTAACTTGTCAAAATGTAACTTTTAAATGTCAAAATATAACATTAACTTGTAAAATCGTAACTTCACCTTGTCAAAATGTAACTATAACTCTTCAAAACGTAACTTTAACTTGTCAAAATGTAACTTTAACTTGTCAAAATGTAACTTTAACATGTCAAAACGTAACTTTAACTTGTAAAAAGTGTAATTTTAACTTACCAACACGTAACTTTAACTTATAAAACCGTATCTTTAACTTGACAAAATGTAACTATAAAATGTCAAAATATAACTTTATCTTGTCAAATTGTAACTTTAACTTGTCAAAATGTAACTCTAACTCTTCATAACGTAACTTTAACTTTATAAAATGTAACTTAAACTTGTCAAAACGTAACTTTAAGTTGTAAAAAACGTAAATTTAACTTGTCAAAATGTAACTTTAACTTGTCAAAACATAACTTTACCTTGTAAAAAGTGTAACTTTAACTTATCAAAATGTAAATTTAACTTATAAAACCGTATCTTCAACCTGTCAAAATGTAACTTTAACTCTTCAAAACATAACTTTAACTTTATAAAATGTAACTTTAACTTGTCAAAACTTAACTTTAACTTGTAAAAAACGTAATTATAAATTGTCAAAATGTAACTTTAACTTGTCAAAATGTAACTTTAACTTGTAAAAATTGTAACTTTAACTTTTCAAAATGTAACTTTAACTTATCAAAACGTAAATTTAACTTATAAAACCGTATCTTTGACTTGTCAAAATGTAACTTTTAAATGTCAAAATAGAACTTTAACTTTTAAAATCGTAACTTCAACTTGTCAAAATATAACTTTAACTCTTCTAAACATAACTTTAACCTGTCAAAATGTAACTTTAAATTGTCAAAATGTAACTTTAACTTGTCAAAATGTAACTTTAACTTATAAAAAGTGTAACTTTAACTTCTCAACACGTAACTTTAACTTATAAAACCGTATCTTTAACTTGACAAAATGTAACTTTAAAATGTCAAAATATAACTTTATCTTGTCAAATCGTAACTTTAACTTGTCAAAATGTAACTTTAACTCTTCAAAACGTAACTTTAACTTTATAAAATGTAACTTTAACTTGTCAAAACTTAACTTTAACTTCTAAAAAATGTAATTATAAATTGTCAAAATGTAACTTTAACTTGTGAAAATGTAACTTTAACTTGTAAAAATTGTAACTTTAACTTGTCAAAATGTAACTTTAACTTATCAAAACGTAAATTTAACTTATAAATCCGTATCTTTAACTTGTCAAAATGTAACTTTTAAATGTCAAAATATAACTTTAACTTTTAAAATCGTAAATTCAACTTGTCAAAATGTAACTTTAACTCTTGAAAACGTACCTTTAACTTGTCAAAATGTAACTTTAAATTGTCAAAATGTAACTTTAACTTGTCAAAACGTAACTTTAACTTGTAAAAAGTGTAACTTTAACTTATCAACACGTAACCTTAACTTATAAAACCGTATCTTTAACTTGACAAAATGTAACTTTAAAATGTCAAAATATAACTTTATCTTGTCAAATCGTAACTTTAACTTATCAAAATGTAACTTTAACTCTTCAAAACGTAACTTTAACTTTATAAAACGTAACTTTAACTTGTCAAAATTTAATTTTAACTTGTAAAAAAAGTAACTATAAATTGTCAAAATGTAACATTAACTTCTCAAAATGTAACTTTAACTTGTAAAAATTGTAACTTTAACTTGTCAAAATGAAACTTTAACTTATCAAAACGTAAATTTAACTTATAAAACCGTATTTTAAACCTGTAAAAATGTAACTTTAACTTTTCAAAACGGAACTTTAACTTTACAAAATGTAACTTTAACTTGTCAAAATCTAACTTTTACTTGTCAAAACGTAACTTTAACTTGTCAAAACGTAACTTTAACTTGTAAAAAACGTAACTTTAACTTGTCAAAAGTGTAACATTAACTTGTCAAAATGTAACTTTAACTTATCAAAACGTAACTTTAACTTATAAAACCGTATCTTCAACTTATTAAAATGTAACTTTAACTCTTCAAAACGGAACTTTAACTTTACAAAATATAACATTAACTTGTCAAAACATAACTTTAACTTGTAATAAACGTAACTATAACTTGTCAAAATGTAACTTTAACTTGTCAAAACGTAACATTAACTTCCAAGAAGTGCAACTTTAACTTGTCAAAATGTAACTTTAACTTATCAAAACATAACTTTAACATATAAAACCGTATCTTCCACTTGTTAAAATGTAACTTTAAAATGTCAAAATATAACTTTAACTTGTCAAATCGTATGTTAAACTTGTCAAAATATAACGTTAACTCTTCAAAACGTAACTATAACTTGTCAAAATGTAACTTTAATTTGTAAAAACGTAACTTTAACTATTAAAAAGCGCAACTTTAACTTGTCAAAATGTAACTTTAACTTATCAAAACGTAACTTTAACATATAAAACCGTATCTTACACTTGTCAAAATGTAATTTTAAAATGTCAAAATATAACTTTAACTTGTCAAATCGTATCTTAAACTTGTCAAAATGTAACTTTAACTCTTCAAAATGTAACTTTAACTTGTCAAAATTTAACTTTAACTTGTCAAAACGTAACTTTAACTTGTAAAAAGTGTAACTTTAACTTGTCAAAATGTAAGTTTAACTTATAAAAACGTAACTTTAACATATAAAACCGTATCTTTAACTTTTCAAAATGTAACTTTTAAATGTCAAAATATAACTTTAACTTTTAAAATCGTAACTACAACTTGTCAAAATGTAACTTTAACTCTTCAAAACGTAACTTTAACTTTACAAAATGTAACTTTAACTTGTCAAAATCTAACTTTAACTTCTCAAAACGTAACTTTAACTTGTAAAAAGTGTAACTTTAACTTATAAACACGTAACTTTAACTTATAAAACCGTATCTTTAACTTGACAAAATGTAATTTTAAAATGTCAAAATATAACATTATCTTGTCAAATCGTAACTTTAACTTGTCAAAATGTAACTTTAACTCTTCAAAACGTAACTTTAACTTTATAAAATGTAACTTTAACTTGTCAAAACTTAATTTTAACTTGTAAAAAAAGTAACTATAAATTGTCAAAATGTAACTTTAACTTGTCAAAATGTAACTTTAACTTGTAAAAATTGTAACTTTAACTTGTCAAAATGTAACTTTAACTTATCAAAACGTAAATTTAACTTATAAAACCGTATCTTAAACCTGTAAAAATGTTACTTTAACTTTTCAAAACGGAACTTTAACTTTGAAAAATGTAACTTTAAATTGTCAAAATCTAACTTTTACTTGTCAAAACGTAACTTTAACTTGTCAAAACGTAACTTTAACTTGTCAAAATGTAACTTTAAATTGTCAAAATGTAACTTTAACTTGTCAAAACGTAACTTTAACTCGTAAAAAGTGTAACTTTAACTTATCAACATGTAACTTTAACTTATAAAACCGTATCTTTAACTTGACAAAATGTAACTTTAAAATGTCAAAATATAACTTTATCTTGTCAAATCGTAACTTTAACTTGTCAAAATGTAACTTTAACTCTACAAAACGTAACTTTAACTTTATAAAACGTAACTTTAACTTGTCAAAACTTAATTTTAACTTGTAAAAAAAGTAACTATAAATTGTCAAAATGTAACATTAACTTGTCAAAATGTAACTTTAACTTATCAAAACGTAAATTTAACTTATAAAACCGTATCTTAAACCTGTAAAAATGTAACTTTAACTTTTCTAAACGGAACTTTAACTTTACAAAATGTAACTTTAACTTGTCAGAATCTAACTTTTACTTGTCCAAACGTAACTTTAACTTGTCAAAACGTAAATTTAACTTGTAAAAACCGTAACTTTAACTTGTCAAAAGTGTAACATTAACTTGTCAAAATGTAACTTTAACTTATCAAAACGTAACTTTAACTTATAAAACCGTATCTTCAACTTGTCAAAATGTAACTTTAACTCTTCAGAACGGAACTTTAACTTTACAAAATATAACATTAACTAGTCAAAACATAACTTTAGCTTGTAAAAAACGTAACTATAACTTGTCAAAATGTAACTTTAACTTGTCAAAACGTAACTTTAACTTCTAAGAAGTGCAACTTTAACTTGTCAAAATGTAACTTTAACTTATAAAAACGTAACTTTAACATATAAACCCGTATCTTCCACTTGTCAAAATGTAACATGAAAATGTCAAAATGTAACTTTTACTAGTCAAATCGTATCTTAAACTTGTCAAAATATAACGAACTCTTCAAAACATAAATATAACTTGTCAAAATGTAATTTTAACTTGTCAAAACGTAACTTTAACTTCTAAAAAGTGCAACTTTAACTTGTCAAAATATAACTTTAACTTATCAAAATGTAACTTTAACATATAAAACCGTATCTTTAACTTGTCAAAATGTAACTTTAAAATGTCAAAATATAACTTTAACTTGTCAAATCGTATCTTAAACTTGTCAAAATGTAACTTTAACTCTTCAAAACATAACTTTAACTTGTCAAAATTTAACTTTAACTTGTCAAAACGTAACTTTAACTTGTAAAAAGTGTAACTTTAACTTGTCAAAATGTAAGTTTAACTTATCAAAACGTGACTTTAACATATAAAATCGTATCTTTAACTTGTCAAAATGTAACTTTTAAATGTCAAAATATAACTTTAACTTTTAAAATCGTAACTACAACTTGTCAAAATGTAACTTTAACTCTTCAAAACGTAACTTTAACTTTACAAAATGTAACATTAACTTGTCAAAATCTAACTTTAACTTGTCAAAACGTAACTTTAACTTGTAAAAAGTGTAACTTTAACTTATCAACACGTAACTTTAACTTATAAAACCGTATCTTTAACTTGACAAAATGTAACTTTAAAATGTCAAAATATAACATTATCTTGTCAAATCGTAACTTTAACTTGTTAAAATGTAACTTTAACTCTTCAAAACGTAACTTTAACTTTATAAAATGTAACTTTAACTTGTCAAAACTTAATTTTAAGTTATAAAAAAAGTAACTATAAATTGTCAAAATGTAACTTTAACTTGTCAAAATGTAACTTTAACTTGTAAAAGTTGTAACTTTAACTTGTCAAAATGTAACTTTAACTTATCAAAACGTAACTTTATCATATAAAACCGTATCTTCCACTTGTCAAAATGTAATTTTAAAATGTCAAAATATAACTTTAACCTGTCAAATCGTATCTTAAACTTGTCAAAATGTAACTTTAACTCTTCAAAACGTAACTTTAACTTGTCAAAATTTAACTTTAACTTGTCAAAACGTAACTTTAACTTGTAAAAAGTGTAACTTTAACTTGTCAAAATGTAAGTTTAACTTATCAAAACGTAACTTTAACATATAAAACCGTATCTTTAACTTTTCAAAATGTAACTTTTAAATGTCAAAATATAACTTTAACTTTTAAAATCGTAACTACAACTTGTCAAAATGTAACTTTAACTCTTCAAAACGTAACTTTAACTTTACAAAATGTAACTTTAACTTGTCAAAATCTAACTTTAACTTCTCAAAACGTAACTTTAACTTCTCAAAACGTAACTTTAACTTGTAAAAAGTGTAACTTTAACTTATAAACACGTAACTTTAACTTATAAAACCGTATCTTTAACTTGACAAAATGTAATTTTAAAATGTCAAAATATAACATTATCTTGTCAAATCGTAACTTTAACTTGTCAAAATGTAACTTTAACTCTTCAAAACGTAACTTTAACTTTATAAAATGTAACTTTAACTTGTCAAAACTTAATTTTAACTTGTAAAAAGAGTAACTATAAATTGTCGAAATGTAACTTTAACTTGTCAAAATGTAACTTTAACTTGTAAAAATTGTAACTTTAAGTTGTCAAAATGTAACTTTAACTTATCAAAACGTAAATTTAACTTATAAAACCGTATCTTAAACCTGTAAAAATGTTACTTTAACTTTTCAAAACGGAACTTTAACTTTACAAAATGTAACTTTAACTTGTCAAAATCTAACTTTTACTTGTCAAAACGTAACTTTAACTTGTCAAATTGTAACTTTAACTTGTCAAAATGTAACTTTAAATTGTCAAAATGTAACTTTAACTTGTCAAAACGTAACTTTAACTTGTAAAAAGTGTAACTTTAACTTATCAACATGTAACTTTAACTTATAAAACCGTATCTTTAACTTGACAATATGTAACTTTAAAATGTCAAAATATAACTTTATCTTGTCAAATCGTAACTTTAACTTGTCAAAATGTAACTTTAACTCTTCAAAACATAACTTTAACTTGTCAAAACTTAATTTTAACTTGTAAAAAAATTAACTATAAATTGTCAAAATGTAACATTAAATTGTCAAAATGTAACTTAAACTTGTGAAAATTGTAAATTTAACTTGTCAAAATTAAACTTTAACTTATCAAAACGTAAATTTAACTTATAAAACCGTATCTTAAACCTGTAAAAATGTAACTTTAACTTTTCAAAACGGAACTTTAACTTTACAAAATGTAACTTTAAATTGTCAAAATCTAACTTTTACTTGTCAAAACGTAACTTTAACTTGTCAAAACGTAAATTTAACTTGTAAAAACCGTAACTATAACTTGTTAAAAGTGTAACATTAACTTGTCAAAATGTAACTTTAACTTATCAAAACGTAACTTTAACTTATAAAACCGTATCTTCAACTTGTCAAAATGTAACTTTAACTCTTCAGAACGGAACTTTAACTTTACAAAATATAACATTAACTGGTCAAAACATAACTTTAGCTTGTAAAAAACGTAACTATAACTTGTCCAAATGTAACTTTAACTTGTCAAAACGTAACTTTAACTTCTAAGAAGTGCAACTTTAACTTGTCAAAATGTAACTTTAACTTATGAAAACGTAACTTTAACATATAAACCCGTATCTTCCACTTGTCAAAATGTAACTTGAAAATATCAAAATGTAACTTTTACTTGTCAAATCGTATCTTAAACTTGTCAAAATATAACGAACTCTTCCAAACGTAACTATAACTTGTCAAAATGTAACTTTAACTTGTCAAAACGTAACTTTAACTTCTAAAAAGTGCAACTTTAACTTGTCAAAATGTAACTTTAACTTATCAAAATGTAACTTTAACATATAAAACCGTATCTTTAACTTGTCAAAATGTAACTTTAACTTGTCAAAATCTAACTTTAACTTGTCAAAACGTAACTTTAACTTGTAAAAAGTGTAACTTTAACTTATCAACACGTAACTTTAACTTATAAAACCGTATCTTTAACTTGACAAAATGTAACTTTGAAATGTCAAAATATAACATTATCTTGTCAAATCGTAACTTTAACTTGTTAAAATGTAACTTTAACTCTTCAAAACGTAACTTTAACTTTATAAAATGTAACATTAACTTGTCAAAATCTAACTTTAACTTCTCAAAACGTAACTTTAACTTCTCAAAACGTAACTTTAACTTGTAAAAAGTGTAACTTTAACTTATAAACACGTAACTTTAACTTATAAAACCGTATCTTTAACTTGACAAAATGTAACTTTAAAATGTCAAAATATAACATTATCTTGTCAAATCGTAACTTTAACTTGTTAAAATGTAACTTTAACTCTTCAAAACGTAACTTTAACTTTATAAAATGTAACTTTAACTTGTCAAAACTTAATTTTAAGTTATAAAAAAAGTAACTATAAATTGTCAAAATGTAACTTTAACTTGTCAAGATATAACTTTAACTTGTAAAAGTTGTAACTTTAACTTGTCAAAATGTAACTTTAACTTATCAAAACGTAAATTTAACTTATCAAAATTGTATCTTAAACCTGTAAAAATGTAACTTTAACTTTTCAAAACGTTACTTTAACTTTACAAAATGTAACTTTAACTTCTCAAAATCTAACTTTTACTTGTCAAAATGTAACTTTAACTTGTCAAAACGTAACTTTAACTTGTAAAAAAAGTAACTTTAACTTGTCAAAAGTGTAACATTAACTTGTCAAAATGTAACTTTAACTTATGAAAACGTAACTTTAACTTATAAAACCGTATCTTCAACTTGTCAAAATGTAACTTTAACTCTTCAGAACGGAACTTTAACTTTACAAAATATAACATTAACTTGTCAAAACATAACTTTAGATTGTAAAAAACGTAACTAAAACTTGTCAAAATGTAACTTTAATTTGTCAAAACGTAACTTTAACTATTAAAAAGTGCAACTTTAACTTGTCAAAATGTAACTTTAACTTATGAAAACGTAACTTTAACATATAAATCCGTATCTTCCACTTGTCAAAATGTAATTTTAAAATGTCAAAATATAACTTTAACTTGTCAAATCGTATCTTAAACTTGTCAAAATGTAACTTTAACTCTTCAAAACGTAACTTTAACTTGTCAAAATTTAACTTTAACTTGTCAAAACGTAACTTTAACTTGTAAAAAGTGTAACTTTAACTTGTCAAAATGTAAGTTTAACTTATCAAAACGTAACTTTAACATATAAAACCGTATCTTTAACTTTTCAAAATGTAACTTTTAAATGTCAAAATATAACTTTAACTTTTAAAATCGTAACTACAACTTGTCAAAATGTAACTTTAACTCTTCAAAACGTAACTTTAACTTTACAAAATGTAACTTTAATTTGTCAAAATCTAACTTTAACTTCTCAAAACGTAACTTTAACTTCTCAAAACGTAACTTTAACTTGTAAAAAGTGTAACTTTAACTTATAAACACGTAACTTTAACTTATAAAACCGTATCATTAACTTGACAAAATGTAATTTTAAAATGTCAAAATATAACATTATCTTGTCAAATCCTAACTTTAACTTGTCAAAATGTAACTTTAACTCTTCAAAACGTAACTTTAACTTTATAAAATGTAACTTTAACTTGTCAAAACTTAATTTTAACTTGTAAAAAGAGTAACTATAAATTGTCGAAATGTAACTTTAACTTGTCAAAATGTAACTTTAACTTGTAAAAATTGTAACTTTAAGTTGTCAAAATGTAACTTTAACTTATCAAAACGTAAATTTAACTTATAAAACCGTATCTTAAACCTGTAAAAATGTTACTTTAACTTTTCAAAACGGAACTTTAACTTTACAAAATGTAACTTTAACTTGTCAAAATCTAACTTTTACTTGTCAAAACGTAACTTTAACTTGTCAAAATGTAACTTTAACTTGTCAAAATGTAACTTTAAATTGTCAAAATGTAACTTTAACTTGTCAAAACGTATCTTTAACTTGTAAAAAGTGTAACTTTAACTTATCAACATGTAACTTTAACTTATAAAACCGTATCTTTAACTTGACAATATGTAACTTTAAAATGTCAAAATATAACTTTATCTTGTCAAATCGTAACTTTAACTTGTCAAAATGTAACTTTAACTCTACAAAACGTAACTTTAACTTTATAAAACGTAACTTTAACTTGTCAAAACTTAATTTTAACTTGTAAAAAAATTAACTATAAATTGTCAAAATGTAACATTAAATTGTCAAAATGTAACTTTAACTTGTAAAAATTGTAAATTTAACTTGTCAAAATTAAACTTTAACTTATCAAAACGTAAATTTAACTTATAAAACCGTATCTTAAACCTGTAAAAATGTAACTTTAACTTTTCAAAACGGAACTTTAACTTTACAAAATGTAACTTTAAATTGTCAAAATCTAACTTTTACTTGTCAAAACGTAACTTTAACTTGTCAAAACGTAAATTTAACTTGTAAAAACCGTAACTATAACTTGTTAAAAGTGTAACATTAACTTGTCAAAATGTAACTTTAACTTATCAAAACGTAACTTTAACTTATAAAACCGTATCTTCAACTTGTCAAAATGTAACTTTAACTCTTCAGAACGGAACTTTAACTTTACAAAATATAACATTAACTGGTCAAAACATAACTTTAGCTTGTAAAAAACGTAACTATAACTTGTCCAAATGTAACTTTAACTTGTCAAAACATAACTTTAACTTCTGAGAAGTGCACCTTTAACTTGTCAAAATGTAACTTTAACTTATGAAAACGTAACTTTAACATATAAACCCGTATCTTCCACTTGTCAAAATGTAACTTGAAAATATAAAAATGTAACTTTTACTTGTCAAATCGTATCTTAAACTTGTCAAAATATAACGAACTCTTCCAAACGTAACTATAACTTGTCAAAATGTAACTTTAACTTGTCAAAACGTAACTTTAACTTCTAAAAAGTGCAACTTTAACTTGTCAAAATGTAACTTTAACTTATCAAAATGTAACTTTAACATATAAAACCGTATCTTTAACTTGTCAAAATGTAACTTTAACTTGTCAAAATCTAACTTTAACTTGTCAAAACGTAACTTTAACTTGTAAAAAGTGTAACTTTAACTTATCAACACGTAACTTTAACTTATAAAACCGTATCTTTAACTTGACAAAATGTAACTTTAAAATGTCAAAATATAACATTATCTTGTCAAATCGTAACTTTAACTTGTTAAAATGTAACTTTAACTCTTCAAAACGTAACTTTAACTTTATAAAATGTAACATTAACTTGTCAAAACTTAATTTTAACTTATAAAAAAAGTAACTATAAATTGTCAAAATGTAACTTTAACTTGTCAAAATGTAACTTTAACTTGTAAAAGTTGTAACTTTAACTTGTCAAAATGTAACTTTAACTTATCAAAACATAAATTTATCTTATCAAAATTGTATCTTAAACCTGTAAAAATGTAACTTTAACTTTTCAAAACGTTACTTTAACTTTACAAAATGTAACTTTAACTTCTCAAAATCTAACTTTTACTTGTCAAAACGTAACTTTAACTTGTCAAAACGTAACATTAACTTGTAAAAAAAGTAACTTTAACTTGTCAAAAGTGTAACATTAACTTGTCAAAATGTAACTTTAACTTATCAAAACGTAACTTTAACTTATAAAACCGTATCTTCAACTTGTCAAAATGTAACTTTAACTCTTCAAAACGGAACTTTAACTTTACAAAATATAACATTAACTTGTCAAAACATAACTTTAGATTGTAAAAAACGTAACTATAACTTGTCAAAATGTAACTTTAATTTGTCAAAACGTAACTTTAACTATTAAAAAGTGCAACTTTAACTTGTCAAAATGTAACTTTAACTTATCAAAACGTAACTTTAACATATAAATCCGTATCTTCCACATGTCAAAATGTAATTTTAAAATGTCAAAATATAACTTTAACTTGTCAAATCGTATCTTAAACTTGTCAAAATGTAACTTTAACTCTTCAAAACGTAACTTTAACCTGTCAAAATTTAACTTTAACTTGTCAAAACGTAACTTTAACTTGTAAAAAGTGTAACTTTAACTTGTCAAAATGTAAGTTTAACTTATCAAAACGTAACTTTAACATATAAAACCGTATCTTTAACTTTTCAAAATGTAACTTTTAAATGTCAAAATATAACTTTAACTTTTAAAATCGTAACTACAACTTGTCAAAATGTAACTTTAACTCTTCAAAACGTAACTTTAACTTCTCAAAATCTAACTTTTACTTGTCAAAACGTAACTTTAACTTGTCAAAACGTAACATTAACTTGTAAAAAAAGTAACTTTAACTTGTCAAAAGTGTAACATTAACTTGTCAAAATGTAACTTTAACTTATCAAAACGTAACTTTAACTTATAAAACCGTATCTTCAACTTGTCAAAATGTAACTTTAACTCTTCAAAACGGAACTTTAACTTTACAAAATATAACATTAACTTGTCAAAACATAACTTTAGATTGTAAAAAACGTAACTATAACTTGTCAAAATGTAACTTTAAATTGTCCAAAACGCAACTTTAACTTCTAAGAAGTGCAACTTTAACATGTCAAAATTAAACTTTAACTTATCAAAACGTAACTTTAACATATAAAACCGTATCTTCCACTTGTCAAAATGTAATTTTAAAATGTCAAAATATAACTTTAACTTGTCAAATCGTATCTTAAACTTGTCAAAATATAACTTTAACTCTTCAAAACGTAACTATAACTTGTCAAAATGTAACTTTAACTTGTCAAAACGTAATTTTAACTTCTAAAAAGTGCAACTTTAACTTGTCAAAATGTAACTTTAACTTATCAAAACGTAACTTTAACATAAAAAACCGTATCTTCCACTTGTCAAAATGTAACTTTAAAATGTCAAAATATAACTTTAACTTGTCAAATCGTATATTAAACTTGTCAAAATGTAACTTTAACTCTTCAAATGTAACTTTAACTTGTCAAAATTTAACTTTAACTTGTCAAAACGTAACTTTAACTTGTAAAAAGTGTAACATTAACTTGTCAAAATTTAAGTTTAACTTATCAAAACGTAACTTTAACATATAAAACCGTATCTTTAACTTGTCAAAATGTAACTTTTAAATGTCAAAATATAACTTTAACTTTTAAAATCGTAACTACAACTTGTCAAAATGTAACTTTAACTCTTCAAAACCTAACTTTAACTTGTCAAAATCTAACTTTAACTTGTCAAAACGTAACTTTAACTTGTAAAAAGTGTAACTTTAACTTATCAACACGTAACTTTAACTTATAAAACCGTATCTTTAACTTGACAAAAGGTAACTTTAAAATGTCAAAATATAACATTATCTTGTCAAATCGTAACTTTAACTTGTCAAAATGTAACTTTAACTCTTCAAAACGTAACTTTAACTTTATAAAATGTAACTTTAACTTGTCAAAACTTAATTTTAACTTGTCAAAAAAGTAACTATAAATTGTCAAAATGTAACTTTAACTTGTCAAAATGTAACTTTAACTTGTCAAAATTGTAACTTTAACTTGTCAAAATGTAACTATCAAAACGTAAATTTAACTTATAAAACCGTATCTTAAACCTGTAAAAATGTAACTTTAACTTTTCAAAACGGAACTTTAACTTTTCAAAATGTAACTTTAACTTGTCAAAATCTAACTTTTACTTGTCAAAACGTAACTTTAACTTGTCAAACGTGTAACATTAACTTGTCAAAATGTAACTTTAACTTATCAGAACGTAAGTTTAACTTATAAAACTGTATCTTCAACTTGTCAAAATGTAACTTTAACTCTTCAAAACGGAACTTTAACTTGTCAAAACATAACTTTAGCTTGTAAAAAACGTAACTATAACTTGTCAAAATGTAACTTTAACTTGTCAAAACGTAACTTTAACTTCTAAGAAGTGCAACTTTAACTTGTCAAAATGTAAATTTAACTTATCAAAACGTAACTTTAACATATAAACCCGTATCTTCCACTTGTCAAAATATAATTTGAAAATGTCAAAATATAACTTTTACTTGTCAAATCGTATCTTAAACTTGTCAAAATATAACTTTAACTCTTCAAAACGTAACTATAACTTGTCAAAATGTAACTTTAACTTGTCAAAACGTAACTTTAACTTCTAAAAAGTGCAACTTTAACTTTTCAAAATGTAACTTTAACTTATCAAAACGTAACTTTAACGTATAAAACCGTATCTTCCACTTGTTAAAATGTAACTTTAAAATGTTAAAATATAACTTTAACTAGTCAAATCGTATATTAAACTTGTCAAAATTTAACTTTAACTCTTCAAAAGTAACTTTAACTTGTCAAAATTTAACTTTAACTTGTCAAAACGTAAGTTTAACTTGTAAAAAGTGTAACATTAACTTGTCAAAATGTAAGTTTAACTTATCAAAACGTAACTTTAACATATAAAACCGTATCTTTAACTTGTCAAAATGTAACTTTTAAATGTCAAAATATAACTTTAACTTTTAAAATCGTAACTACAACTTGTCAAAATGTAACTTTAACTCTTCAAAACGTAACTTTAACTTGTCAAAATCTAACTTTAACTTGTCAAAACGTAACTTTAACTTGTAAAAAGTGTAACTTTAACTTATCAACACGTAACTTTAACTTATAAAACCGTATCTTTAACTTGACAAAAGGTAACTTTAAAATGTCAAAATATAACATTATCTTGTCAAATCGTAACTTTAACTTGTCAAAATGTAACTTTAACTCTTCAAAACGTAACTTTAACTTTATAAAATGTAACTTTAACTTGTCAAAACTTAATTTTAACTTGTAAAAAACGTAACTATAAATTGTCAAAATGTAACTTTAACTTGTCAAAATGTAACTTTAACTTGTAAAAATTGTAACTTTAACTTGTCAAAATGTAACTATCAAAACGTAAATTTAACTTATAAAACCGTATCTTAAACCTGTAAAAATGTAACTTTAACTTTTCAAAACAGAACTTTAACTTTACAAAATGTAACTTTAACTTGTCAAAATCTAACTTTTACTTGTCCAAACGTAACTTTAACTTGTCAAACGTAAATTTAACTTGTAAAAAACGTAACTTTAACTTGTCAAAAGTGTAACATTAACTTGTCAAAATGTAACTTTAACTTATCAAAACGTAACTTTAACTTATAAAACTGTATCTTCAACTTGTCAAAATGTAACTTTAACTCTTCAAAACGGAACTTTAACTTGTCAAAACATAACTTTAGCTTGTAAAAAACGTAACTATAACTTGTTAAAATGTAACTTTAACTTGTCAAAACGTAACTTTAACTTCTAAGAAGTGCAACTTTAACTTGTCAAAATGTAAATTTAACTTATCAAAACGTAACTTTAACATATAAACCCGTATCTTCCACTTGTCAAAATATAATTTGAAAATGTCAAAATATAACTTTTACTTGTCAAATCGTATCTTAAACTTGTCAAAATATAACTTTAACTCTTCAAAACGTAACTATAACTTGTCAAAATGTAACTTTAACTTGTCAAAACGTAACTTTAACTTTTAAAAAGTGCAACTTTAACTTGTCAAAATGTAACTTTAACTTATCAAAACGTAACTTTAACGTATAAAACCGTATGTTCCACTTGTCAAAATGTAACTTTAAAATGTTAAAATATAACTTTAACTTGTCAAATCGTATATTAAACTTGTCAAAATTTAACTTTAACTTGTCAAATCGTATCTTAAACTTGTCAAAATCTAACTTTAATTCTTCAAAACGTAACTTTAACTTGTCAAAATTTAACTTTAACTTGTCAAAACGTAACTTTAACTTGTCACAATTTAACTTTAACTTGTCAAAACGTAACTTTAACTTCTAAGAAGTGCAAATTTAACTTGTCAAAATGTAACTTTAACTTATCAAAACGTAACTTTAACATATAAAACCGTATCTTCCACATGTCAAAATGTAACTTTAAAATGTCAAAATATAACTTTAACTTTTAAAATCGTAACTTCAACTTGTCAAAATGTAACTTTAACTCTTCAAACCGTAACATTAACTTGTCAAAATGTAACTTTAAATTGTCAAAATGTAACTTTAACTTGTAAAAAGTGTAACTTTAACTTGTCAAAATGTAAGTTTAACTTATCAAAACGTAACTTTAACATATAAAACCGTATCTTTAACTTGTCAAAATGTAACTTTTAAATGTCAAAATATAACTTTAACTTTTAGAATCGTAACTATAACTTGTCAAAATGTAACTTTAACTCTTCAAAATGTAACTTTAACTTGTCAAAATGTAACTTTAACTTGTCAAAACGTAACTTTAACTTGTAAAATGTGTAACTTTAACTTATTAACACGTAACTTTAACTTATAAAACCGTATCTTTAACTTGACAAAATGTAAATTTAAAATGTCAAAATATAACTTTATCTTGTCAAATCGTAACTGTAACTTGTCAAAATGTAACTTTAACTCTTCAAAACGTAACTTTAACTTTATAAAATGTAACTTTAACTTGTCAAAACTTAACTTTAACTTGTAAAAAACGTAATTATAAATTGTCAAAATGTAACTTTATCTTGTCAAAATGTAACTTTAACTTGTCAAAATTGTAACTTTAACTTCTCAAAATGTAACTTTGACTTATCAAAACGTAAATTTAACTTATAAAACTGTATCTTTAACTTGTCAAAATGTAACTTTTAAATGTCAAAATATAACTTTAACTTTTAAAATCGTAACTTCAACTTCTCAAAATATAACTTTAACTTGTCAAAACGTAACTGTAACTTGTTAAAAGTGTAACTTTAACTTGTCAAAATGTAACTTTAACTTATCAAAACGTAACTTTAACATATAAAACCGTATCTTGAACTTGTCAAAATGTAACTTTTAAATGTCAAAATATAACTTTAACTTTTAAAATCGTAACTACAACTTGTCAAAATGTAACTTTAACTCTTCAAAACGTAACTTAAACTTGTCAAAATGTAACTTTAACTTGTCAAAACATAACTTTAACTTGTAAAAAGTGTACCTTTAACTTCTAAACACGTAACTTTAACTTATAAAACCATATCTTTAACTTGACAAAATGTAACTTTAAAATGTCAAAATATAACTTATCTTGTCAAATCGTAACTTTAACTTGTCAAAATGTAACTTTAACTCTTCAAAACGTAACTTTAACTGTATAAAATGTAACTTTAACTTGTCAAAACTTAATTTTAACTTGTAAAAAAAGTAACTATAAATTCTCAAAATGTAACTTTAACTTGTCAACATGTAACTTTAACTTGTAAAAATTGTAACTTTAACTTGTCAAAATGTAACTTTAACTTATCAAAACTTAAATTTATCTTATAAAACCGTATCTTAAACCTGTAAAAATGTAACTTTAACTTTTCAAAACGTAACTTTAACTTTACAAAACGTAACTATAACTTGTCAAAACGTAAATTTAACTTGTAAAAAACGTAACTTTAACTTGTCAAAAGTGTAACATTAACTTGTCAAAATGTAACTTTAACTTATCAAAACGTAACTTTAACTTATAAAACCGTATCTTCAACTTGTCAAAATGTAACTTTAACTCTTCAAAACGGAACTTTAACTTTAGAAAATATAACATTAACTTGTCAAAACATAACTTTAGCTTGTAAAAAAAGTAACTATAACTTGTCAAAATGTAATTTTAACTTGTCAAAACGTAACTTTAACTTCTAAGAAGTGCAACTTTAACTTGTCAAAATGTAACTTTAACTTATCAAAACGTAACTTTAACATATAAACTCGTATCTTCCACTTGTCAAAATGTGATTTGAAAATGTCAAAATTTAACTTTAACTTGTCAAATCGTATCTTAAAATTGTCAAAATATAACTTTAACTCTTCAAAACGTAACTATAACTTGTCAAAATGTAACTTTAACTTGTCAAAACGTAACTTTAACTTCTAAAAAGTGTAACTTTAACTTGTCAAAATGTAACTTTAACTTATCAAAACGTAACTTTAACTTATAAAACCGTATCTTCAACTTGTCAAAATGTAACTTTAACTCTTCAAAACGGAACTTTAACTTTACAAAATATAACATTAACTTGTCAAAACATAACTTTAGCTTGTAAAAAACGTAACTATAACTTGTCAAAATGTAACTTTAACTTGTCCAAAACGTAACTTTAACTTCTAAGAAGTGCAACTTTAACTTGTCAAAATTTAACTTTAACTTATCAAAACGTAACTTTAACATATAAAACCGTATCTTCCACTTATCAAAATGTAACTTGAAAATGTCAAAATATAACTTTAACTTGTCAAATCGTATCTTAAAATTGTCAAAATATAAATTTAACTCTTCAAAATGTAACTATAACTTGTCAAAATGTAACTTTAACTTGTCAAAACGTAATTTTAACTTCTAAAAAGTGCAACTTTAACTTGTCAAAATGTAACTTTAACTTATCAAAACGTAACTTTAACATATAAAACCGTATCTTCCACTTGTCAAAATGTAACTTTAAAATGTCAAAATATAACTTTAACTTGTCAAATCGTATCTTAAACTTGTCAAAATGTAACTTTAACTCGTAAAAATTGTAACTTTAACTTGTCAAAATGTAACTTTAAGTTGTCAAAATGTAACTTTAACTTGTCAAAATGTAACTTTAACTTGTCAAAACGTAACTTTAACTTCTAAAAAGTGTAACTTTAACTTGTCAAAATGTAACTTTAACTTATCAAAACGTAACTTTAACTTATAAAACCGTATCTTCAACTTGTCAAAATGTAACTTTAACTCTTCAAAACGGAACTTTAACTTTACAAAATATAACATTAACTTGTCAAAACATAACTTTAGCTTGTAATAAACGTAACTATAACTTGTCAAAATGTAACTTTAACTTGTCAAAACGTAACTTTAACTTCTAAGAAGTGCAACTTTAACTTGTCAAAATGTAACTTTAACTTATCAAAACGTAACTTTAACATATAAAACCGTATCTTCCACTTGTCAAAATGTAACTTTAAAATGTCAAAATATTACTTTAACTTGTCAAATCGTATCTTAAACTTGTCAAAATATAACTTTAACTCTTCAAAACGTAACTATAACTTGTCAAAATGTAACTTTAACTTGTCAAAACGTAATTTTAACTTCTAAAAAGTGCAACTTTAACTTGTCAAAATGTAACTTTAACTTATCAAAACGTAACTTTAACATATAAAACCGTATCTTCTACTTGTCAAAATGTAACTTTAAAATGTCAAAATATAACTTTAACTTGTCAAATCGTATCTTAAACTTGTCAAAATGTAACTTTAACTCGTAAAAAGTGTAACTTTAACTTGTCAAAATGTAACTTTAACTTATCAAAACATAACTTTAACATATAAAACCGTATCTTTAACTTGTCAAAATGTAACTTTTAAATGTCAAAATAAAACTTTAACTTTTAAAATCGTTACTACAACTTGTCAAAATGTAACTTTAACTCTTTAAAACGTAACTTGAACTTGTCAAAATGTAACTTTAACTTGTCAAAATGTAACTTTAACTTATAAAACCTTATCTTTAACTTGACAAAATGTTACTTTAAAATGTCAAAATATAACTTTATCTTGTCAAATCTAACTTTAACTTGTCAAAATGTAACTTTAACTCTTCAAAACGTAACTTTAACTTTATAAAATGTAACTTTAACTTGTCAAAACACAACTTTAACTTGTAAAAATGTAACTTTAACTTGTCAAAATGTAACTTTAACTTGTAAAAATTGTAACTTTAACTTGTCAAAATGTAAATTTTAAATGTCAAATATAACTGTAACTTGTAAAATCGTAACTTCAACTTGTTAAAATGTAACTTTAACTCTTCAAAACGGAACTTTAACTTGTCAAAGTGTAACTTTAACTTGTCAAAATGTAACTTTAACTTGTTAAAACGTAACTTTAATTTGTAAAAAGTGTAACTTTAAGTTATCAACACGTAACTTTAACTTATAAAACCGTATCTTTAAGTTGACAAAATGTAACTTTAAAATGTCAAAATATAACTTTATCTTGTCAAGTCGTAACTTTAACTTGTCAAAATGTAACCTTAACTCTTCAAAACGTAACTATAACTTTTCAAAATGTAACTTTAACTTGTCAAAACGTAACTTTAACTTGTAAAAAACGTAACTATAACTTGTCAAAATGTAATTTTAACTTATCAAATCGTAACTTGAACTTGTCAAAAGTGTATCTTTAACTTGTCTAAATGTAACTTTGACTTATCAAAACGTAACTTTAACTTATAAAACCGTATCTTCAACTTGTCAAAATGTAACTTTAACTCTTCAAAACGGAACTTTAACTTTACAAAATATAACATTAACTTGTCAAAACATAACTTTAGCTTGTAATAAACGTAACTATAACTTGTCAAAATGTAACTTTAACTTGTCAAAACGTAACTTTAACTTCTAAGAAGTGCAACTTTAACTTGTCAAAATGTAACTTTAACTTATCAAAACGTAACTTTAACATATAAAACCGTATCTTCCACTTGTCAAAATGTAACTTTAAAATGTCAAAATATAACTTTAACTTGTCAAATCGTATCTTAAACTTGTCAAAATATAACTTTAACTCTTCAAAACGTAACTATAACTTGTCAAAATGTAACTTTAACTTGTCAAAACGTAATTTTATCTTCTAAAAAGTGCAACTTTAACTTGTCAAAATGTAACTTTAACTTATCAAAACGTAACTTTAACATATAAAACCGTATCTTCTACTTGTCAAAATGTAACTTTAAAATGTCAAAATATAACTTTAACTTTTCAAATCGTATCTTAAACTTGTCAAAATGTAACTTTAACTCGTAAAAAGTGTAACTTTAACTTGTCAAAATGTAACTTTAACTTATCAAAACATAACTTTAACATATAAAACCGTATCTTTAACTTGTCAAAATGTAACTTTTAAATGTCAAAATAAAACTTTAACTTTTAAAATCGTTACTACAACTTGTCAAAATGTAACTTTAACTCTTTAAAACGTAACTTGAACTTGTCAAAATGTAACTTTAACTTGTCAAAATGTAACTTTAACTTATAAAACCTTATCTTTAACTTGACAAAATGTTACTTTAAAATATCAAAATATAACTTTATCTTGTCAAATCTAACTTTAACTTGTCAAAATGTAACTTTAACTCTTCAAAACGTAACTTTAACTTGTCAAAATGTAACTTTAACTTGTCAAAACGTAACTTTAACTTGTAAAAAGTGTAACTTTAACTTGTCAAAATGTAACTTTAACTTATCAAAACGTAACTTTAACTTATAAAAATGTATCTTCAACTTGTCAAAATGTAACTTTAACTCTTCAAAACGGAACTTTAACTTTACAAAATGTAACTTTAACTTGTCAAAACGTAACTTTAACTTGTCAAAAACGTAACTATAACTTGTCAAAATGTAACTTTAACTTTTCAAAACGTAACTTTAACTTCTAAAAAGTGCAATTTTAACTTGTCAAAATGTAACTTTAACTTATCAAAACGTAACTTTAAGATATAAACCCGTATCTTCCACTTGTCAAAATGTAACTTTAAAATGTCAAAATATAACTTTAACTTTTCAAATCGTATCTTAAACATGTCAAAATGTAACCTTATCTCTACAAAACGTAATTATGTGATCCTAAACACGAGGAACATAATTTTCAGCGGAAACGGGTAGTTCTCCACAAGATTGGTGATTCCGCGACCCAACGCCTAGAGAGACGCAAACCTTGGAATAATGAAGACGCCACAAACGATGGTGGAAGCTCGTTTGATAAGTGGAGGATTGAATGACGCCACGATCGGATGCGGAAGACCGATTGATAAGTCAGTTTGAACGCCACAAGACTAGTCTTGATAAGTTCGATAAAAGTTCATATAGAACTCAAGAGAAGACTCTCATATTTCGTTTTTCAAATCTGGATCTCATTTTCTATTAAAATGAAAGACTATTTATAGGCATGAAACAACCCTTCATGCTAGGAAAACCAAAGGTCTCATAAAGGGACCATTAAGTTAATTAAACACACTTAAAAACCCATTAAACACACTTAAATAATTAAAAGAACAAATAATGACACCTTTTACAATTCAGCCCACTTAACGCCATTAAATAAAGCTGAAAGTAATATCGAAACCTAAGAGTCATGCCCACTTGTAATCAGATCTTCTTCTTCACGTTTTCTTGATTCATAGTAGCATTCTGATTGACATTTTGATTCTAAACACGTGAATTTGATGTGTGTAAAAGCATAATAAACCACTTACTTATATTTTTTCCATTCATCTTCTCCTAAACCATGAAATTCCTTATTAAAGTCTTGAACTAAATTCGGCATTGAATCTTTGAAATATCTCTGTTTTGTTGCTCCAATTATCATATCACGCAACTTTAACTTGTCAAAATTTAACTTTAACTTGTCAAAACGTAACTTTAACTTGTAAAAAGTGTAACTTTAACTTGTCTAAATGTAACTTTAACTTATCAAAACGTAACTTTAACATATAAAACCGTATCTTTAAATTGTCAAAATGTAACTTTTAAATGTCAAAATATAACTTTAACTTGTAAAATCGTAACTTCAACTTGTCAAAATGTAACTTTAACTCTTCAAAACGTAACTTTAACTTGTCAAAATGTAACTTTAACTTGTCAAAATGTAACTTTAACTTGTCAAAACGTAACTTTAACTTGTAAAAAGTGTAACTTTAACTTATCAACACGTAACTTTAACTTAAAAAACCGTATCTTTAACTTGACAAAATGTAACTTTAAAATTTCAAAATATAACTTTATCTTGTCAAATCGTAACTTTAACTAGTCAAAATGTAACTGTAACTCTTCAAAACGGAACTTTAACTTTACAAAATGTAACATTAACTTGTCAAAACGTAACTTTAACTTGTCAAAAACGTAACTATAACTTGTCAAAATGTAACTTTAACTTGTCAAAACGTAACTTTAACTTCTAAAAAGTGCAACTTTAACTTGTCAAAATGTAACTTTAACGTATCAAAACGTAACTTTAACTTGTCAAAATGTAACTTTAACTTGTCAAAACGTAACTTTAACTTGTAAAAAGTTTAAATTTAACTTATCAACACGTAACTTTAACTTATAAAACCGTATCTTTAACTTGACAAAATGTAACTTTAAAATGTCAAAATATAACTTTATTTTATCAAATCGTAACTTTAACTTGTCAAAATGTAACTTTAACTCTTCAAAACGGAACTTTAACTTTACAAAATGTAACATTAACTTGTCAAAACGTAACTTTAACTTGTCAAAAACGTAACTATAACTTGTCAAAATGTAACTTTAACTTGTCAAAACGTAACTTTAACTTCTAAAAAGTGCAACTTTAACTTGTCAAAATGTAACTTTAACGTATCAAAACGTAACTTTAACATATAAAACCGTATCTTCGACTTGTCAAAATGTAACTTTATAATGTCAAAATAGAACTTTAACTTTTCAAATCGTATCTTAAACTTGTCAAAATGTAACTTTAACTCTTCAAAACGTAACTTTAACTTGTCAAAATGTAACTTTAACTTGTCAAAACGTAACTTTAACTTGTAAAAAGTTTAAATTTAACTTATCAACACGTAACTTTAACTTATAAAACCGTATCTTTAACTTGACAAAATGTAACTTTAAAATGTCAAAATATAACTTTATTTTATCAAATCGTAACTTTAACTTGTCAAAATGTAACTTTAACTCTTCAAAACGGAACTTTAACTTTACAAAACGTACCTTTAACTTATCAAAACGTAACTTTAACTTGTCAAAATGTAACTTTAACTTGTCAAAACGTAACTTTAACTTCTAAAAAGTGCAACTTTAACTTGTCAAAATGTAACTTTAACTTATCAAAACGTAACTTTAACATATAAAACCATATCTTCCACTTGTCAAAATGTAACTTTAAAATGTCACAATATAACTTTAACTTTTCAAATCGTATCTTAAATTTGTCAAAATGTAACTTTAACTCTACAAATGGTAACTTTAACTTGTCAAAATTTAACTTTAACTTGTCAAAACGTAACTTTAACTTGTAAAAAGTGTAACTTTAACTTATCAACACGTAACTTTAACTTATAAAACCGTATCTTTAACTTAACAAATGTAACTTTAAAATGTCAAAATATAACTTTATCTTATCAAATCGTAACTTTAACTTGTCAAAATGTAACTTTAACTCTTCAAAACGTAACTTTAACTTTATAAAATGTTACTTTAACTTGTCAAAACGTAAGTTTAACTTGTAAAAAACGTAACTATAACTTGTCAAAATGTAACTTTAACTTGTCAAAACGTAACTTTAACTTCTAAAAAGTGCAACTTTAACTTGTCAAAATGTAACTTTAACTTATCAAAACGTAACTTTAGCATATAAAACCGTATCTTCCACTTGTCAAAATGTAACTTTAAAATGTCGAAATGTAACTTTAACTTTTCAAATCGTATCTTAAACTTGTCAAAATGTAAATTAAACTCTTCAAAACGTAACTTTAACTTGTCAAAATTTAACTTTAACTTGTAAAAAGTGTAACTTTAACTTATCTAAATGTAACTTTAACTTATCAAAACGTAACTTTAACATATAAAACCGTATCTTTAAAGTGTCAAAATGTAACTTTTAAATGTCAAAATATAACTTTAACTTGTAAAATCGTAACTTCAACTTGTCAAAATGTAACTTTAACTCTTCAAAACGTAACTTTAACTTGTTAAAATGTAACTTTCACTTGTCAAAATGTAACTTTAACTTGTCAAAACGTAACTTTAACTTGTAAAAAGTGTAACTTTACCTTATCAACACGTAACTTAAATTATAAAACCGTATCTTTACTTGACAAAATGTAACTTAAAAATGTCAAAATGTAACTTTAACTTATCAAAACGTAACTTTAACATATAAAACCATATCTTCCACTTGTCAAAATGTAACTTTAAAATGTCAAAATATAACTTTAACTTTTCAAATCGTATCTTAAATTTGTCAAAATGTAATTTTAACTCTACAAATGGTAACTTTAACTTGTCAAAATTTAACTTTAACTTGTCAAAACGTAACTTTAACTTGTAAAAAGTGTAACTTTAACTTATAAAACCGTATCTTTAACTTAACAAATGTAACTTTAAAATGTCAAAATATAAATTTATTTTATCAAATCGTAACTTTAACTTGTCAAAATGTAACTTTAACTCTTCAAAACGTAACTTTAACTTGTCAAAATGTAACGTTAACTTGTCAAAATGTAACTTTAACTTGTCAAAACGTAACTTTAACTTGTAAAAAGTGTAACTTTAACTTATCAACACGTAACTTTAACTTAAAAAACCGTATCTTTAACTTGACAAAATGTAACTTTAAAATTTCAAAATATAACTTTATCTTGTCAAATCGTAACTTTAACTAGTCAAAATGTAACTGTAACTCTTCAAAACGGAACTTTAACTTTACAAAATGTAACATTAACTTGTCAAAACGTAACTTTAACTTGTCAAAAACGTAACTATAACTTGTCAAAATGTAACTTTAACTTGTCAAAACGTAACTTTAACTTCTAAAAAGTGCAACTTTAACTTGTCAAAATGTAACTTTAACTTATCAAAACGTAACTTTAACATATAAAACCGTATCTTCGACTTGTCAAAATGTAACTTTATAATGTCAAAATAGAACTTTAACTTTTCAAATCGTATCTTAAACTTGTCAAAATGTAACTTTAACTCTTCAAAACGTAACTTTAACTTGTTAAAATGTAACTTTAACTTGTCAAAACGTAACTTTAACTTGTAAAAAGTTTAAATTTAACTTATCAACACGTAACTTTAACTTATAAAACCGTATCTTTAACTTGACAAAATGTAACTTTAAAATGTCAAAATATAACTTTATTTTATCAAATCGTAACTTTAACTTGTCAAAATGTAACTTTAACTCTTCAAAACGGAACTTTAACTTTACAAAACGTACCTTTAACTTATCAAAACGTAACTTTAACTTGTCAAAATGTAACTTTAACTTGTCAAAACGTAACTTTAACTTCTAAAAAGTGCAACTTTAACTTGTCAAAATGTAACTTTAACTTATCAAAACGTAACTTTAACATATAAAACCATATCTTCCACTTGTCAAAATGTAACTTTAAAATGTCAAAATATAACTTTAACTTTTCAAATCGTATCTTAAATTTGTCAAAATGTAACTTTAACTCTACAAATGGTAACTTTAACTTGTCAAAATTTAACTTTAACTTGTCAAAACGTAACTTTAACTTGTAAAAAGTGTAACTTTAACTTATCAACACGTAACTTTAACTTATAAAACCGTATCTTTAACTTTACAAATGTAACTTTAAAATGTCAAAATATAACTTTATCTTATCAAATCGTAACTTTAACTTGTCAAAATGTAACTTTAACTCTTCAAAACGTAACTTTAACTTTATAAAATGTTACTTTAACTTGTCAAAACGTAAGTTTAACTTGTAAAAAACGTAACTATAACTTGTCAAAATGTAACTTTAACTTGTCAAAACGTAACTTTAACTTCTAAAAAGTGCAACTTTAACTTGTCAAAATGTAACTTTAACTTATCAAAACGTAACTTTAGCATATAAAACCGTATCTTCCACTTGTCAAAATGTAACTTTAAAATGTCGAAATGTAACTTTAACTTTTCAAATCGTATCTTAAACTTGTCAAAATGTAAATTAAACTCTTCAAAACGTAACTTTAACTTGTCAAAATTTAACTTTAACTTGTAAAAAGTGTAACTTTAACTTATCTAAATGTAACTTTAACTTATCAAAACGTAACTTTAACATATAAAACCGTATCTTTAAAGTGTCAAAATGTAACTTTTAAATGTCAAAATATAACTTTAACTTGTAAAATCGTAACTTCAACTTGTCAAAATGTAACTTTAACTCTTCAAAACGTAACTTTAACTTGTTAAAATGTAACTTTCACTTGTCAAAATGTAACTTTAACTTGTCAAAACGTAACTTTAACTTGTAAAAAGTGTAACTTTACCTTATCAACACGTAACTTTAACTTATAAAACCGTATCTTTACTTGACAAAATGTAACTTAAAAATGTCAAAATGTAACTTTAACTTATCAAAACGTAACTTTAACATATAAAACCATATCTTCCACTTGTCAAAATGTAACTTTAAAATGTCAAAATATAACTTTAACTTTTCAAATCGTATCTTAAATTTGTCAAAATGTAATTTTAACTCTACAAATGGTAACTCTAACTTGTCAAAATTTAACTTTAACTTGTCAAAACGTAACTTTAACTTGTAAAAAGTGTAACTTTAACTTATAAAACCGTATCTTTAACTTAACAAATGTAACTTTAAAATGTCAAAATATAAATTTATTTTATCAAATCGTAACTTTAACTTGTCAAAATGTAACTTTAACTCTTCAAAACGTAACTTTAACTTGTCAAAATGTAACGTTAACTTGTCAAAATGTAACTTTAACTTGTCAAAACGTAACTTTAACTTGTAAAAAGTGTAACTTTAACTTATCAACACGTAACTTTAACTTAAAAAACCGTATCTTTAACTTGACAAAATGTAACTTTAAAATTTCAAAATATAACTTTATCTTGTCAAATCGTAACTTTAACTAGTCAAAATGTAACTGTAACTCTTCAAAACGGAACTTTAACTTTACAAAATGTAACATTAACTTGTCAAAACGTAACTTTAACTTGTCAAAAACGTAACTATAACTTGTCAAAATGTAACTTTAACTTGTCAAAACGTAACTTTAACTTCTAAAAAGTGCAATATTAACTTGTCAAAATGTAACTTTAACTTATCAAAACGTAACTTTAACATATAAAACCGTATCTTCGACTTGTCAAAATGTAACTTTATAATGTCCAAATATAACTTTAACTTTTCAAATCGTATCTTAAACTTGTCAAAATGTAACTTTAACTCTTCAAAACGTAACTTTAACTTGTCAAAATGTAACTTTAACTTGTCAAAACGTAACTTTAACTTGTAAAAAGTTTAAATTTAACTTATCAACACGTAACTTTAACTTATAAAACCGTATCTTTAACTTGACAAAATGTAACTTTAAAATGTCAAAATATAACTTTATTTTATCAAATCGTAACTTTAACTTGTCAAAATGTAACTTTAACTCTTCAAAACGGAACTTTAACTTTACAAAACGTACCTTTAACTTGTCAAAACGTAACTTTAACTTGTCAAAATGTAACTTTAACTTGTCAAAACGTAACTTTAACTTCTAAAAAGTGCAACTTTAACTTGTCAAAATGTAACTTTAACTTATCAAAACGTAACTTTAACATATAAAGCCGTATCTTCCACTTGTCAAAATGTAACTTTAAAATGTCAAAATATAACTTTAACTTTTCAAATCGTATCTTAAACTTGTCAAAATGTAACTTTAACTCTACAAATGGTAACTTTAACTTGTCAAAATTTAACTTTAACTTGTCAAAACGTAACTTTAACTTGTAAAAAGTGTAACTTTAACTTATCAACACGTAACTTTAACTTATAAAACCGTATCTTTAACTTAACAAATGTAACTTTAGAATGTCAAAATATAACTTTATCTTATCAAATCGTAACTTTAACTTGTCAAAATGTAACTTTAACTCTTCAAAACGTAACTTTAACTTTATAAAATGTTACTTTAACTTGTCAAAACGTAAGTTTAACTTGTAAAAAACATAACTATAACTTGTCAAAATGTAACTTTAACTTGTCAAAACGTAACTTTAACTTCTAAAAAGTGCAACTTTAACTTGTCAAAATGTAACTTTAACTTATCAAAACGTAACTTTAGCATATAAAACCGTATCTTCCACTTGTCAAAATGTAACTTTAAAATGTCGAAATGTAACTTTAACTTTTCAAATCGTATCTTAAACTTGTCAAAATGTAACTTTAACTCTTCAAAACGTAACTTTAACTTGTCAAAATTTAACTTTAACTTGTAAAAAGTGTAACTTTAACTTATCTAAATGTAACTTTAACTTATCAAAACGTAACTTTAACATATAAAACCGTATCTTTAAAGTGTCAAAATGTAACTTTTAAATGTCAAAATATAACTTTAACTTGTAAAATCGTAACTTCAACTTGTCAAAATGTAACTTTAACTCTTCAAAACGTAACTTTAACTTGTTAAAATGTAACTTTCACTTGTCAAAATGTAACTTTAACTTGTCAAAACGTAACTTTAACTTGTAAAAAGTGTAACTTTACCTTATCAACACGTAACTTTAACTTATAAAACCGTATCTTTACTTGACAAAATGTAACTTAAAAATGTCAAAATGTAACTTTAACTTATCAAAACGTAACTTTAACATATAAAACCATATCTTCCACTTGTCAAAATGTAACTTTAAAATGTCAAAATATAACTTTAACTTTTCAAATCGTATCTTAAATTTGTCAAAATTTAACTTTAACTCTACAAATGGTAACTTTAACTTGTCAAAATTTAACTTTAACTTGTCAAAACGTAACTTTAACTTGTAAAAAGTGTAACTTTAACTTATAAAACCGTATCTTTAACTTAACAAATGTAACTTTAAAATGTCAAAATATAAATTTATTTTATCAAATCGTAACTTTAACTTGTCAAAATGTAACTTTAACTCTTCAAAACGTAACTTTAACTTGTCAAAATGTAACGTTAACTTGTCAAAATGTAACTTTAACTTGTCAAAACGTAACTTTAACTTGTAAAAAGTGTAACTTTAACTTATCAACACGTAACTTTAACTTAAAAAACCGTATCTTTAACTTGACAAAATGTAACTTTAAAATTTCAAAATATAACTTTATCTTGTCAAATCGTAACTTTAACTAGTCAAAATGTAACTGTAACTCTTCAAAACGGAACTTTAACTTTACAAAATGTAACATTAACTTGTCAAAACGTAACTTTAACTTGTCAAAAACGTAACTATAACTTGTCAAAATGTAACTTTAACTTGTCAAAACGTAACTTTAACTTCTAAAAAGTGCAATATTAACTTGTCAAAATGTAACTTTAACTTATCAAAACGTAACTTTAACATATAAAACCGTATCTTCGACTTGTCAAAATGTAACTTTATAATGTCAAAATAGAACTTTAACTTTTCAAATCGTATCTTAAACTTGTCAAAATGTAACTTTAACTCTTCAAAACGTAACTTTAACTTGTCAAAATGTAACTTTAACTTGTCAAAACGTAACTTTAACTTGTAAAAAGTTTAAATTTAACTTATCAACACGTAACTTTAACTTATAAAACCGTATCTTTAACTTGACAAAATGTAACTTTAAAATGTCAAAATATAACTTTATTTTATCAAATCGTAACTTTAACTTGTCAAAATGTAACTTTAACTCTTCAAAACGGAACTTTAACTTTACAAAACGTACCTTTAACTTATCAAAACGTAACTTTAACTTGTCAAAATGTAACTTTAACTTGTCAAAACGTAACTTTAACTTCTAAAAAGTGCAACTTTAACTTGTCAAAATGTAACTTTAACTTATCAAAACGTAACTTTAACATATAAAACCATATCTTCCACTTGTCAAAATGTAACTTTAAAATGTCAAAATATAACTTTAACTTTTCAAATCGTATCTTAAATTTGTCAAAATGTAACTTTAACTCTACAAATGGTAACTTTAACTTGTCAAAACGTAACTTTAACTTGTAAAAAGTGTAACTTTAACTTATCAACACGTAACTTTAACTTATAAAACCGTATCTTTAACTTAACAAATGTAACTTTAAAATGTCAAAATATAACTTTATTTTATCAAATCGTAACTTTAACTTGTCAAAATGTAACTTTAACTCTTCAAAACGTAACTTTAACTTTATAAAATGTTACTTTAACTTGTCAAAACGTAAGTTTAACTTGTAAAAAACGTAACTATAACTTGTCAAAATGTAACTTTAACTTGTCAAAACGTAACTTTAACTTCTAAAAAGTGCAACTTTAACTTGTCAAAATGTAACTTTAACTTATCAAAACGTAACTTTAGCATATAAAACCGTATCCTCCACTTGTCAAAATGTAACTTTAAAATGTCGAAATGTAACTTTAACTTTTCAAATCGTATCTTAAACTTGTCAATATGTAAATTAAACTCTTCAAAACGTAACTTTAACTTGTCAAAATTTAACTTTAACTTGTAAAAAGTGTAACTTTAACTTATCTAAATGTAACTTTAACTTTTCAAAACGTAACTTTAACATATAAAACCGTATCATTAAAGTGTCAAAATGTAACTTTTAAATGTCAAAATATAACTTTAACTTGTAAAATCGTAACTTCAACTTGTCAAAATGTAACTTTAACTCTTCAAAACGTAACTTTAACTTGTTAAAATGTAACTTTCACTTATCAAAATGTAACTTTAACTTGTCAAAACGTAACTTTAACTTGTAAAAAGTGTAACTTTAACTTATCAACACGTAACTTTAACTTATAAAACCGTATCTTTACTTGACAAAATGTAACTTAAAAATGTCAAAATGTAACTTTAACTTATCAAAACGTAACTTTAACATATAAAACCATATCTTCCACTTGTCAAAATGTAACTTTAAAATGTCAAAATATAACTTTAACTTTTCAAATCGTATCTTAAATTTGTCAAAATGTAACTTTAACTCTACAAATGCTAACTTTAACTTGTCAAAATTTAACTTTAACTTGTCAAAACGTAACTTTAACTTGTAAAAAGTGTAACTTTAACTTATCAACACGTAACTTTAACTTATAAAACCGTATCTTTAACTTAACAAATGTAACTTTAAAATGTCAAAATATAACTTTATTTTATCAAATCGTAACTTTAACTTGTCAAAATGTAACTTTAACTCTTCAAAACGTAACTTTAACTTTATAAAATGTTACTTTAACTTGTCAAAACGTAAGTTTAACTTGTAAAAAACGTAACTATAACTTGTCAAAATGTAACTTTAACTTGTCAAAACGTAACTTTAACTTCTAAAAAGTGCAACTTTAACTTGTCAAAATGTAACTTTAACTTATCAAAACGTAACTTTAGCATATAAAACCGTATCCTCCACTTGTCAAAATGTAACTTTAAAATGTCGAAATGTAACTTTAACTTTTCAAATCGTATCTTAAACTTGTCAATATGTAAATTAAACTCTTCAAAACGTAACTTTAACTTGTCAAAATTTAACTTTAACTTGTAAAAAGTGTAACTTTAACTTATCTAAATGTAACTTTAACTTATCAAAACGTAACTTTAACATATAAAACCGTATCATTAAAGTGTCAAAATGTAACTTTTAAATGTCAAAATATAACTTTAACTTGTAAAATCGTAACTTCAACTTGTCAAAATGTAACTTTAACTCTTCAAAACGTAACTTTAACTTGTTAAAATGTAACTTTCACTTATCAAAATGTAACTTTAACTTGTCAAAACGTAACTTTAACTTGTAAAAAGTGTAACTTTAACTTATCAACACGTAACTTTAACTTATAAAACCGTATCTTTACTTGACAAAATGTAACTTAAAAATGTCAAAATGTAACTTTAACTTATCAAAACGTAACTTTAACATATAAAACCATATCTTCCACTTGTCAAAATGTAACTTTAAAATGTCAAAATATAACTTTAACTTTTCAAATCGTATCTTAAATTTGTCAAAATGTAACTTTAACTCTACAAATGCTAACTTTAACTTGTCAAAATTTAACTTTAACTTGTCAAAACGTAACTTTAACTTGTAAAAAGTGTAACTTTAACTTATCAACACGTAACTTTAACTTATAAAACCGTATCTTTAACTTAACAAATGTAACTTTAAAATGTCAAAATATAACTTTATTTTATCAAATCGTCACTTTAACTTGTCAAAATGTAACTTTAACTCTTCAAAACGTAACTTTAACTTTATAAAATGTTACTTTAACTTGTCAAAACGTAAGTTTAACTTGTAAAAAACGTAACTATAACTTGTCAAAATGTAACTTTAACTTGTCAAAACGTAACTTTAACTTCTAAAAAGTGCAACTTTAACTTGTCAAAATGTAACTTTAACTTATCAAAACGTAACTTTAGCATATAAAACCGTATCTTCCACTTGTCAAAATGTAACTTTAAAATGTCGAAATGTAACTTTAACTTTTCAAATCGTATCTTAAACTTGTCAAAATGTAAATTAAACTCTTCAAAACGTAACTTTAACTTGTCAAAATTTAACTTTAACTTGTAAAAAGTGTAACTTTAACTTATCTAAATGTAACTTTAACTTATCAAAACGTAACTTTAACATATAAAACCGTATCATTAAAGTGTCAAAATGTAACTTTTAAATGTCAAAATATAACTTTAACTTGTAAAATCGTAACTTCAACTTGTCAAAATGTAACTTTAACTCTTCAAAACGTAACTTTAACTTGTTAAAATGTAACTTTCACTTGTCAAAATGTAACTTTAACTTGTCAAAACGTAACTTTAACTTGTAAAAAGTGTAACTTTAACTTATCAACACGTAACTTTAACTTATAAAACCGTATCTTTACTTGACAAAATGTAACTTAAAAATGTCAAAATGTAACTTTAACTTATCAAAACGTAACTTTAACATATAAAACCATATCTTCCACTTGTCAAAATGTAACTTTAAAATGTCAAAATATAACTTTAACTTTTCAAATCGTATCTTAAATTTGTCAAAATGTAACTTTAACTCTACAAATGGTAACTTTAACTTGTCAAAATTTAACTTTAACTTGTCAAAACGTAACTTTAACTTGTAAAAAGTGTAACTTTAACTTATCAACACGTAACTTTAACTTATAAAACCGTATCTTTAACTTAACAAATGTAACTTTAAAATGTCAAAATATAACTTTATTTTATCAAATCGTAACTTTAACTTGTCAAAATGTAACTTTAACTCTTCAAAACGTAACTTTAACTTTATAAAATGTTACTTTAACTTGTCAAAACGTAAGTTTAACTTGTAAAAAACGTAACTATAACTTGTCAAAATGTAACTTTAACTTGTCAAAACGTAACTTTAACTTCTAAAAAGTGCAACTTTAACTTGTCAAAACGTAACTTTAACTTGTAAAAAGTGTAACTTTAACTTATCAAAACGTAACTTTAACATATAAAACCATATCTTCCACTTGTCAAAATGTAACTTTAAAATGTCAAAATATAACTTTAACTTTTCAAATCGTATCTTAAATTTGTCAAAATGTAACTTTAACTCTACAAATGGTAACTTTAACTTGTCAAAATTTAACTTTAACTTGTCAAAACGTAACTTTAACTTGTAAAAAGTGTAACTTTAACTTATCAACACGTAACTTTAACTTATAAAACCGTATCTTTAACTTAACAAATGTAACTTTAGAATGTCAAAATATAACTTTATCTTATCAAATCGTAACTTTAACTTGTCAAAATGTAACTTTAACTCTTCAAAACGTAACTTTAACTTTATAAAATGTTACTTTAACTTGTCAAAACGTAAGTTTAACTTGTAAAAAACATAACTATAACTTGTCAAAATGTAACTTTAACTTGTCAAAACGTAACTTTAACTTCTAAAAAGTGCAACTTTAACTTGTCAAAATGTAACTTTAACTTATCAAAACGTAACTTTAGCATATAAAACCGTATCTTCCACTTGTCAAAATGTAACTTTAAAATGTCGAAATGTAACTTTAACTTTTCAAATCGTATCTTAAACTTGTCAAAATGTAAATTAAACTCTTCAAAACGTAACTTTAACTTGTCAAAATTTAACTTTAACTTGTAAAAAGTGTAACTTTAACTTATCTAAATGTAACTTTAACTTATCAAAACGTAACTTTAACATATAAAACCGTATCTTTAAAGTGTCAAAATGTAACTTTTAAATGTCAAAATATAACTTTAACTTGTAAAATCGTAACTTCAACTTGTCAAAATGTAACTTTAACTCTTCAAAACGTAACTTTAACTTGTCAACATGTAACTTTCACTTGTCAAAATGTAACTTTAACTTGTCAAAACGTAACTTTAACTTGTAAAAAGTGTAACTGTAACTTATCAACACGTAACTTTAACTTATAAAACCGTATCTTTACTTGACAAAATGTAACTTAAAAATGTCAAAATGTAACTTTAACTTATCAAAACGTAACTTTAACATATAAAACCATATCTTCCACTTGTCAAAATGTAACTTTAAAATGTCAAAATATAACTTTAACTTTTCAAATCGTATCTTAAATTTGTCAAAATGTAACTTTAACTCTACAAATGGTAACTTTAACTTGTCAAAATTTAACTTTAACTTGTCAAAACGTAACTTTAACTTGTAAAAAGTGTAACTTTAACTTATCAACACGTAACTTTAACTTATAAAACCGTATCTTTAACTTAACAAATGTAACTTTAAAATGTCAAAATATAACTTTATTTTATCAAATCGTAACTTTAACTTGTCAAAATGTAACTTTAACTCTTCAAAACGTAACTTTAACTTTATAAAATGTTACTTTAACTTGTCAAAACGTAAGTTTAACTTGTAAAAAACGTAACTATAACTTGTCAAAATGTAACTTTAACTTGTCAAAACGTAACTTTAACTTCTAAAAAGTGCAACTTTAACTTGTCAAAATGTAACTTTAACTTATCAAAACGTAACTTTAGCATATAAAACCGTATCTTCCACTTGTCAAAATGTAACTTTAAAATGTCGAAATGTAACTTTAACTTTTCAAATCGTATCTTAAACTTGTCAAAATGTAAATTAAACTCTTCAAAACGTAACTTTAACTTGTCAAAATTTAACTTTAACTTGTAAAAAGTGTAACTTTAACTTATCTAAATGTAACTTTAACTTATCAAAACGTAACTTTAACATATAAAACCGTATCTTTAAAGTGTCAAAATGTAACTTTTAAATGTCAAAATATAACTTTAACTTGTAAAATCGTAACTTCAACTTGTCAAAATGTAACTTTAACTCTTCAAAACGTAACTTTAACTTGTTAAAATGTAACTTTAACTTGTCAAAATGTAACTTTAACTTGTCAAAACGTAACTTTAACTTGTAAAAAGTGTAACTTTAACTTATCAACACGTAACTTTAACTTATAAAACCGTATCTTTACTTGACAAAATGTAACTTTAAAATGTCAAAATGTAACTTTAACTTATCAAAACGTAACTTTAACATATAAAACCGTATCTTCCACTTGTCAAAATGTAACTTTAAAATGTCAAAATATAACTTTAACTTTTCAAATCGTATCTTAAATTTGTCAAAATGTAACTTTAACTCTACAAATGGTAACTTTAACTTGTCAAAATTTAACTTTAACTTGTCAAAACGTAACTTTAACTTGTAAAAAGTGTAACTTTAACTTATCAACACGTAACTTTAACTTATAAAACCGTATCTTTAACTTAACAAATGTAACTTTAAAATGTCAAAATATAACTTTATTTTATCAAATCGTAACTTTAACTTGTCAAAATGTAACTTTAACTCTTCAAAACGTAACTTTAACTTTATAAAATGTTACTTTAACTTGTCAAAACGTAAGTTTAACTTGTAAAAAACGTAACTATAACTTGTCAAAATGTAACTTTAACTTGTCAAAACGTAACTTTAACTTCTAAAAAGTGCAACTTTAACTTGTCAAAATGTAACTTTAACTTATCAAAACGTAACTTTAGCATATAAAACCGTATCTTCCACTTGTCAAAATGTAACTTTAAAATGTCGAAATGTAACTTTAACTTTTCAAATCGTATCTTAAACTTGTCAAAATGTAAATTAAACTCTTCAAAACGTAACTTTAACTTGTCAAAATTTAACTTTAACTTGTAAAAAGTGTAACTTTAACTTATCTAAATGTAACTTTAACTTATCAAAACGTAACTTTAACATATAAAACCGTATCTTTAAAGTGTCAAAATGTAACTTTTAAATGTCAAAATATAACTTTAACTTGTAAAATCGTAACTTCAACTTGTCAAAATGTAACTTTAACTCTTCAAAACGTAACTTTAACTTGTTAAAATGTAACTTTCACTTGTCAAAATGTAACTTTAACTTGTCAAAACGTAACTTTAACTTGTAAAAAGTGTAACTTTAACTTATCAACACGTAACTTTAACTTATAAAACCGTATCTTTACTTGTCAAAATGTAACTTAAAAATGTCAAAATGTAACTTTAACTTATCAAAACGTAACTTTAACATATAAAACCATATCTTCCACTTGTCAAAATGTAACTTTAAAATGTCAAAATATAACTTTAACTTTTCAAATCGTATCTTAAATTTGTCAAAATGTAACTTTAACTCTACAAATGGTAACTTTAACTTGTCAAAATTTAACTTTAACTTGTCAAAACGTAACTTTAACTTGTAAAAAGTGTAACTTTAACTTATCAACACGTAACTTTAACTTATAAAACCGTATCTTTAACTTAACAAATGTAACTTTAAAATGTCAAAATATAACTTTATTTTATCAAATCGTAACTTTAACTTGTCAAAATGTAACTTTAACTCTTCAAAACGTAACTTTAACTTTATAAAATGTTACTTTAACTTGTCAAAACGTAAGTTTAACTTGTAAAAAACGTAACTATAACTTGTCAAAATGTAACTTTAACTTGTCAAAACGTAACTTTAACTTCTAAAAAGTGCAACTTTAACTTGTCAAAATGTAACTTTAACTTATCAAAACGTAACTTTAGCATATAAAACCGTATCTTCCACTTGTCAAAATGTAACTTTAAAATGTCGAAATGTAACTTTAACTTTTCAAATCGTATCTTAAACTTGTCAAAATGTAAATTAAACTCTTCAAAACGTAACTTTAACTTGTCAAAATTTAACTTTAACTTGTAAAAAGTGTAACTTTAACTTATCTAAATGTAACTTTAACTTATCAAAACGTAACTTTAACATATAAAACCGTATCTTTAAAGTGTCAAAATGTAACTTTTAAATGTCAAAATATAACTTTAACTTGTAAAATCGTAACTTCAACTTGTCAAAATGTAACTTTAACTCTTCAAAACGTAACTTTAACTTGTTAAAATGTAACTTTCACTTGTCAAAATGTAACTTTAACTTGTCAAAACGTAACTTTAACTTGTAAAAAGTGTAACTTTAACTTATCAACACGTAACTTTAACTTATAAAACCGTATCTTTACTTGACAAAATGTAACTTAAAAATGTCAAAATGTAACTTTAACTTATCAAAACGTAACTTTAACATATAAAACCATATCTTCCACTTGTCAAAATGTAACTTTAAAATGTCAAAATATAACTTTAACTTTTCAAATCGTATCTTAAATTTGTCAAAATGTAACTTTAACTCTACAAATGGTAACTTTAACTTGTCAAAATTTAACTTTAACTTGTCAAAACGTAACTTTAACTTGTAAAAAGTGTAACTTTAACTTATCAACACGTAACTTTAACTTATAAAACCGTATCTTTAACTTAACAAATGTAACTTTAAAATGTCAAAATATAACTTTATTTTATCAAATCGTAACTTTAACTTGTCAAAATGTAACTTTAACTCTTCAAAACGTAACTTTAACTTTATAAAATGTTACTTTAACTTGTCAAAACGTAAGTTTAACTTGTAAAAAACGTAACTATAACTTGTCAAAATATAACTTTATTTTATCAAATCGTATCTTAAACTTGTCAAAATGTAAATTAAACTCTTCAAAACGTAACTTTAACTTGTCAAAATTTAACTTTAACTTGTAAAAAGTGTAACTTTAACTTATCTAAATGTAACTTTAACTTATCAAAACGTAACTTTAACATATAAAACCGTATCTTTAAAGTGTCAAAATGTAACTTTTAAATGTCAAAATATAACTTTAACTTGTAAAATCGTAACTTCAACTTGTCAAAATGTAACTTTAACTCTTCAAAACGTAACTTTAACTTGTTAAAATGTAACTTTCACTTGTCAAAATGTAACTTTAACTTGTTAAAACGTAACTTTAACTTGTAAAAAGTGTAACTTTAACTTATCAACACGTAACTTTAACTTATAAAACCGTATCTTTACTTGACAAAATGTAACTTTAAAATGTCAAAATATAACTTTATCTTGTTAAATCGTAACCTTAACTTGTCAAAATGTAACTTTAACTCTTCAAAACGGAACTTTAACTTTCCAAAATGTAACTTTAACTTGTCAAAACGTAACTTTAACTTGTCAAAAACGTAACTATAACTTGTCAAAATGTAACTTTAACTTGTCAAAACGTAACTTTAACTTCTAAAAAGTGCAACTTTAACTTGTCAAAATGTAACTTTAACGTATCAAAACGTAACTTTAACATATAAAACTGTATCTTCGACTTGTCAAAATGTAACTTTATAATGTCAAAATAGAACTTCAACTTGTCAAAATGTAACTTTAACTCTTCAAAACGTAACTTTAACTTGTTAAAATGTAACTTTAACTTGTCAAAATGTAACTTTAACTTGTCAAAACGTAACTTTAACTTGTAAAAAGTGTAACTTTAACTTATCAACACGTAACTTTAACTTATAAAACCGTATCTTTACTTGACAAAATGTAACTTAAAAATGTCAAAATGTAACTTTAACTTATCAAAACGTAACTTTAACATATAAAACCATATCTTCCGCTTGTCAAAATGTAACTTTAAAATGTCAAAATAGAACTTCAACTTGTCAAAATGTAACTTTAACTCTTCAAAACGTAACTTTAACTTGTTAAAATGTAACTTTAACTTGTCAAAATGTAACTTTAACTTGTCAAAACGTAACTTTAACTTGTAAAAAGTGTAACTTTAACTTATCAACACGTAACTTTAAGATATAAACCCGTATCTTCCACTTGTCAAAATGTAACTTTAAAATGTCAAAATATAACTTTAACTTTTCAAATCGTATCTTAAACATGTCAAAATGTAACCTTATCTCTACAAAACGTAATTATGTGATCCTAAACACGAGGAACATAATTTTCAGCGGAAACGGGTAGTTCTCCACAAGATTGGTGATTCCGCGACCCAACGCCTAGAGAGACGCAAACCTTGGAATAATGAAGACGCCACAAACGATGGTGGAAGCTCGTTTGATAAGTGGAGGATTGAATGACGCCACGATCGGATGCGGAAGACCGATTGATAAGTCAGTTTGAACGCCACAAGACTAGTCTTGATAAGTTCGATAAAAGTTCATATAGAACTCAAGAGAAGACTCTCATATTTCGTTTTTCAAATCTGGATCTCATTTTCTATTAAAATGAAAGACTATTTATAGGCATGAAACAACCCTTCATGCTAGGAAAACCAAAGGTCTCATAAAGGGACCATTAAGTTAATTAAACACACTTAAAAACCCATTAAACACACTTAAATAATTAAAAGAACAAATAATGACACCTTTTACAATTCAGCCCACTTAACGCCATTAAATAAAGCTGAAAGTAATATCGAAACCTAAGAGTCATGCCCACTTGTAATCAGATCTTCTTCTTCACGTTTTCTTGATTCATAGTAGCATTCTGATTGACATTTTGATTCTAAACACGTGAATTTGATGTGTGTAAAAGCATAATAAACCACTTACTTATATTTTTTCCATTCATCTTCTCCTAAACCATGAAATTCCTTATTAAAGTCTTGAACTAAATTCGGCATTGAATCTTTGAAATATCTCTGTTTTGTTGCTCCAATTATCATATCACGCAACTTTAACTTGTCAAAATTTAACTTTAACTTGTCAAAACGTAACTTTAACTTTTAAAAAGTGTAACTTTAACTTGTCTAAATGTAACTTTAACTTATCAAAACGTAACTTTAACATATAAAACCGTATCTTTAAATTGTCAAAATGTAACTTTTAAATGTCAAAATATAACTTTAACTTGTAAAATCGTAACTTCAACTTGTCAAAATGTAACTTTAACTCTTCAAAACGTAACTTTAACTTGTCAAAATGTAACTTTAACTTGTCAAAATGTAACTTTAACTTGTCAAAACGTAACTTTAACTTGTAAAAAGTGTAACTTTAACTTATCAACACGTAACTTTAACTTAAAAAACCGTATCTTTAACTTGACAAAATGTAACTTTAAAATTTCAAAATATAACTTTATCTTGTCAAATCGTAACTTTAACTAGTCAAAATGTAACTGTAACTCTTCAAAACGGAACTTTAACTTTAAAAAATGTAACATTAACTTGTCAAAACGTAACTTTAACTTGTCAAAAACGTAACTATAACTTGTCAAAATGTAACTTTAACTTGTCAAAACGTAACTTTAACTTCTAAAAAGTGCAACTTTAACTTGTCAAAATGTAACTTTAACGTATCAAAACGTAACTTTAACATATAAAACCGTATCTTCGACTTGTCAAAATGTAACTTTATAATGTCAAAATAGAACTTTAACTTTTCAAATCGTATCTTAAACTTGTCAAAATGTAACTTTAACTCTTCAAAACGTAACTTTAACTTGTCAAAATGTAACTTTAACTTGTCAAAACGTAACTTTAACTTGTAAAAAGTTTAAATTTAACTTATCAACACGTAACTTTAACTTATAAAACCGTATCTTTAACTTGACAAAATGTAACTTTAAAATGTCAAAATATAACTTTATTTTATCAAATCGTAACTTTAACTTGTCAAAATGTAACTTTAACTCTTCAAAACGGAACTTTAACTTTACAAAACGTAACTTTAACATATAAAACCGTAACTTTAACTTGTCAAAATGTAACTTTAACTTGTCAAAACGTAACTTTAACTTCTAAAAAGTGCAACTTTAACTTGTCAAAATGTAACTTTAACTTATCAAAACGTAACTTTAACATATAAAACCGTATCTTCCACTTGTCAAAATGTAACTTTAAAATGTCAAAATATAACTTTAACTTTTCAAATCGTATCTTAAATTTGTCAAAATGTAACTTTAACTCTACAAATGGTAACTTTAACTTGTCAAAATTTAACTTTAACTTGTCAAAACGTAACTTTAACTTGTAAAAAGTGTAACTTTAACTTATCAACACGTAACTTTAACTTATAAAACCGTATCTTTAACTTAACAAATGTAACTTTAGAATGTCAAAATATAACTTTATCTTATCAAATCGTAACTTTAACTTGTCAAAATGTAACTTTAACTCTTCAAAACGTAACTTTAACTTTATAAAATGTTACTTTAACTTGTCAAAACGTAAGTTTAACTTGTAAAAAACATAACTATAACTTGTCAAAATGTAACTTTAACTTGTCAAAACGTAACTTTAACTTCTAAAAAGTGCAACTTTAACTTGTCAAAATGTAACTTTAACTTATCAAAACTTAACTTTAGCATATAAAACCGTATCTTCCACTTGTCAAAATGTAACTTTAAAATGTCGAAATGTAACTTTAACTTTTCAAATCGTATCTTAAACTTGTCAAAATGTAAATTAAACTCTTCAAAACGTAACTTTAACTTGTCAAAATTTAACTTGAACTTGTAAAAAGTGTAACTTTAACTTATCTAAATGTAACTTTAACTTATCAAAACGTAACTTTAACATATAAAACCGTATCTTTAAAGTGTCAAAATGTAACTTTTAAATGTCAAAATATAACTTTAACTTGTAAAATCGTAACTTCAACTTGTCAAAATGTAACTTTAACTCTTCAAAACGTAACTTTAACTTGTTAAAATGTAACTTTCACTTGTCAAAATGTAACTTTAACTTGTCAAAACGTAACTTTAACTTGTAAAAAGTGTAACTTTAACTTATCAACACGTAACTTTAACTTATAAAACCGTATCTTTACTTGACAAAATGTAACTTAAAAATGTCAAAATGTAACTTTAACTTATCAAAACGTAACTTTAACATATAAAACCATATCTTCCACTTGTCAAAATGTAACTTTAAAATGTCAAAATATAACTTTAACTTTTCAAATCGTATCTTAAATTTGTCAAAATGTAACTTTAACTCTACAAATGGTAACTTTAACTTGTCAAAATTTAACTTTAACTTGTCAAAACGTAACTTTAACTTGTAAAAAGTGTAACTTTAACTTATCAACACGTAACTTTAACTTATAAAACCGTATCTTTAACTTAACAAATGTAACTTTAAAATGTCAAAATATAACTTTATTTTATCAAATCGTAACTTTAACTTGTCAAAATGTAACTTTAACTCTTCAAAACGTAACTTTAACTTTATAAAATGTTACTTTAACTTGTCAAAACGTAAGTTTAACTTGTAAAAAACGTAACTATAACTTGTCAAAATGTAACTTTAACTTGTCAAAACGTAACTTTAACTTCTAAAAAGTGCAACTTTAACTTGTCAAAATGTAACTTTAACTTATCAAAACGTAACTTTAGCATATAAAACCGTATCTTCCACTTGTCAAAATGTAACTTTAAAATGTCGAAATGTAACTTTAACTTTTCAAATCGTATCTTAAACTTGTCAAAATGTAAATTAAACTCTTCAAAACGTAACTTTAACTTGTTAAAATTTAACTTTAACTTGTAAAAAGTGTAACTTTAACTTATCTAAATGTAACTTTAACTTATCAAAACGTAACTTTAACATATAAAACCGTATCTTTAAAGTGTCAAAATGTAACTTTTAAATGTCAAAATATAACTTTAACTTGTAAAATCGTAACTTCAACTTGTCAAAATGTAACTTTAACTCTTCAAAACGTAACTTTAACTTGTTAAAATGTAACTTTCACTTGTCAAAATGTAACTTTAACTTGTCAAAACGTAACTTTAACTTGTAAAAAGTGTAACTTTACCTTATCAACACGTAACTTTAACTTATAAAACCGTATCTTTACTTGACAAAATGTAACTTAAAAATGTCAAAATGTAACTTTAACTTATCAAAACGTAACTTTAACATATAAAACCATATCTTCCGCTTGTCAAAATGTAACTTTAAAATGTCAAAATAGAACTTCAACTTGTCAAAATGTAACTTTAACTCTTCAAAACGTAACTTTAACTTGTTAAAATGTAACTTTAACTTGTCAAAATGTAACTTTAACTTGTCAAAACGTAACTTTAACTTGTAAAAAGTGTAACTTTAACTTATCAACACGTAACTTTAACTTATAAAACCGTATCTTTACTTGACAAAATGTAACTTAAAAATGTCAAAATGTAACTTTAACTTATCAAAACGTAACTTTAACATATAAAACCATATCTTCCACTTGTCAAAATGTAACTTTAAAATGTCAAAATATAACTTTAACTTTTCAAATCGTATCTTAAATTTGTCAAAATGTAACTTTAACTTTACAAATGGTAACTTTAACTTGTCAAAATTTAACTTTAACTTGTCAAAACGTAACTTTAACTTGTAAAAAGTGTAACTTTAACTTATCAACACGTAACTTTAACTTATAAAACCGTATCTTTAACTTAACAAATGTAACTTTAAAATGTCAAAATATAACTTTATTTTATCAAATCGTAACTTTAACTTGTCAAAATGTAACTTTAACTCTTCAAAACGGAACTTTAACTTTCCAAAATGTAACTTTAACTTGTCAAAACGTAACTTTAACTTGTCAAAAACGTAACTATAACTTGTCAAAATGTAACTTTAACTTGTCAAAACGTAACTTTAACTTCTAAAAAGTGCAACTTTAACTTGTCAAAATGTAACTTTAACGTATCAAAACATAACTTTAACATATAAAACTGTATCTTCGACTTGTCAAAATGTAACTTTATAATGTCAAAATAGAACTTTAACTTTTCAAATCGTATCTTAAACTTGTCAAAATGTAACTTTAACTCTTCAAAACGTAACTTTAACTTGTCAAAATGTAACTTTAACTTGTCAAAACGTAACTTTAACTTGTAAAAAGTGTAACTTTAACTTATCAACACGTAACTTTAACTTATAAAACCGTATCTTTACTTGACAAAATGTAACTTAAAAATGTCAAAATGTAACTTTAACTTATCAAAACGTAACTTTAACATATAAAACCATATCTTCCACTTGTCAAAATGTAACTTTAAAATGTCAAAATATAACTTTAACTTTTCAAATCGTATCTTAAATTTGTCAAAATGTAACTTTAACTCTACAAATGGTAACTTTAACTTGTCAAAATTTAACTTTAACTTGTCAAAACGTAACTTTAACTTGTAAAAAGTGTAACTTTAACTTATCAACACGTAACTTTAACTTATAAAACCGTATCTTTAACTTAACAAATGTAACTTTAAAATGTCAAAATATAACTTTATTTTATCAAATCGTAACTTTAACTTGTCAAAATGTAACTTTAACTCTTCAAAACGTAACTTTAACTTTATAAAATGTTACTTAAACTTGTCAAAACGTAAGTTTAACTTGTAAAAAACGTAACTATAACTTGTCAAAATGTAACTTTAACTTGTCAAAACGTAACTTTAACTTCTAAAAAGTGCAACTTTAACTTGTCAAAATGTAACTTTAACTTATCAAAACGTAACTTTAGCATATAAAACCGTATCTTCCACTTGTCAAAATGTAACTTTAAAATGTCGAAATGTAACTTTAACTTTTCAAATCGTATCTTAAACTTGTCAAAATGTAAATTAAACTCTTCAAAACGTAACTTTAACTTGTCAAAATTTAACTTTAACTTGTATAAAGTGTAACTTTAACTTATCTAAATGTAACTTTAACTTATCAAAACGTAACTTTAACATATAAAACCGTATCTTTAAAGTGTCAAAATGTAACTTTTAAATGTCAAAATATAACTTTAACTTGTAAAATCGTAACTTCAATTTGTCAAAATGTAACTTTAACTCTTCAAAACGTAACTTTAACTTGTTAAAATGTAACTTTCACTTGTCAAAATGTAACTTTAACTTGTCAAAACGTAACTTTAACTTGTAAAAAGTGTAACTTTAACTTATCAACACGTAACTTTAACTTATAAAACCGTATCTTTACTTGACAAAATGTAACTTTAAAATTTCAAAATATAACTTTATCTTGTTAAATCGTAACTTTAACTTGTCAAAATGTAACTTTAACTCTTCAAAACGGAACTTTAACTTTCAAAAATGTAACTTTAACTTGTCAAAACGTAACTTTAACTTGTCAAAAACGTAACTATAACTTGTCAAAATGTAACTTTAACTTGTCAAAACGTAACTTTAACTTCTAAAAAGTGCAACTTTAACTTGTCAAAATGTAACTTTAACGTATCAAAACGTAACTTTAACATATAAAACCGTATCTTCGACTTGTCAAAATGTAACTTTATAATGTCAAAATAGAACTTTAACTTTTCAAATCGTATCTTAAACTTGTCAAAATGTAACTTTAACTCTTCAAAACGTAACTTTAACTTGTCAAAATGTAACTTTAACTTGTCAAAACGTAACTTTAACTTGTAAAAAGTTTAAATTTAACTTATCAACACGTAACTTTAACTTATAAACCCGTATCTTTAACTTGACAAAATGTAACTTTAAAATGTCAAAATATAACTTTATTTTATCAAATCGTAACTTTAACTTGTCAAAATGTAACTTTAACTCTTCAAAACGGAACTTTAACTTTACAAAACGTACCTTTAACTTATCAAAACGTAACTTTAACTTGTCAAAATGTAACTTTAACTTGTCAAAACGTAACTTTAACTTCTAAAAAGTGCAACTTTAACTTGTCAAAATGTAACTTTAACTTATCAAAACGTAACTTTAACATATAAAACCATATCTTCCACTTGTCAAAATGTAACTTTAAAATGTCAAAATATAACTTTAACTTTTCAAATCGTATCTTAAATTTGTCAAAATGTAACTTTAACTCTACAAATGGTAACTTTAACTTGTCAAAATTTAACTTTAACTTGTCAAAACGTAACTTTAACTTGTAAAAAGTGTAACTTTAACTTGTCTAAATGTAACTTTAACTTATGAAAATGTAACTTTAACATATAAAACTGTATCATTAAATTGTCAAAATGTAACTTTTAAATGTCAAAATATAACTTTAACTTGTAAAATCGTAAATTCAACTTGTTAAAATGTAACTTTAACTCTTCAAAACGTAACTTTAACTTGTTAAAATGTAACTTTAACTTGTCAAAATGTAACTTTAACTTGTCAAAACATAACTTTAAATTGTAAAAAGTGTAACTTTAATTTCTCAACACGTAACTTTAACTTATAAAACCGTATCTTTAACTTGACAAAATGTAACTTTAAAATGTCAAAATATAACTTTATCTTGTCAAATCATAACTTTAACTTGTCAAAATGTAACCTTAACTCTTCAAAACGTAACTATAACTTGTCAAAATGTAACTTTAACTTGTCAAAACGTAACTTTAACTTGAAAAAACGTAACTATAACTTGTCAAAATGTAATTTTAACTTGTCAAAATATAATTTTAATATGTCAAAAGTGTACCTTTAACTTGTTTAAATGTAACTTTGACTTATCAAAACGTAAGTTTAACATATAAAACCGTATCTTTAAATTGTCAAAATGTAACTTTTAAATGTCAAAATATAACTTTAACTTGTAAAATCTTAACTTCAATTTGTCAAAATGTAACTTTAACTCTTCAAAACGTAACTTTAACTTGTCAAAATGTAACTTGAACTTGACAAAATGTAACTTTAACTTGTCAAAATGTAAATTTAACTTGTCAAAACGTAACTTTAACTTATCGATACGTTACTTTAACATATAAAACCGTATCTTTAACTTGTCAAAATGTAACTTTTAAATGTCAAAATATAACTTTAACTTGTAAAATCGTAACTTCAACTTGTCAAAATGTAACTTTAACTCTTCAAAACGTAACTTTAAGTTGTCAAAATGTAACTTTAACTTGTCAAAACGCAACTTTAACTTGTAAAAAGTGTAACTTTAACTTGTCAAAATGTAACTTTAACTTATCAAAACGTAACTTTAACTTATAAAACCGTATCTTCAACTTGTCAAAATGTAACTTTAACTCTTTTAAACGGAACTTTAACTATACAAAATGTAATTTTAACTTGTCCAAACGTAACTTTAACTTGTCAAAAACGTAACTATAACTTGTCAAAATGTAAGTTTAACTTTTCAAAACGTAACTTTAATTTCTAAAAGTGCAACTTTAACTTGTCAAAATGTAACTTTAGATTATCAAAACATAACTTTAACATATAAAACCGTATCTTCCACTTGTCAAAATGTAACTTTAAAATGTCAAAATAATTTTAACTTTTCAAATCGTATCTTAAACTTGTCAAAATGTAAATTTATCTTTTCAAAACGTAACTTTAACTTGTCAAAATTTAACTTTAACTTGTAAAAAGTGTAACTTTAACTTGTCTAAATGTAACTTTAACTTATCAAAACGTAACTTTAACATATAAAACTGTATCTTTCAATTGTCAAAATGTAACTTTTAAATGTCAAAATATAACTTTAACTTGTAAAAACATAACTTTAACTTGTTAAAATGTAACTTTAACTTGTCAAAATATAACTTTAACTTGTCAAAACTTAACTTTAACTTGTAAAAAGGGTAACTTTAACTTCTCAACAAGTAACTTTAACCTATAAAAACTGTATCTTTAACTTGACCAAATGTAATTTTAAAATGTCAAAATATAACTTTATCTTGTCAAATCGTAACTTTAACTTGTCAAAATGTAACTTTAACTCTTCAAAACGGAACTTTAACTTTCCAAATTGTAACTTTAACTTGTCAGAACGTATTTTAACTTGTCAAAATCGTAACTATAACTTGTCAAAATTTAAATTTAACTTGTCAAAATGTAACTTTAACTTCTAAAAAGTGCAAATTCAATTTGTCAAAATGTAATTTTAACTTGTCAAAACGTAACTTTAAAGTATCAAAACGTAACTTTAACATATAAAACCGTATCTTAAACTTGTCAAAATGTAACTTTTAAATGTCAAAATATAACTTTAACTTGTAAAATCGTAACTTCAACTTGTCAAAATGTAACTTTAACTCTTCAAAACGTAACTTTAACTTGTCAAAGTGGAACTTTAACTTGTCAAAATGTAACTTTAACTTGTCAAAACGTAACTTTAACTTGTAAAAAGTGTAACTTTAACTTGTCAAAATGTAACTTTAACTTATCAAAACGTAACTTTAACTTATAAAAATGTATCTTCAACTTGTCAAAATGTAACTTTAACTCTTCAAAACGGAACTTTAACTTTACAAAATGTAACTTTAACTTGTCAAAAACGTAACTTTAACTTGTCAAAAACGTAACTATAACTTGTCAAAATGTAACTTTAACTTTTCAAAACGTAACTTTAACTTCTAAAAAGTGCAATTTTAACTTGTCAAAATGTAACTTTAACTTATCAAAACGTAACTTTAAGATATAAAACCGTATCTTCCACTTGTCAAAATGTAACTTTAAAATGTCAAAATATAACTTTAACTTTTCAAATCGTATCTTAAACTTGTCAAAATGTAACCTTATCTCTACAAAACGTAATTATGTGATCCTAAACACGAGGAACATAATTTTCAGCGGAAACGGGTAGTTCTCCACAAGATTGGTGATTCCGCGACCCAACGCCTAGAGAGACGCAAACCTTGGAATAATGAAGACGCCACAAACGATGGTGGAAGCTCGTTTGATAAGTCGAGGATTGAATGACGCCACGATCGGATGCGGAAGACCGATTGATAAGTCAGTTTGAACGCCACAAGACTAGTCTTGATAAGTTCGATAAAAGTTCATATAGAACTCAAGAGAAGACTCTCATATTTCGTTTTTCAAATCTGGATCTCCTTTTCTATTAAAATGAAAGATTTATAGGCATGAAACAACCCTTCATGCTAGGAAAACCAGAGGTCTCATAAAGGGACCATTAAGTTAATTAAACACACTTAAAAACCCATTAAACACACTTAAATAATTAAAAGAACAAATAATGACACCTTTTACAATTCAGCCCACTTAACGCCATTAAATAAAGCTGAAAGTAATATCGAAACCTAAGAGTCATGCCCACTTGTAATCAGATCTTCTTCTTCACGTTTTCTTGATTCATAGTAGCATTCTGATTGACATTTTGATTCTAAACACGTGAATTTGATGTGTGTAAAAGCATAATAAACCACTTACTTATATTTCTTCCATTCATCTTCTCCTAAACCATGAAATTCCTTATTAAAGTCTTGAACTAAATTCGGCATTGAATCTTTGAAATATCTCTGTTTTGTTGCTCCTATTATCATATCACGCAACTTTAACTTGTCAAAATTTAACTTTAACTTGTCAAAACGTAACTTTAACTTTTAAAAAGTGTAACTTTAACTTGTCTAAATGTAACTTTAACTTATCAAAACGTAACTTTAACATATAAAACCGTATCTTTAAATTGTCAAAATGTAAATTTTAAATGTCAAAATATAACTTTAACTTGTAAAATCGTAACTTCAACTTGTCAAAATGTAACTGTAACTCTTCAAAACGGAACTTTAACTTTACAAAATGTAACATTAACTTGTCAAAACGTAACTTTAACTTGTCAAAAACGTAACTATAACTTGTCAAAATGTAACTTTAACTTGTCAAAACGTAACTTTAACTTCTAAAAAGTGTAACTTTAACTTGTCAAAATGTAACTTTAACTTATCAAAACGTAACTTTAACTTATAAAACCGTATCTTCAACTTGTCAAAATGTAACTTTAACTCTTCAAAATGAAACTTTAACTTTTCAAAATGTAACTTTAACTTGTCAAAATCTAACTTTAACTTGTAAAAAGTGTAACTTTAACTTGTCAAAATGTAACTTTAACTTATCAAAACGTAACTTTAACTTATAAAACCTTATCTTCAACTTGTCAAAATGTAACTTTAAAATATTAAAATATAACTTTAACTTGTCAAATCGTAACTTCAACTTGTCAAAATGTAACTTTAACTCTTCAAAACATAACTTTAACTTGTCAAAATGTAACGTTAACTTGTCAAAATTTAACTTTAACTTGTCAAAACGTAACTTTAACTTTTAAAAAGTGTAACTTTAACTTGTCTAAATGTAACTTTAACTTATCAAAACGTAACTTTAACATATAAAACCGTATCTTTAAATTGTCAAAATGTAACTTTTAAATGTCAAAATATAACTTTAACTTGTAAAATCGTAACTTCAACTTGTCAAAATGTAACTTTAACTCTACAAAACGTAACTTTAACTTGTCAAAATGTAACGTTAACTTGTCAAAATGTAACGTTTACTTGTCAAAATGTAACTTTAACTTGTCAAAACGTAACTTTAACTTGTAAAAAGTGTAACTTTAACATATCAACACGTAACTTTAACTTAAAAAACCGTATCTTTAACTTGACAAAATGTAACTTTAAATTTCAAAATATAACTTTATCTTGTCAAATCGTAACTTTAACTTGTCAAAATGTAACTGTAACTCTTCAAAACGGAACTTTAACTTTACAAAATGTAACATTAACTTGTCAAAACGTAACTTTAACTTGTCAAAAAAGTAACTATAACTTGTCAAAATGTAACTTTAACTTGTCAAAACGTAACTTTAACTTCTAAAAAGTGTAACTTTAACTTGTCAAAATGTAACTTTAAATTATCAAAACGTAACTTTAACTTATAAAACCGTATCTTCAACTTGTCAAAATGTAATTTTAACTCTTCAAAACGGAACTTTAACTTTTCAAAATGTAACTTTAACTTGTCAAAATCTAACTTTAACTTGTAAAAAGTGTAACTTTAACTTGTCAAAATGTAACTTAAACTTATCAAAACGTAACTTTAACTTATAAAACCTTATCTTCAACTTGTCAAAATGTAACTTTAAAATGTTAAAATATAACTTTAACTTGTCAAATCGTATCTTAAACTAGTCAAAATGTAACTTTAACTCTTCAAAACGTAGCTTTAACTTGTCAAAATTTAACTTTAACTTGTCAAAATGTAACTTTAACTTGTAAAAAGTGTAACTTTAACTTATCAACACGTAACTTTAACTTATAAAACCGTATCTTCAACTTGTCAAAATGTAACTTTAAAATGTTAAAATATAACTTTAACTTGTCAAATCGTATCTCAAACATTTCATAATGTAACTTTAACTCTTCAAAATGTAACTTTAACTTGTCAAAATTTAACATTAACTTGTCAAAACGTAAATTTAACTTGTAAAAAGTGTAACTTTAACTTGTCAAATGTAACTTTAACTTATCAAAACATAACTTTAACATATAAAACCGTATCTTTAACTTGTCAAAATATAACTTTAACTTGTAAAATCGTAACTTCAACTTGTCAAAATGTAACTTTAACTCTTCACAACGTAACTTTATCTTGTCAAATTGTAACTTTAACTTGTCAAAACGTAACTTTAACTTGTCAAAACGTAACTTTAACTTGTTAAAAGTGTAACTTTAACTTATCAACACGTAACTTTAACTTATAAAACCGTATCTTTAACTTGACACAATCCAAATTTAAAATGTCAAAATATAACTTTATCTTGTCAAATCGTAACTTTAACTTATCAAAATGTAACTTTAACTCTTCAAAATGTAACTTTAACTTGCCAAAATGTAACTTTTACTTGTCAAAATGTAACTTTAACTTGTCAAAACGTACCTTTAACTTGTAAAAAGTGTAACTTTAACTTATCAACACGTAACTTTAAATTATAAAACGGTATTTTTAACTTGACAAATGTAACTCTAAAATGTCAAAATATAACTTTATCTTGTAAAATCGTAACTTTAACTTGTCAAAATGTAATTTTAACTCTTCAAAACCTAACTTTAACTATATAAAATGTAACTTTAAATTGTCAAAACGTAACTATAACTTTAAAAAACATAACTATAACTTGTCAAAATGTAACTTTAACTTGTCAAAATGTAACTTTAACTTGTCAAAAGTATAACTTTAACTTATCAACACGTAACTTTAACTTATATAACCGTATCTTTAACTTGACAAAATGTAACTTTAAAATGTCAAAATATAACTTTATCTTGTCAAATTGTAACTTTAACTTGTCAAAATGTAACTCTAACTCTTCATAACGTAACTTTAACTTTATAAAACGTAACTTTAACTTGTCAAAATGTAACTTGAACTTATCAAAACGTAACTTTAACATATAAAACCGTATCTTCCACTTGTCAAAATGTAACTTTAATATGTCAAAATATAACTTTAACTTTTCAAATCGTATCATAAACTTGTTAAAATGTAACTTTTACTCTTCAAAACGTAAATTTAACTTGTCAAAATTTGACCTTAACTCTTCAAAACTTAACTTTAACTTGTCAAAATGTAACTTTAACTTGTCAAAATATAACTTTAACTTGTCAAAATGTAACTTTAACTTATCAAAACGTAACTTTAACTTGTCAAAAACGTAACTATAACTTGTCAAAATGTAACTTTAACTTTTCAAAACGTAATTTTAACTTGTAAAAAATTTAACTTTAACTTATCAACACGTAACTTTGACTTATAAAATCGTATCTTTAACTTGACAAAATGTAACTTTAAAATGTCAAAAAATAACTTTATCTTGTCAAAATGTAACTTTAACTTGTCAAAATGTAACTCTAACTCTTCATAACGTAACTTTAACTTTATAAAATGTAACTTTAACTTGTCAAAACGTAACTTTAACTTGTAAAAAACGTAAATTTAACTTGTCAAAATGTAACTTTAACTTGTCAAAACATAACTTTAACTTCTAAAAAGTGTAACTTTAACTTATCAAAATGTAAATTTAACTTATAAAACCGTATATTCAACCTGTCAAAATGTAACTTTAAGTCTTCAAAACGGAACTTTAACTTTACAAAACGTAACTTTAACTTGTCAAAACATAACTTTAACTTGTATAAAACGTAACTTTAACTTCTAAAAAGTGCAACTTTAACTTGTCAAAATGTAACTTGAACTTATCAAAACGTAACTTTAACATATAAAACCGTATCTTCCACTTGTCAAAATGTAACTTTAATATGTCAAAATATAACTTTAACTTTTCAAATCGTATCATAAACTTGTTAAAATGTAACTTTTACTCTTCAAAACGTAAATTTAACTTGTCAAAATTTGACCTTAACTCTTCAAAACTTAACTTTAACTTGTCAAAATGTAACTTTAACTTGTCAAAATATAACTTTAACTTGTCAAAATGTAACTTTAACTTATCAAAACGTAACTTTAACTTGTCAAAAACGTAACTATAACTTGTCAAAATGTAACTTTAACTTTTCAAAACGTAATTTTAACTTGTAAAAAATTTAACTTTAACTTATCAACACGTAACTTTGACTTATAAAATCGTATCTTTAACTTGACAAAATGTAACTTTAAAATGTCAAAAAATAACTTTATCTTGTCAAAATGTAACTTTAACTTGTCAAAATGTAACTCTAACTCTTCATAACGTAACTTTAACTTTATAAAATGTAACTTTAACTTGTCAAAACGTAACTTTAACTTGTAAAAAACGTAAATTTAACTTGTCAAAATGTAACTTTAACTTGTCAAAACATAACTTTAACTTCTAAAAAGTGTAACTTTAACTTATCAAAATGTAAATTTAACTTATAAAACCGTATATTCAACCTGTCAAAATGTAACTTTAAGTCTTCAAAACGGAACTTTAACTTTACAAAACGTAACTTTAACTTGTCAAAACATAACTTTAACTTGTATAAAACGTAACTTTAACTTCTAAAAAGTGCAACTTTAACTTGTCAAAATGTAACTTGAACTTATCAAAACGTAACTTTAACATATAAAACCGTATCTTCCACTTGTCAAAATGTAACTTTAATATGTCAAAATATAACTTTAACTTTTCAAATCGTATCATAAACTTGTTAAAATGTAACTTTTACTCTTCAAAACGTAAATTTAACTTGTCAAAATTTGACCTTAACTCTTCAAAACTTAACTTTAACTTGTCAAAATGTAACTTTAACTTGTCAAAATATAACTTTAACTTGTCAAAATGTAACTTTAACTTATCAAAACGTAACTTTAACTTGTCAAAAACGTAACTATAACTTGTCAAAATGTAACTTTAACTTTTCAAAACGTAATTTTAACTTGTAAAAAATTTAACTTTAACTTATCAACACGTAACTTTGACTTATAAAATCGTATCTTTAACTTGACAAAATGTAACTTTAAAATGTCAAAAAATAACTTTATCTTGTCAAAATGTAACTTTAATTTGTCAAAATGTAACTCTAACTCTTCATAACGTAACTTTAACTTTATAAAATGTAACTTTAACTTGTCAAAACGTAACTTTAACTTGTAAAAAACGTAAATTTAACTTGTCAAAATGTAACTTTAACTTGTCAAAACATAACTTTAACTTCTAAAAAGTGTAACTTTAACTTATCAAAATGTAAATTTAACTTATAAAACCGTATCTTCAACCTGTCAAAATGTAACTTTAAGTCTTCAAAACGGAACTTTAACTTTACAAAACGTAACTTTAACTTGTCAAAACATAACTTTAACTTGTATAAAACGTAACTTTAACTTCTAAAAAGTGCAACTTTAACTTGTCAAAATGTAACTTGAACTTATCAAAACGTAACTTTAACATATAAAACCGTATCTTCCAGTTGTCAAAATGTAACTTTAATATGTCAAAATATAACTTTAACTTTTCAAATCGTATCATAAACTTGTTAAAATGTAACTTTTACTCTTCAAAACGTAAATTTAACTTGTCAAAATTTGACCTTAACTCTTCAAAACTTAACTTTAACTTGTCAAAATGTAACTTTAACTTGTCAAAATATAACTTTAACTTGTCAAAATGTAACTTTAACTTATCAAAACGTAACTTTAACTTGTCAAAAACGTAACTATAACTTGTCAAAATGTAACTTTAACTTTTCAAAACGTAATTTTAACTTGTAAAAAATTTAACTTTAACTTATCAACACGTAACTTTGACTTATAAAATCGTATCTTTAACTTGACAAAATGTAACTTTAAAATGTCAAAAAATAACTTTATCTTGTCAAAATGTAACTTTAATTTGTCAAAATGTAACTCTAACTCTTCATAACGTAACTTTAACTTTATAAAATGTAACTTTAACTTGTCAAAACGTAACTTTAACTTGTAAAAAACGTAAATTTAACTTGTCAAAATGTAACTTTAACTTGTCAAAACATAACTTTAACTTCTAAAAAGTGTAACTTTAACTTATCAAAATGTTAATTTAACTTATAAAACCGTATCTTCAACCTGTCAAAATGTAACTTTAAGTCTTCAAAACGGAACTTTTACTTTACAAAACGTAACTTTAACTTGTCAAAACGTAACTTTAACTTGTAAAAAACGTAACTTTAACTTCTAAAAAGTGCAACTTTAACTTGTCAAAATGTAACTTGAACTTATCAAAACGTAACTTTAACATATAAAACCGTATCTTCCACTTGTCAAAATGTAACTTTAATATGTCAAAATATAACTTTAACTTTTCAAATCGTATCGTAAACTTGTCAAAGTGTAACTTTAACTCTTCAAAACGTAAATTTAACTTGTCAAAATTTGACCTTAACTCTTCAAAACGTAACTTTAACTTGACAAAATGTAACTTTAACTTGTCAAAATGTAACTTTAACTTGTCAAAATGTAACTTTAACTTATCAAAACGTAACTTTAACTTGTCAAAAACGTAACTATAACTTGTCAAAATGTAACTTTAACTTTTCAAAACGTAATTTTAACTTGTAAAAAGTTTAACTTTAACTTATCAACACGTAACTTTGACTTATAAAATCGTATCTTTAACTTGACAAAATGTAACTTTAAAATGTCAGAAAATAACTTTATCTTGTCAAAATGTAACTTTAACTTGTCAAAATGTAACTCTAACTCTTTATAACGTAACTTTAACTTTATAAAATGTAACTTTAACTTGTCAAAACGTAACTTTAACTTGTCAAAATGTAACTTTAACTTGTCAAAACACAACTTTAACTTCTGAAAAGTGTAACTTTAACTTATCAAAATGTAAATTTAACTTATAAAACCGTATCTTCAACCTGTCAAAATGTAACTTTAAGTCTTTAAAACGGAACTTTTACTTTACAAAACGTAACTTTAACTTGTCAAAACGTAACTTTAACTTGTAAAAAACGTAACTTTAACTTCTAAAAATTGCAACTTTAACTTGTCAAAATGTAACTTGAACTTATCAAAACGTAACTTTAACATATAAAACCGTATCTTCCACTTGTCAAAATGTAACTTTAATATGTCAAAATATAACTTTAATTTTTCAAATCGTATCATAAACTTGTCAAAATGTAACTTTAACTCTTCAAAACGTAAATTTAACTTGTCAAAATTTGACCTTAACTCTTCAAAACGTAACTTTAACTTGTCAAAATGTAACATTAACTTGTCAACATGTAACTTTAACTTGTCAAAATGTAACTTTAACTTGTCAAAATGTAACTTTAACTTATCAAAACGTAACTTTAACTTGTCAAAAACGTAACTATAACTTGTCAAAATGTAACTTTAACTTTTCAAAACGTAATTTTAACTTGTAAAAAGTTTAACTTTAACTTATCAACACGTAACTTTGACTTATAAAATCGTATCTTTAACTTGACAAAATGTAACTTTAAAATGTCAAAAAATAACTTTATCTTGTCAAAATGTAACTTTAACTTGTCAAAATGTAACTCTAACTCTTTATAACTTAACTTTAACTTTATAAAATGTAACTTTAACTTGTCAAAACGTAACTTTAACTTGTCAAAATGTAACTTTAACTTGTCAAAACACAACTTTAACTTCTAAAAAGTGTAACTTTAACTTATCAAAATGTAAATTTAACTTATAAAACCGTATCTTCAACCTGTCAAAATGTAACTTTAAGTCTTTAAAACGGAACTTTTACTTTACAAAACGTAACTTTAACTTGTCAAACCGTAACTTTAACTTGTAAAAAACGTAACTTTAACTTCTAAAAAGTGCAACTTTAACTTGTCAAAATGTAACTTGAACTTATCAAAACGTAACTTTAACATATAAAACCGTATCTTCCACTTGTCAAAATGTAACTTTAATATGTCAAAATATAACTTTAATTTTTCAAATCGTATCATAAACTTGTCAAAATGTAACTTTAACTCTTCAAAACGTAAATTTAACTTGTCAAAATTTGACCTTAACTCTTCAAAACGTAACTTTAACTTGTCAAAATGTAACTTTAACTTCTCAACATGTAACTTTAACTTGTCAAAATGTAACTTTAACTTATCAAAACGTAACTTTAACTTGTCAAAAACGTAACTATAACTTGTCAAAATGTAACTTTAACTTTTCAAAACGTAACTTTAACTTCTAAAAAGTGCAACTTTAACTTTTCAAAATGTAACTTTAACATATAAAACCGTATCTTCCAATTGTCAAAATGTAACTTTAAAATGTCAAAATATAACTGTAAGTTTTCAAATCGTATCTTGAAATTGTCAAAATGTAACTTTAACTCTACAAAACGTAACTTTAATTTGTCAAAATTGAACTTTAACTTGTCAAAACGTAACTTTAACTTGTAAAAAGTGTAACTTTAACTTATCTAAATGTAACTTTAACTTATCAAAACGTAACTTTAACATATAAAACCGTATCTTTGAATAGTCAAAATGTAACTTTTAAATGCCAAAATATTACTTTAACTTGTAAAATCGTAACTTCAACATGTAAAAATGTAACTTTAACTCTTCAAAACGTAACTTTAACTTGTCAAGATGTAACTTTATCTTGTCAAAATGTAACTTTAACTTATCAAAACGTAACTTTAACTTGTAAAAAGTGTAACTTTCAATTATCAACACGTAACTTTAACTTATAAAACCGTATCTTTAACTTGACAAAATGTAACATTAAAATGTCAAAATATAACTTTATCTTGTTTAATCGTAACTTTAACTTGTCAAAATATAACTTTAACTCTTCATAACGTAACTTTCACTTTATAAAATGTAACTTTAACTTGTCAAAACGTAACTTTAACTTATAAAAAACGTAACTATAACTTGTCAAAATGTAACTTTAACGTGTCAAAACGTAATTTTAACTTGTAAAAAGTGTAACTTTAACTTATCAACACGTAACTTTGACTTATAAAATTGTATCTTTAACTTGACAAAATGTAACTTTAAAATGTCAAAAAATAACTTTATCTTGTCAAATTGTAACTTTAACTTGTCAAAATGTAACTCTTACTCTTCATAACGTAACTTTAACTTTATAAAATGTAACTTTAACTTGTCAAAACGTAACTTTAACTTGTTAAAAGTGTAACTTTAACTTATCGAAACGTAAAGTTAATTTATAAAACCGTATCTTCAACCTGTCAAAATGTAACTTTAAGTCTTCAAAACGGAACTTTAACTTTACAAAATGTAACTTTAACTTGTCAAAATCTAACTTTTACTTGTCAAAACGTAACTTTAACTTGTCAAAAGTGTAACTTTTACTTATCAACACGTAACTTTAACTTATAAAACCTTATCTTCAACTTGTCAAAATGTAACTTTAAAATGTCAAAATATAACTTTAACTTGTCAAATCGTATCTTAAACTTGTCAAAATGTAACTTTAACTCTTCAAAAGGTAACTTTAACTTGTCAAAATTTAACTTTAACTTGTCAAAACGTAACTTTAACTTGTAAAAAGTGTAACTTTAACTTGTCAAAATGTAACTTTAACTTATCAAACCGTAACTTTAACTTATAAAACCGTATCTTCAACTTGTCAAAATGTAACTTTAACTCTTTAAAACGGAACTTTAACTTTACAAAATGTTACTTTAACTTGTCAAAACGTAACTTTAACTTGTAAAAAACGTAACTATAACTTGTCAAAATGTAACTTTAACTTGTCAAAACGTAACTTTAACTTCTAAAAATTGCAACTTTATCTTGTCAAAATGTAACTTTAACTTATGAAAACGTAACTTTAACATATAAAACCGTATCTTCCACTTGTCAAAATGTAACTTTAGAATGTCAAAATATAACTTTAACTTGTCAAATCGTATCTTAAACTTGTCAAAATGTAACTTTAACTCTTCAAAAGGTAACTTTAACTTGTCAAAACGTAACTTTAACTTGTAAAAAGTGTAACTTTAACTTTTCAAAATGTAACTTTAACTTATCAAAACATTACTTTAACTTATAAAACCGTATCTTTAACTTGTCAAAATGTAACTTTTAAATGTCAAAATATAACTTTAACTTGTAAAATCGTAACTTCAACTTGTCAAAATGTAACTTTAACTCTTCAAAACGTAACTTTAACTTGTCAAAATGTAACTTTAACTTGTTAAAACAGAACTTTAACTTGTAAAAAGTGTAACATTAACTTATCAACACGTAACTTTAAATTATAAAACCGTATCTTTAACTTGACACAATGTTAATTTAAAATGTCAAAATATAACTTTATCTTGTCAAATCGTAACTTTAATTTATCAAAATGTAACTTTAACTCATCAAAACGTAATTTTAACTTGTCAAAATGTAACTTTTACTTGTCAAAATGTAACTTTAACTTGTCAAAACGTAAGTTTAACTTTAAAAAGTGTAACTTTAACTTATCAACACGTAACTTTAACTTGACAAAATGTAACTTTAAAATGTCAAAATATAACTTTATCTTGTCAAATCGTAACTTTAACTTGTCAAAATATAGCTTTAACACTTCAAAACGTAACTTTTACTTTATAAAATGTAACTTTAACTTGTCAAAACGTAACTTTAACTTGTAAAAAACGTAACTATAACTTGTCAAAATGTAACTTTAATTGTCAAAACGTAACTTTAACTTGTAAAAAGTGTAACTTTAACTTATCAATACGTAAATTTAACTTATAAAACCGTATCTTTAACCTGTCAAAATGTAACCTTAAATCTTCAAAACGGAACTTTAACTTTACAAAATGTAACTTTAACTTGTCAAAATCTAACTTTTACTTGTCAAAACGTAACTTAAATTTGTCAAAACGTAAATTTAACTAGTAAAAAACATAACTTTAACTTGTAAAAAGTGTAACTTTAACTTATCAAAACGTAACTTTAACTTATAAAATCGTATCTTCAACTTGTCAAAATGTAACTTTAACTTGTCAAAACGTAACTTTAATTTCTAAAAAGTGCAACTTTAACTTGTCAAAATGTAATTTTAATTTATAAAAACGTAACTTTAACATATAAAACCGTATCTTCCACTTGTCAAAATTTAACATTAAAATGTCCAAATATAACTTTAACTTTTCAAAACGTATCTTAAACTTGTCAAAATGTAACTTTATCTCTTCAGAACGTAACTTTAACTTGTAAACATTTAACTTTAACTCTTCAAAACGTAACTTTAACTTGTCACAATTTAACTTTAACTTGTCAAAATGTAACTTTAACTTGTCAAAATGTAGTTTTAACTTGTCAAAATGTAACGTTAACTTGTCAAAACAAAACTTTAACTCGTCAAAATGTAACTTTTAAATGTCAAAATATAACTTTAACTTGTATAATTTTAACTTCAACTTGTCAAATTGTAACTTTAACTTTTCAAAAGGTAACTTTAACTTGTCAAAATGTAACTTTAACTTGTCAAAATGTAAATTTAACTTGTCAAAATGTAACTTTAACTTGTCAAAACGTAACTTTAACTTGTAAAAAGTGTAACTTTAAACGTATCAACACGTAACTTTAACTTATAAATCCGTATCTTTAACTTGACAAAATGTAACTTTAAAATGTCAAAATATAACTTTATCTTGTCAAATCGTAACTTTAACTTGTAAAAATGTATTTTAACTCTTCAAAACGTAACTATAAATTGTCAAAACGTAACTTTAACTTGTCAAAATATAACTTTAACTTGTAAAAAGTGTAACTTTAACTTGTCAAAAGGTAACTTTAACTTATCAAAACGTAACTTTAACTTATAAAACCGTATCTTCAACTTGTCAAAATGTAACTTTAAAATGTCAAAATATAACTTTATCTTGTCAAATCGTAATTTTACCTTGTTAAAATTTAACTTTAACTCTTCAAAACGTAACTTTAACTTGTCAAAATGTAACTTTAACTTGTCAAAATGTAACGTTAACTTGTCAAAACGTAACTTTAACTCGTCAAAATGTTACTTTTAAATGTCAAAATATAACTTTAACTTGTATAAACTTAACTTCAACTTGTCAAAATGTAACTTTAACTCTTCAAAATGTAACTTTAACTTGTTAAAATGTAACTTTAAGTTGTCAAAATGTAACTCTAACTTGTCAAAATGTAACTTTAACTTGTCAAAACGTAACTTTAACTTGTAAAAAGTGAAACTTTAAACTTATCAACACGTAACTTTAACTAATAAGTCCGTATCTTTAACTTGACAAAATGTAACTTTAAAATTTCAAAATATAACTTTATCTTGTCAAATCGTAACTTTAACTTGTAAAAAAGGAATTTTAACTCTTTAAAACGTAACTATAACTTGTCAAAACGTAACTTTAACTTGTCAAAATATAACTTTAACTTGTAAAAATTGTAACTTTAACTTGTCAAAATGTAACTTTAACTTATCAAACCGTAACTTTAACTTATAAAACCGTATCTTCAACTTGTCAAAATATAACTTTAACTCTTTAAAACGGAACTTTAACTTAACAAAATGTTACTTTAACTTGTCAAAACGTAACTTTAACTTGTAAAAAACGTAACTATAACTTGTCAAAATGAAACTTTAACTTGTCAAAACATTAATTTAACTTCTAAAAAGTGCAACTTTAACTTCTCAAAATGTAACTTTAACTTATGAAAACGTAACTTTAACATATAAAACCGTATCTTCCACTTGTCAAAATGTAACTTTAAAATGTCAAAATATAACTTTAACTTGTAAAATCGTATCTTAAACTTATCAAAATGTAACTTTAACTCTTCAAAACGTAACTTTAACTTGTCAATATTTAACTTAAACTTTTCAAAACGTAACTTTAACTTGTAAAAAGTGTAACTTTAACTTGTCTAAATGAAACTTTAACTTATCAAAACGTAACTTTAACGTATAAAACCGTATCTTTAACTTGTCAAAATGTAACATTTAAATGTAAAAATATACCTTTATCTTGTAAAATCGTAACTTCAACTTGTCAAAATGTAACTTTAACTCTTCAAAACGGAACTTTAACTTTACTAAATGTAACTTTAAAACGTAATATTAACTTGTAAAAAACGTAACTATAACTGGTCAAAATGTAAGTTTAACTTGTCAAAACGTAACTTTAACTTGTAAAAAGTGTAACTTTAACTTGTAAAAATCTAACTCTAACTTGCAAAAAACGTAACTATAACTTATAAAAATGTAACTTTAACTTATTAAAACGTAACTTTAACTTCTATAAAGTGTAACTTTAACTTGTCCAAATGTAACTTTAACTTATCAAAACGTAACTTTAACTTATAAAACCTTATCTTCCACTTGTCAAAACGTAACTTTAAAATGTAAAAATATAACTTTAACTTGTCAAATCGTATCTTAAACTTGTCAAAATGTAACTTTAACTTTTCAAAACGTAACTTTAACTTGTCAAAATTTAACTTTAACTTATCAAAACGTAACTTTAACTTATAAAACCGTATCTTCAAGTTGTCAAAATGTAACTTTAACTCTTCAAAATGGAACTTTAACTTTACAAAGTGTAACTTTAACTTGTCAAACCGTAACTTTAACAAGTAAAACCGTATCTTCCACTTGTCAAAATGTAACTTTAAAATGTCAAAATATAACTTTAACTTGCCAAATCGTATCTTAAACATGTCAAAATGTAACTTAAACTCTTCAAAACGTAACTTTAACTTGTCAAAATGTAACTTTAACTTGTCAAAACGTAACTTTAACTTGTAAAAAGTGTAACTTTAACTTGTCAAAATTGAACTTTAACTTATCAAAATATAACTTTAACATATATAACCGTATCTTTAACTTGTCAAAATGTAACTTTAACTTATCAAAACGTAACTTTAACATATAAAACCGTATCTTCCTCTTGTCAAAATGTAACTTTAAAATGTCAAAATATAACTTTAACTTGCCAAATCGTATCTTAAACTTGTCAAAATGTAACTTACTATTCAAAACGTAACTTTAACTTGTCAAAATGTAACTTTAAATTGTCAAAACGTAACTTTAACTTGTAAAAAGTGTAACTTTAACTTGTCAAAATGTAACTTTAACTTATCAAAACATAACTTTAACATATATAACCGTATCTTTAACTTGTCAAAATGTAACTTTTAAATGTTAAAATATAACTTTAACTTGTAAACTCGTAACTTCAACTTGTCAAAATGTAACATTAACTGTTTAAAACGTAACTTTAACTTGTCAAAATTTAATTTTAACTTGTCAAAACTTAACTTTAACTTGTAAAAAGTGTAACTTTAACTTATCAACACGTAACTTTAATTTATAAAACCGTATCTTTAACTTGACACAATGTAACTATAAAATGTCAAAATATAACTTTATCTTGTCAGATCGTAACTTTAACTTATCAAATCGTATCTTAAACTTGTCAAAATGTAACTTTAACTATTCAAAACGTAACTTTAACTTGTCAATATGTAACTTTAACTTGTCAAAACGTAACTTTAACTTGTAAAAAGTGTAACTTTAACTTGTCAAAATGTAACTTTAACTTATCAAAACGTAACTTTAACATATATAACCGTATCTTCCACTTGTCAAAATGTAACTTTAAAATGTTAAAATATAACTTTAACTTGCCAAATCGTATTTTAAACTTGTCAAAATGTAACTTTAACTCTTCAAAACGTAATTTAAACTTGTCAAAGTGTAACTTTAACTTGTCAAAATGTAACTTTAACTTGTCAAAACGTAACTTTGTCTTCTAAAAAGTGTAACTTTAACTTGTCAAAATATAACTTTAACTTATCAAAACATAACTTTAACATATAAAACCGTATCTTTAACTTGTCAAAATGTAACTTTTAAATGTCAAATAATAACTTTAACTTGTAAAATCGTAACTTCAACTTGTCAAAATGTAACTTTAACTCTTCAATACGTAACTTTAAAATGTCAAAATATAACTTTAAATTGTCAAATCGTATCTTAAACTTGTCAAAATGTAACTTTAACTCTTCAAAACGTAACTTTAACTTGTCAAAATTTAACTTTAACTTGTCAAAACGTAACTTTAACTTGTAAAAAGTGTAATTTTAAAATGTCAAAATGTAACTTTAACTTATAAAAACGTAAATTTAACTTATAAAACCGTATCTTCAACCTATCAAAATGCAACTTTTACTCTTTAAAACGTAACTTTAACTTTATAACATGTTACTTTAACTTGTCAAAACGTAACTATAACTTGTAAAAAACGTTACTATAACTTGTCAAAATGTAACTTTAACTTGTCAAAACTTAACTTTAACTTATAAAACCATATCTTCAACTTGTCGAAATGTAACTTTTACTCTTCAAAACGTAACTTTAACTTTATAAAATGTAACTTTAACTTGTCAAAACGTAACTTTAACTTGTAAAAAACGTAACTATAACTTGTCAAAAAGTAACTTTAACTTGTCAAAATATAACTTTAACTTGTAAATACTGTAACTTTAACTTGTCAAAATGTTACTTTAACTTATCAAAACGTAACTTTAACTTATAAAACCGTATCTTCAACTTGTTAAAATTTAACTTTAACTCTTCAAAACGAAACTTTAACTTTACAAAATGTAACTATAACTTGTCAAAATGTAACTTTAACTTATTAAAACGTAACTTTAACTTCTAAAAAGTGTAACTTTAACTTGTCAAAATGTAACTTAAACTTATAAAAACGTAACTTTAACTTATAAAACCTTAGCTTCAACTTGTCAAAATGTAACTTTAAAATATCAAAATATAACTTTAACTTGTCAAATCGTATCTTAAACTTGTCAAAATGTAACTTTAACTTTTCAAAACGTAACTTTAACTTGTCAAAATTTAACTTTAACTTGTAAAAAGTGTAACTTTAACTTGTAAAAAAATAACTTTAACTTATCAAAACATAACTTTAACTTGTCAAATTGTAACTTTAACTTATTAAAACGTAACTTTAACTTCTTAAAAGTGTAACTTTAACTTGCAAAATATAACTTTAACTTATCAAAACGTAACTTAAACTTATAAAACCTTATCTTCAACTTGTCAGAATGTAACTTTAAAATGTCAAAATATACCTTTAACTTATCAAATCGTATCTTAAACTTGTCAAAATGTAACTTTAACTCTTCAAAACGTAACTTTAAAATGTCAAAATATAACTTTAACTTGTCAAATCGTATCTTAAACTTGTCAAAATGTAACTTTAACTTTTCAAAACGTAACTTTAAGTTGTCAAAATTTAACTTTAACTTATCAAAACGTAACTTTAACTTATAAAACCGTATCTTCAACTTGTCAAAATGTAATTTAACTCTTCAAAATGGAACTTTAACTTTACAAAATGTAACTATAACTTGTCAAAATGTAACTTTAACTTGTCAAAACGTAACTTTGACTTCTAAAAAGTGCAGCTTTAACTTGTCAAAATGTAACTTTAACTTATCAAAACGCAACTTTAACATATAAAACCGTATCTTCCACTTGTCAAAATGTAACTTTAAAATGTCAAAATATATCTTTAACTTGCCAAATCGTATCTTAAACTTGTCAAAATGTAACTTTAACTCTTCAAAACGTAACTTTAACATGTCAAAATGTAACTTTAACTTGTAAAAAGTGTAACTATAACTTGTCAAAATTTAACTTTAACTTATCAAAATATAACTTTAACATATATAACCGTATCTTTAACTCGTCAAAATGTAACTTTAACTTATCAAAACGTAACTTTAACATATAAAACCGTATCTTCCACTTGTCAAAATGTAACTTTAAAATTTCAAAATATTACATTAACTTGCCAAATCGTATCTTAAACTTGTCAAAATGTAACTTTAACTATTCAAAACGTAACTTTAACTTGTCAATATGTAACTTTAACTTGTCAAAACGTAACTTTAACTTGTAAAAAGTGTAACTTTAACTTGTCAAAATGTAACTTTAACTTATCAAAACATAACTTTAACATATATAACCGTATCTTCCACTTGTCAAAATGTAACTTTAAAATGTTAAAATATAACTTTAACTTGCCAAATCGTATTTTAAACTTGTCAAAATGTAACTTTAACTCTTCAAAACGTAACTTTAACTTGTCAAAGTGTAACTTTAACTTGTCAAAATGTAACTTTAACTTGTCAAAACGTAACTTTAACTTGTAAAAAGTGTAACTTTAACTTGTCAAAATATAACTTTAACTTATCAAAACATAACTTTAACATATAAAACCGTATCTTTAACTTGTCAAAATGTAACTTTTAAATGTCAAATAATAACTTTAACTTGTAAAATCGTAACTTCAACTTGTCAAAATGTAACTTTAACTCTTCAATACGTAACTTTAAAATGTCAAAATATAACTTTAAATTGTCAAATCGTATCTTAAACTTGTCAAAATGTAACTTTAACTCTTCAAAACGTAACTTTAACTTGTCAAAATTTAACTTTAACTTGTCAAAACGTAACTTTAACTTGTAAAAAGTGTAATTTTAAAATGTCAAAATGTAACTTTAACTTATAAAAACGTAAATTTAACTTATAAAACCGTATCTTCAACCTGTCAAAATGCAACTTTTACTCTTTAAAACGTAACTTTAACTTTATAACATGTTACTTTAACTTGTCAAAACGTAACTATAACTTGTAAAAAACGTTACTATAACTTGTCAAAATGTAACTTCAACTTGTCAAAACGTAACTTTAACTTGTAAAAAGTGTAACTTAAACTTATCAAAACGTAAATTTAACTTATAAAACCATATCTTCAACCTGTCGAAATGTAACTTTTACTCTTCAAAACGTAACTTTAACTTTATAAAATGTAACTTTAACTTGTCAAAACGTAACTTTAACTTGTCAAAAACGTAACTATAACTTGTCAAAAAGTAACTTTAACTTGTCAAAATATAACTTTAACTTGTAAAAACTGTATCTTTAACTTGTCAAAATGTAACTTTAACTTATCAAAACGTAACTTTAACTTATAAAACCGTATCTTCAAGTTGTCAAAATGTAACTTTAACTCTTCAAAACGGAACTTTAACTTTACAAAATGTAACTATAACTTGTCAAAATGCAACTTTAACTTATTAAAACATAACTTTAACTTCTAAAAAGTGTAACTTTAACTTGTCAAAATGTAACTTAAACTTTTCAAAACGTAACTTTAACTTATAAAACCTTATCTTCAACTTGTCAAAATGTAACTTTAAAATGTCAAAATATAACTTTAACTTGTCAAATCGTATCTTAAACTTGTCAAAATGTAACTTTAACTTTTTAAAACGTAACTTTAACTTGTCAAAATTTAACTTTAATTTGTAAAAAGTGTAACTTTAACTTGTAAAAATGTAACTTTAACTTATCAAAACATAACTTTAACTTGTCAGATTGTAACTTTAACTTATTAAAACGTAACTTTCACTTCTTAAAAGTGTAACTTTAACTTGCAAAATATAACTTTAACTTATCAAAACGTAAGTTAAACTTATAAAACCTTATCTTCAACTTGTCAAAATGTAACTTTAAAATGTCAAAATATAACTTTAACTTGTCAAATCGTATCTTAAACTTGTCAAAATGTAACTTTAACTTTTCAAAACGTAACTTTAACTTGTCAAAATTTAACTTTAACTTATCAAAACGTAACTTTAACTTATAAAACCTTATCTTCAACTTGTCAAAATGTAACTTTAATTCTTCAAAATGGCACTTTAACTTTACAAAATGTAACTTTAACTTGTCAAAGCGTAACTTTAACTTGTAAAAAACGTAACTATAACTTGTCAAAATGTAACTTTAACTTGTCAAAACGTAACTTTGTCTTCTAAAAAGTGCAACTTTAACTTGTCAAAATGTAACTTTAACTTATAAAAACGTAACTTTAACATATAAAATCGTATCTTCCAATTATCAAAATGTAACTTTAAAATGTCAAAATATAACTTTAACTTGCCAAATCGTATCTTAAACTTGTCAAAATGTAACTTTAACTCTTCAAAACGTAACTTTAACTTGTCTAAATTTAACTTTAACTTGTCAAAACATAACTTTAACTTGTAAAAAGTGTAACTTTAACTTGTCAAAATTTAACTTTAACTTATCAAAATATAACTTTAACATATATAACCGTATCTTTAACTTGTCAAAATGTAACTTTAACTTATCAAAACGTAACTTTAACATATAAAACCATATCTTCCACTTGTCAAAATGTAACTTTAAAATGTCAAAATATAACTTTAACTTGCCAAATCGTATCTTAAACTTGTCAAAATGTAACTTTAACTATTCAAAACGTAACTTTAACTTGTCAATATGTAACTTTAACTTGTCAAAACGTAACTTTAACTTGTAAAAAGTGTAACTTTAACTTGTCAAAATGTAACTTTAACTTATCAAAACATAAATTTAACATATATAACCGTATCTTTAACTTGTCAAAATGTAACTTTTAAATGTTAAAATATAACTTTAACTTGTAAACTCGTAACTTCAACTTGTCAAAATGTAACTTTAATTCTTTAAAACGTAACTTTAACTTGTCAAAATTTAACTTTAACTTGTCAAAACTTAACTTTAACTTGTAAAATGTGTAACTTAAACTTATCAAAACGTAACTTTAACTTATAAAACCTTATCTTCAACTTGTCAAAATGTAACTTTAAAATGGCAAAATATAACTTTAACTTGTCAAAACGTATCTTAAACTTGTCAAATGTAACTTTAACTTTTCAAAACGTATCTTAAACTTGTCAAAATTTAACTTTAACTTGTAAAAAGTGTAACTTTAACTTGTCAAAATGTAACTTTAACTTATCAAAACATAACTTTAACTTGTCAAATTGAAACTTTAACTTATTAAAACGTAACTTTAACTTCTTAAAAGTGTAAATTTAACTTGTCAAAATGTAACTTTAACTTATAAAAACGTAACTTAAACTTATAAAACTTTATCTTCAACTTGTCAAAATGTAACTTTAAAATGTCAAAATATACCTTTAACTTGTCAAATCGTATCTTAAACTTGTCAAAATGTAACTTTAACTCTTCAAAACGTAACTTTAAAATGTCAAAATATATGTTTAACTTGTCAAATCGTATCTTAAACTTGTCGAAATGTAACTTTAACTCTTCAAAACGTAACTTTAACTTGTCAAAATTTAACTTTAACTTATAAAACCGTATCTTCAACTTGTCAAAATGTAACTTTAACTCTTCAAAACGGAACTTTAACTTTACAAAATGTAACTATAATTTGTCAAAATGTAACTTTAACTTATTAAAACGTAACTTTCACTTCTAAAAAGAGTAACTTTAACTTGTCAAAATGTAACTTTAACTTATCAAAACGTAAATTTAACTTATAAAACTGTATCTTCAACCTGTCAAAGTGTAATTTTAACTCTTCAAAACGTAACTTTAACTTTATAAAATGTAACTTTAACTTGTCAAAACGTAATTTTAACTTGTCAAAAAGGTTACTATAACTGGTTAAAATGTAACTTTACCTTGTCAAAACGTAACTTTAACTTGTAAAAAGTTTAACTTTAACTTATCAAAACGTATATTTAACTTATAAAACTGTATCTTCAACCTGTCAAAATCTAACTTTTACTCTTCAAAACGTAACTTTAAGTTTATAAAATGTAACTTTAACTTGTCAAGACGTAACTTTAACTTGTACAAAACGTAACTATAACTTGTCAAAATGTAACTTTAACTTGTCAAAATATAACTTTCAACTTGTAAAAAGTGTAACTTTAACTTGTCAAAATGTAACTTTAACTTATCAAAACGTAACTTTAACTTATAAAACCGTATCTTCAACTTTTCAAAATGTAACTTTAACTCTTCAAAACGGAACTTTAACTTTACAAAATGTAACTTTAACTTGTCAAAATCTAACTTTAACTTGTAAAAAACGTAACTATAACTTGTCAAAATGTAACTTTAACTTATTGAAACATAACTTTAACTTCTAAAAAGTGTAACTTTAACTTGTCAAAATGTAACTTTAAAATGTCAAAATATAACTTTAACTAGTCAAATCGTATCTTAAAATTGTCAAAATGTAACTTTAACTCTTCAAAACGTAACTTTAACTTGTCAAAATTTAACTTTAACTTGTCAAAACGTAACTTTAACTTGTCAAAATGTAACTTTAACTTATAAAACCGTATCTTCAACTTGTAAAAACGTAACTTTAACTCTTCAAAACAGAACTTTAACTTTACAAAATGTAACTTTAAATTGTCAAAATGTAACTTTAACTTATTAAAACGTAACTTTCACTTCTAAAAAGTGTAACTTTAACTTGTCAAAATGTAACTTTAACTTATCAAAACGTAAATTTAACTTATAAAACTGTATCTTCAACCTGTCAAAGTGTAATTTTAACTCTTCAAAACGTAACTTTAACTTTATAAAATGTAACTTTAACTTGTCAAAACGTAATTTTAACTTGTCAAAAAGGTTACTATAACTGGTTAAAATGTAACTTTACCTTGTCAAAACGTAACTTTAACTTGTAAAAAGTTTAACTTTAACTTATCAAAACGTATATTTAACTTATAAAACTGTATCTTCAACCTGTCAAAATCTAACTTTTACTCTTCAAAACGTAACTTTAAGTTTATAAAATGTAACTTTAACTTGTCAAGACGTAACTTTAACTTGTACAAAACGTAACTATAACTTGTCAAAATGTAACTTTAACTTGTCAAAATATAACTTTCAACTTGTAAAAAGTGTAACTTTAACTTGTCAAAATGTAACTTTAACTTATCAAAACGTAACTTTAACTTATAAAACCGTATCTTCAACTTTTCAAAATGTAACTTTAACTCTTCAAAACGGAACTTTAACTTTACAAAATGTAACTTTAACTTGTCAAAATCTAACTTTAACTTGTAAAAAACGTAACTATAACTTGTCAAAATGTAACTTTAACTTATTAAAACGTAACTTTAACTTCTAAAAAGTGTAACTTTAACTTGTCAAAATGTAACTTTAAAATGTCAAAATATAACTTTAACTAGTCAAATCGTATCTTAAAATTGTCAAAATGTAACTTTAACTCTTCAAAACGTAACTTTAACTTGTCAAAATTTAACTTTAACTTGTCAAAACGTAACTTTAACTTGTCAAAATGTAACTTTAACTTATAAAACCGTATCTTCAACTTGTAAAAACGTAACTTTAACTCTTCAAAACAGAACTTTAACTTTACAAAATGTAACTTTAAATTGTCAAAATGTAACTTTAACTTATTAAAACGTAACTTTAACTTCTAAAAAGTGTAACTTTAAGTTGTCAAAATGTAACTTAAACTTATCAAAACGTAACTTTAACTTATAAAGCCTTATCTTCAACTTGTCAAAATGTAACTTTAAAATGTCAAAATATAACTTTAACTTGTCAAATCATATCTTAAACTTGTCAAAATGTAACTTTAACTTTTCAAAACGTAACTTTAACTTGTAAAAAGTGTAACTTTAACTTGTCAAAATGTAACTTTATCTTATCAAAACATAACTTTAACATGTCAAATTGTAACTTTAACCTATTAAAACGTAGCTTTAACTTCTTAAATGTGTAACTTTAACTTGCAAAATGTATCTTTAACTTATCAAAACGTAACTTAATCATATAAAACCTTATCTTCAACTTGTCAAAATGTAACTTTAAAATGTCAAAATACACCTTTAACTTGTCAAATCGTATCTTAAACTTGTCAAAATGTAACTTTAACTCTTTAAAACGTAACTTTAAAATGTCAAAATATAACTTTGACTTGTCAAATCGTATCTTAAACTTGTCAAAATGTAACTTTAACTCTTCAAAACGTAACTTTAACTTGTCAAAATTTAACTTTAACTTATCAAAACGTAACTTTAACTTATAAAACCGTATCTTCAACTTGTCAAAATGTACCTTAACTCTTCAAAACGGAACATTAACTTTACAAAATGTAACTTTAACTTGTCAAACCGTAACTTTAACTTGTAAAAAACGTAACTATAACTTGTCAAAATGTAACTTTAACTTGTCAAAACGTAACTTTGACTTCTAAAAAGTGCAACTTTAACTTGTCAAAATGTAACTTTAACTTATCAAAACGTAACTTTAACATATAAAACCGTATCTTCCACTTGTCAAAATGTAACTTTAAAATGTCAAAAAATAACTTTAACTTGCCAAATCGTATCTTAAACTTGTCAAAATGTAACTTTAACTCTTCAAAACGTAACTTTAACTTGTCAAAATCTAACCTTAACTTGTCAAAACGTAACTTTAACTTGTAAAAAGTTTAACTTTAACTTGTCAAAATGTAACTTTAATTTATCAAAACATAACTTTAACATATAAAACCGTATCTTTAACTTGTCAAAATGTAACTTTTAAATGTCAAAATATAACTTTAACATGTAAAATCGTAACTTCAACTAGTCAAAATGTAACTTTAACTCTTCAAAACGTAACTTTAAAATGTCAAAATATAACTTTAACTTATCAAATCGTATCTTAAACATGTCAAAATGTAACTTTAACTCTTCAAAACGTAACTTTAACTTGTCAAAATTTAACTTTAACTTGTCAAAACGTAACTCTAACTTGTAAAAAGTGTAACTTTAACTTGTCAAAATGTAACTTTAACTTATCAAAACGTAAATTTAACTTATAAAACCGTATCTTCAACCTGTCAAAATGTAACTTTTACTCTTCAAAACGTAACTTTAACTTTATAAAATGTAACTTTAACTTGTCAAAACGTAACTTTAACTTGTAAAAAACGTTACTATAACTTGTCAAAATGTAACTTTAACTTGTCAAAACATAACTTTAACTTGTAAAAAGTGTAACTTTAACTTATCAAAACGTAAATTTAACTTATAAAACCATATCTTCAACCTGTCAAAATGTAACTTTTACTCTTTAAAACGTAACTTTAACTTTATAAAAAGTAACTTTAACTTGTCAAAACGTAATTTTAACTTGTAAAAAACGTAACTATAACTTGTCAAAAAATAACTTTAACTTGTCAAAATATAACTTTAACTTGTAAAAACTGTAACTTTAACTTGTGAAAATGTAATTTTAACTTATCAAAACGTAACTTTAACTTATAAAACCGTATCTTCAACTTGTAAAAATATATCTTTAACTCTTCAAAACGGAACTTTAACTTTACAAAATGTAACTATAACTTGTCAAAATGTAACTTATTAAAACGTAACTTTAACTTCTAAAAAGTGTAACTTTAACTTGTCAAAATGTAACTTAAACTTATCAAAACGTAACTTTAACTTATAAAACCTAATCTTCAACTTGTAAAAATGTAACTTTAAAATGTCAAAATATAACTTTAACTTGTCAAATCGTATCATAAACTTGTCAAAATGTAACTTTAACTTTTCAAAACGTAACTTTAACTTGTCAAAATTTAACTTTAACTTGTAATAAGTGTAACTTTAACTTCTCAAAATGTAACTTTAACTTATCAAAACATAACTTTAACTTGTCAAATTGTAACTTTAACTTATTAAAACGTAACTTTAACTTGTAAAAAGTGTAACATTAACTTGTCAAAATGTAACTTTAACTTATCAAAACATAACTTTAACATATAAAACCGTATCTTTAACTTGTCAAAATGTAACTTTAAAATGTCAAAATATACCTTTAACTTGTTAAATCGTATCTTAAACTTGTCAAAATATAACTTTAACTCTTCAAAACGTAACTTTAAAATGTCAAAATATAACTTTAACATGGCAAATCGTATCTTAAACTTGTCGAAATGTAACTTTAACTCTTCAAAACGTAAGTTTAACTTCTCAAAATTTAACTTTAACTTGTAAAAAGTGTAACTTTAACTTGTCAAAATGTAACTTTAACTTATCAAAACGTAAATTTAACTTATAAAACTGTATCTTCAACCTGTCAAAATATAACTTTTACTCTTCAAAAAGTAACTTTAACTTTATAAAATGTAACTTTAACTTATCAAAACGTAACTTTAACTTGTAAAAAACGTTACTATAACATGTCAAAATGTAACTTTAACCTACCAAAACGTAACTTTAACTTGTAAAAAGTGTAACTTTAACTTGTCAAAATGTAACTTTAACTTATCAAAACGATAATTTAACTTATAAAACCGTATCTTCAACCTGTCAAAATGTAACTTTTACTCTTCAAAACGCAACTTTAACTTTATAAAATGTAACTTTAACTTGTCAAAACGTAACTTTAACTTGTAAAAATCGTTACTATAACTTGTCAAAATGTAACTTTAACTTGTCAAAACATAACTTTAACTTGTAAAAAGTGTAACTTTAACTTATCAAAACGTAAACTTAACTTATAAAACCATATCTTCAACCTTTCAAAATGTAACTTTTACTCTTTAAAACGTAACTTTAACTTTATAAAAAGTAACTTTAACTTGTCAAAACGTAATTTTAACTTGTAAAAAACGTAACTATAACTTGTCAAAAAATAACTTTAACTTGTCAAAATATAACTTTAACTTGTAAAAACTGTAACTTTAACTTGTCAAAATGTAATTTTAACTTATCAAAACGTAACTTTAACTTATAAAACCGTATCTTCAACTTGTAAAAATATAACTTTAACTCTTCAAAACGGAACTTTAACTTTACAAAATGTAACTATAACTTGTCAAAATGTAACTTATTAAAACGTAACTTTAACTTCTAAAAAGTGTAACTTTAACTTGTCAAAATGTAACTTAAACTTATCAAAACGTAACTTTAACTTATAAAACCTAATCTTCCACTTGTAAAAATGTAACTTTAAAATGTCAAAATATAACTTTAACTTGTCAAATCGTATCTTAAACTTGTCAAAATGTAACTTTAACTTTTCTAAACGTAACTTTAACTTGTCAAAATTTAACTTTAACTTGTAATAAGTGTAACTTTAACTTCTCAAAATGTAACTTTAACTTATCAAAACATAACTTTAACTTGTCAAATTGTAACTTTAACTTATTAAAACGTAACTTTAACTTGTAAAAAGTGTAACATTAACTTGTCAAAATGTAACTTTAACTTATCAAAACATAACTTTAACATATAAAACCGTATCTTTAACTTGTCAAAATGTAACTTTAAAATGTCAAAATATACCTTTAACTTGTTAAATCGTATCTTAAACTTGTCAAAATGTAACTTTAACTCTTCAAAACGTAACTTTAAAATGTCAAAATATAACTTTAACATGGCAAATCGTATCTTAAACTTGTCGAAATGTAACTTTAACTCTTCAAAACGTACCTTTAACTTCTCAAAATTTAACTTTAACTTGTCAAAACGTAACTTTAACTTGTAAAAAGTGTAACTTTAACTTGTCAAAATGTAACTTTAACTTATCAAAACGTAAATTTAACTTATAAAACTGTATCTTAAACTTGTCAAAATATAACTTTTACTCTTCAAAACGTAACTTTAACTTTATAAAATGTAACTTTAACTTGTCAAAACGTAACTTTAACTTGTAAAAAACGTTAATATAACTTGTCAAAATGTAACTTTAACCTACCAAAACGTAACTTTAACTTGTAAAAAGTGTAACTTTAACTTGTCAAAATGTAACTTTAACTTATCAAAACGTAAATTTAACTTATAAAACCGTATCTTCAACCTGTCAAAATGTAACTTTTACTCTTCAAAACGTAACTTTAACTTTATAAAATGTAACTTTAACTTGTTAAAACGTAACTGTTACTTGTAAAAAACGTTACTATAACTTGTCAAAATGTAACTTTAACTTGTCAAAATATAACTTTAACATGTAAAAACTGTAACTCTAACTTGTCAAAATGTAACTTTAACTTATCAAAATGTAACTTTAACTTATAAAACCGTATCTTCAACTTGTAAAAATGTAACTTTAACTCTTCAAAACTGAACTTTAACTTTACAAAATGTAACTATAACTTGTCAAAATGTAACTTATTAAAACGTAACTTTAACTTCTAAACAGTGTAACTTTAACTCGTCAAAATGTAACTTAAACTTATCAAAACGTAACTTTAACTTATAAAACCTAATCTTCAACTTGTAAAAATGTAACTTTAAAATGTCAAAATATAACTTTAACTTGTCAAATCGTATCTTAAACTTGTCAAAATGTAATTTTAACTTTTCAAAACGTAACTTTAACTTGTCAAAATTTAACTTTAACTTTTAAAAAGTGTAACTTTAACTTGTCAAAATGTAACTTTAACTTATCAAAACATAACTTTAACTTGTCAAATTGTAACTTTCACTTAATAAAACGTAACTTTAACTTCTTAAAAGTGTAACATTAACTTGTCAAAATGTAACTTTAACTTGTAAAAAGTGTAACTTTAACTTGTCAAAATGTAACTTTAACTTATTAAAACGTAACTTTAACTTCTTAAAAGTGTAACTTTAACTTGTCAAACCTAACTTTAACTTGTAAAAAGTGTAACATTAACTTGTCAAAATGTAACTTTAACTTATCAAAACATAACTTTAACATATAAAACCGTATCTTTAACTTGTCAAAATGTAACTTTAAAATGTCAGAATATACCTTTAACTTGTCAAATCGTATCTTAAACTTGTCAAAATGTAACTTTAACTTGTAAAAAGTGTAACTTTAACTCTTCAAAACATAACTTTAACTTGTCAAAATGTAACTTCAACTTGTCAAAACGTAACTTTAACTTGTAAAAAGTGTAACTTTAACTTATCAGCACGAAACTATAACTTATAAAACCGTATCTTTAACATGACAAAATGTAAATTTAAAATGTCAAAATATAACTTTATCTTGTCAAATCGTAACTTTAACTTGTCAAAATGTAACTTTTACTCTTCAAAACGTAACTTTAACTTGATAAAATGTAACTTTAACTTGTCAAAACGTAACTTTAACTTGTAAAGAACGTAACTATAACTTGTCAAAATGTAACTTTAACTTGTCAAAATGTAACTTTAACTTGTAAAAAGTGTAACTTTAACTTGTTAAAATGTAACTTTAACTTATCAAAACGTAACTTTAACTTATAAAACCGTATCTTCAACTTGTTAAAATGTAACTTTGAAATGTCAAAATATAACTATAACTTGTCAATCGTATCTTAAACTTGTCAAAATGTAACTTTAACTCTTCAAAACGTAACTTTAACTTGTAAAAATTTAACTTTAACTCGTCAAAATATAACTTTAACTTGTAAAAAGTGTAACTTTAAATTGTCAAAATGTAACTTTAACTTATTAAATCGTAACTTTAACATATAAAACCGTAAAAAATCGTAATATCAACTTATCAAAAATTTAACTTGTAAAAAATGTAACTTTTAAATGTTAAATATAACTTTAACTTGTAAAATCGTAATATCAACTTATCAAAATATAACTTTAACTCTTCAAACCGTAACTTTAACTTGTCAAAATGTAACTTTAACTTGTCAAAATGTAACTTTTACTTGTCCAAACGTAACTTTATCTTGTAAAAAGTGTAACTTTAACTTATCAACACGTAACTGTAACTTATAAAACCGTATCTTTAACTTGACTAAATGTAACTTTAAAATTTCAAAATATAACATTATCTTGTCAAATCGTAACTTTAACTTGTCAAAATGTAACTTTAACTCTTCAAAACGTAACTTTAACTTTATAAAATATAACTTTAACTAGTCAAAACGTAACTTTAACTTGTAAAAAATGTAACTATAACTTGTCAAAATGTAACTTTAACTTGTCAAAATGTAATTTTAACTTGTAACAAGTGTAACTTTAACTTGTCAAAATGTAACTTTAACTTATCAAAATGTAACTGTAACTTATAAAACCGTATCTTCAACTTCTCAAAATGTAACTTTAACTCTTCAAATCGGAACTTTAACTTTACAACATGTAACTTTAACTTGTCAAAATCTAACTTTAACTTGTAAAAAACATAACTATAACTTGTCAAAATGTAACTCTAACTTGTCAAAACGTAACTTTAACTTCTAAAAAGTGTAACTTTAACTTGTCAAAATGTAACTTTTACGTATCAAAACGTAACTTTAACATATAAAACCGCATATTTAACTTGTCAAAATGTAACTTTAAAATGTCAAAATATAACTTTAACTTCTAAAAAGTGTAACTTTAACTTGTCAAAATGTAACTTTAACTTGTCAAAATGTAACTTTAACTTGTCAAAACGTAACTTTAACTTCTAAAAAGTGTAACTTTAACTTGTCAAAATGTAACTTTAAGTTATGAAAACGTAACTTTAACATATAAAACCGTATCTTTCACTTGTCAAAATGTAACTTTAATTTGTCAAAATGTAACTTTAACTTGTCAAAATGTAACTTTAACTTGTCAAAATGTAACTTTAACTTGTCAAACGTAACTTTAACTTGTAAAACGTGTAAATTAAAATTATCAACACGTAACTTTAACTAATAAAACCGTATCTTTACTTTAAATAAATGTAACTTTAAAATATCAAAATATAACTTTATCTTGTCAAATCGTAACTTCAACTTCTAAAAATGTAACTATAACTCTTCAAAACGTAACTTTAACTTTATAAAATGTAACTTTAAATTGTTAAAACGTAACTGTAACCTGTAAAAAACGTAACTATAACTTGTCAAAATGTAACTTTAATTTGTTAAAATGTAACTTTAACTTCTAAAAAGTGTAACTTTAACTTGTCAAAATGTAACTTTAACTTATCAAAACGTAAAATTAACTTATAAAACCGTATTTTAAACCTGTCAAAATGTAACTTTAACTCTTGAAAAGGGAACTTTAACTTTACAAAATGTAACTTTAACTTGTCAAAATCTAACTGTACTTGTCAAAACGTAATTTTAACTTGTCAAAACGTAACTTTAACTTGTAAAAAATGTAACTTTAACTTGTAAAAAGTTTAACTTTAACTTGTCAAAATGTAACTTTAACTTATCAAAACGTAACTTTAACTTATAAAACCGTATCTTCAACTTGTCAAAATGTAACTTTAACTCTTCAAAATGGAACTTTAACTTTAGAAAATGTAACTTTAACTTGTCAAAACGTAACCTTACCTTGTAAAAAACGTAACTATAACTTGTTAAAATGAAACTTTAACTTGTCAAAACATAATTTTAATTTCTAAAAAGTGCAACTTTAAATTGTCAAAATGTAACTTTAACTTATCAAACCGTAACTTTAACATATAAAACCGTATCTTTCACTTGTCAAAATGTAACTTTAATTTGTCAAAATGTAACTTTAAGTTGTCAAAATGTAACTTTAACTTGTCAAAACGTAACTTTAACTTGTAAAAAGTGTAACTTAAACTTATCAACACGTAACTTTAACTTATAAAACCGTATCTTGAACTTGAATAAATGTAACTTTAAAATGTCAAAATATAACTTTATCTTGTCAAATCGTAACTTTAACTTGTCAAAATGTAACTTTAACTCTTCAAAACGTAACTTTAAAATGTCAAAATATAACTTTAACTTGTCAAATCGTATCTTAAACTTGTCAAAATGTAACTTTAACTTGTCAAATCGTATCTTAAACTTGTCAAAATGTAACTCTTTAAAACGGAACTTTAACTTTACAAAATGTAACTTTAACTTATTAAAAACGTAACTATAACTTGTCAAAATGTAACTTTAACTTGTCAAAATGTAACTTTAACTTGTAAAAAGTGTAACTTTAACTTGTCAAAATGTAACTTTAATTTATCAAAACGTAACTTTAACTTATAAAACCGTATCTTCAACTTCTAAAAATGTAATTCTTCAAAACGGAACTTTAACTTTACAAAATTTAATTTTAACTTGTAAAAAACGTAACTATAACTTGTCAAAATGTAACTTTAACTTGAAAAAAAAGTAACTATAACTTGTCAAAATGTAACTTTAACTTGTCAAAACGTAACTTTAACTTCTAAAAAGTATAACTTTAACTTGTCAAAACGTAACTTTAACTTGTGAAAAACGTAACTTTAACTTGTAAAAAGTGTAACTATAACTTGTCAAAATGTAACTTTAACTTGTTAAAATGTAACTTTAACTTGTAAAAAGTGTAACTTTAACTTGTCAAAATGTAACTTTAACTTATCAAAACGTAAAATTAACTTATAAAACCGTATTTTAAACCTGTCAAAATGTAACTTTAACTCTTGAAAAGGGAACTTTAACTTTACAAAATGTAACTTAAACTTGTCAAAATCTAACTGTACTTGTCAAAACGTAATTTTAACTTGTCAAAACGTAACTTTAACTTGTTAAAAACGTAACTTTAACTTGTAAAAAGTGTAACTTTAACTTGTCAAAATGTAACTTTAACTTATCAAAACGTAACTTTAACTTATAAAACCGTATCTTCAACTTGTCAAAATGTAACTTTAACTCTTCAAAACGGAACTTTAACTTGAGAAAATGTAACTTTAACTTGTCAAAACGTAACCTTACCTTGTAAAAAACGTAACTATAACTTGTTAAAATGAAACTTTAACTTGTCAAAACGTAATTTTAATTTCTAAAAAGTGCAACTTTAAATTGTCAAAATGTAACTTTAACTTATCAAAACGTAACTTTAACATATAAAACCGTATCTTTCACTTGTCAAAATGTAACTTTAATTTGTCAAAATGTAACTTTAAGTTGTCAAAATGTAACTTTAACTTGTCAAAACGTAACTTTAACTTGTAAAAAGTGTAACTTAAACTTATCAACACGTAACTTTAACTTATAAAACCGTATCTTTAACTTGAATAAATGTAACTTTAAAATGTCAAAATATAACTTTATCTTGTCAAATCGTAACTTTAACTTGTCAAAATGTAACTTTAACTCTTCAAAACGTAACTTTAAAATGTCAAAATATAACTTTAACTTGTCAAATCGTATCTTAAACTTGTCAAAATGTAACTTTAACTTGTCAAATCGTATCTTAAACTTGTCAAAATGTAACTCTTTAAAACGGAACCTTAACTTTACAAAATGTAACTTTAACTTGTCAAAACGTAACTTTAACTTATTAAAAACGTAACTATAACTTGTCAAAATGTAACTTTAACTTGTCAAAATGTAACTTTAACTTGTAAAAAGTGTAACTTTAACTTGTCAAAATGTAACTTTAATTTATCAAAACGTAACTTTAACTTATAAAACCGTATCTTCAACTTCTAAAAATGTAATTCTTCGAAACGGAACTTTAACTTTACAAAATTTAATTTTAACTTGTAAAAAACGTAACTATAACTTGTCAAAATGTAACTTTAACTTGAAAAAAACGTAACTATAACTTGTCAAAATGTAACTTTAACTTGTCAAAACGTAACTTTAACTTCTAAAAAGTATAACTTTAACTTGTCAAAACGTAACTTTAACTTGTAAAAAACGTAACTTTAACTTGTAAAAAGTGTAACTTTAACTTGTCAAAATGTAATTTTAGCTTATCAAAATGTAACTTTAACTTATAAAACCGTATTTTCAACTTCTCAAAATGTAACTCTTCAAAACGGAACTTTAACTTTACAAAATGTAACTTTAACTTGTCAAAATCTAACTTTACCTCTTCAAAACGTAACTTTAACTAGTGAAAATTTAACTTTAAGTTGTCAAAACATAACTTTAACTTGTAAAAAGTGTAACTTTAACTTGTCAAAATGTAACTTTAACTTATCAAAACGTAACTTTAACATATAAAGCCGTATCTTCCACTTGTCAAAATGTAACTTTAAAATGTCAAAATATAACTTTAACTTGTCAAATCGTATCTTAAGATTGTCAAAATGTAACTTTAATTCTTCAAAACTTAACTTTAACTTGTCAAAATGTAACTTTAACTCTTCAAAACGTAACTTTAACTTGTCAAAATGTAACTTTAACTTGTCAAAATGTAACTTTAACTTGTCAAAACGTAACTTTAATTTGTAAAAAGTGTAACTTAAAATTATCAACACGTAATTTTAACTTATAAAACCGTATCTTTAACTTGACAAACGTAACTTTAAAATGTCAAAATATAACTTTATCTTGTCAAATCGTAACTTTAACTTGTCAAAATGTAATTTTAAATTATCAAAACGTAACTTTAACTTGAAAAAAACGTAACAATAACTTGTCAAAATGTTACTTTAACGTGTCAAAACGTAACTTTAACTTTATAAAATGTCAAAATATAACTTTATCTTGTCAAAATCGTAACATTAACTTGTCAAAATGTAACTTTAACTCTTCAAAACTTAATTTTAACTTAATAAAATGTAACTTTAACTTGTCAAAACGTAACTTTAACTTGTAAAAAACCTAACTATAACTTGTCAAAATGTAACTTTAACTTGTCAAAATGTAACTTTAACTTGTAAAAATTGTAACTTTAACTTGTCAAAATGTAACTTTAATTTATAAAAACGTAACTTTAACTTATAAAACCGTATCTTCAACTTCTAAAAATGTAATTCTTCAAAACGGAACTTTAACTTAACAAAATTTAATTTTAACTTGTAAAAAACGTAACTATAACTTGTCAAAATGTAACTTTAACTTGAAAAAAACGTAACTATAACTTGTCAAAATGTAACTTTACTTTGTCAAAACGTAACTTTAACTTCTAAAAAGTATAACTTTAACTTGTCAAAACGTAACTTTAACTTGTAAAAAACGTAACTTTAACTTGTAAAAAGTGTAACTTTAACTTGTCAAAATGTAAATTTAGCTTATCAAAACGTAACTTTAACTTATAAAACCGTATTTTCAACTTCTCAAAATGTAACTCTTCAAAACGGAACTTTAACTTTACAAAATGTAACTTTAACTTGTAAAAATCTAACTTTACCTCTTCAAAACGTAACTTTAACTAGTGAAAATTTAACTTTAAGTTGTCAAAACATAACTTTAACTTGTAAAAAGTGTAACTTTAACTTGTCAAAATGTAACTTTAACTTATCAAAACGTAACTTTAACATATAAAGCCGTATCTTCCACTTGTCAAAATGTAACTTTAAAATGTCAAAATGTAACTTTAAGTTGTCAAAATGTAACTTTAACTTGTCAAAACGTAACTTTAACTTGTAAAAAGTGTAACTTAAACTTATCAACACGTAACTTTAACTTATAAAACCGTATCTTGAACTTGAATAAATGTAACTTTAAAATGTCAAAATATAACTTTATCTTGTCAAATCGTAACTTTAATGATGCGAACCAAGCCAACAATGTGACTATGACCCTTCTCAATTTGTTGGATTGGATGCAGACCCTAGGATCCTTCGAGATCAGATTCGGTGAATCCGCGACCCGTAGCTTATGTGGAAGCTCGAACCTTAGAATGATGAAGACGCCACAAACGAGGATGGAAGATCGTTTGATAAGTCGGATATGAACGCCACTAAGAATTTCCTAGATAAGTTCAGAATAGTTTCTTCAAGAAACAAAGAGAAATCTCTCACAAATTCATTCAAAATAAGGATTGTTTTCAATCAGACCATTACAAACCTTATAAAACGTTTTCTTTCCTAAAGTAAAGAAAAAGAAACTGAAATGAAGTAAATACACACTTAATGAGAATTTAAACTTGACTTTAAATGAAATAAAACATGAAACTGATCACATGCTTTGTGAAATTCGGAATCTCCTTTGATGCTGCTTTAAATGGTGTCATAGATGGCCATTAAGTGCTTCATTTGATGCCATAAGCCTTCTCTAATCAGATATTGCTTGGAGAAGTAAGTACAGCTCCTTATTTGACTGAAAAGAGTGTATTTTGGCTCCTTGTTGTTGTGCGTCATGGACAAAACTCTCCATCTCGGACTTGAGTTGTTTAGCTCGTGATCTTGTCATTGGACCTGGTTGATCTCGGAACGGGACATTCTTTACTTGTTCAAGAGTTGAATCCTTCTTGACGTGTTCTTCGTGTGGATCTGTCTCTATGTCCACATCATTCCCTCCATATTGAAAAGGATTTGTCCTCAAATCTGTATCAACATCAAATGGACTCAAGTCAGAAACATTAAACGTTGTATTCACATTATACTCACTTGGTAAATCAAGCTTATATGCATTATCATTAATCCTTTCGAGCACTTGAAAAGGACCATCTCCTCGAGGCAACAACTTGGATCGTCTTTGGACTGGGAATCTTTCTTTTCGCATCAACTTGTTGAGTGCATGACGTCCCTTGTTGGCTTGTTTGATGTATTGCGCAGTTCTCTTCTCTATGTTACTCCGAACCTGTTCGTGGAGTTTCTTCACAAATTCCGCTTTTTTCTCGCCATCTAAATTCAAATGCTCAGAAATAGGTAATGGTGATAGATCCAAAGGAGTCAAGGGATTAAAACCATAAACAATCTCAAATGGTGAAAATCTAGTAGCAGAATGAATTGAACGATTATATGCAAACTCCACATGTGGTAAACACTCTTCCCAAGTCTTAATGTTCTTACTAATTACAGCCCTCAACAAAGTAGACAAAGTTCGATTAACGACCTCTGTTTGACCATCAGTTTGTGGGTGACAAGTAGTAGAAAACAAAAGTTTAGTCCCCAATTTACCCCATAATGTTTTCCAAAAGAAACTTAAGAACTTAGCATCCCTGTCTGAAACAATTGTCCTAGGCATGCCATGTAATCGCACAATCTCTCGAAAGAATAAATTTGCAACATTTGAAGCATCATCTGTTTTGTGACATGGAATAAAATGAGCCATTTTAGAAAATCTATCTACGACCACAAATATTGAATCACGACCACGCCTAGTCTTAGGTAAACCTAAAACGAAATCCATTGAAATATCAATCCAAGGTGAACTAGGAATGGGAAGCGGTGTATATAAACCATTTGGCTGAACTCTTGATTTTGCTTGCTTACATGTTATACATCTCCCAACAATCCTCTCAATATCCCTTTTCATGCGCGGCCAAAAGAAATGTTCTTTCAAGATTCCTATTGTTTTTGCTACCCCAAAATTTCCCATTAACCCTCCTCCATGAGATTCCTGAACTAACAAATCACGCATCGATGAATTAGGCACGCACAACCTATTTTCACGAAACAAAAATCCCTCATTTCTATAAAACTTCCCATGACCTGATTTCTCACAATATGAATATATTTCCTTAAAATCAATATCATCCATGTACAAACCCTTAATGTACTCAAAACCAAGTAATTTAGCATCAAGAATTGAGATCAAGGAATACCTTCGTGAAAGCGCATCAGCAACATTGTTCTCTTTACCTTGTTTGTACCTGATCACGTAAGGAAATTGTTCAAGGAACTCGGACCAGCGAGCGTGTCTTTTATTGAGATTGTGTTGTGTCTTGAAGTGCTTCAATGACTCATGATCGGTGCGAATCACAAACTCCTTCGGCAGAAGGTAATGTTGCCATGTTTGAAGGGCTCGAATCAGCGCATATAACTCCTTATCATAGGTAGGGTAATTCAGAGTGGCACCATTCAATTTCTCGCTAAAGTATGCAATTGGCCGACCATCTTGCATGAGTACCGCTCCAATACCTACACCTGAAGCATCACACTCAATTTCAAAAGCTTTCTCAAAATTAGGCAAACAAAGTAATGGTGCATGGGAAAGCTTATTCTTTAGAATTTTGAACGCCTCTTCTTGTTCCTCGCCCCACAGAAACGGTGCATTCTTTCGTATGACATTTGTGAGTGGTGTTGCGATGGTACTAAAGTCCTTAACAAATCGTCTATAAAATCCAGCAAGACCATGGAAACTCCTCACATGTCCAATATTTGTTGGGGTTGGCCATTCTTGAATCGCTAGCACCTTTTCTTGATCAACCTGTATACCTTGTGCACTAACAACAAATCCAAGAAACACAAGTTTATCTGTGCAAAAAGTGCACTTTCCAAGGTTAGCGAATAACTTTTCTTCCCTAAGCACCTCCAAAACACATTGCAAATGAGAAACATGATCTTTCAAATTTGTGATATAGATTAGAATATCATCAAAATAAACAACCACAAATTTTCCAATGAAAGGACGCAAAACATGATTCATTAATCGCATGAAGGTACTAGGTGCATTACTTAATCCAAATGGCATAACCAACCACTCATATAATCCTTGTTTTGTTTTAAATGCTGTTTTCCATTCATCTCCCTCTCTCAATCTAATCTGGTGGTATCCACTCTTAAGATCTATTTTTGAAAACAAGCAAGACCCATGCAACTCATCAAGCATATCATCTAAACGAGGAATAGGGTACCGATACCTTACCGTGATGTTGTTTATAGCTCGACAATCAGTGCACATTCTCCAAGTTTTATCCTTTTTAGGAACCAAAAGAACTGGTACAGCGCACGGACTCATACTTTCTCTCACGTACCCTCTATCCATCAGCTCTGCCACTTGTCGTTGCAGCTCTTTAGTCTCATCGGGATTTGTCCTATATGCTGGACGGTTTGGAATTGTTGTTCCAGGAATGAAATCAATTTGGTGCTCAATTCCACGAATTGGTGGCAAACCTTTTGGAAGTTCTTCGGGAAACACATCATCAAAAATCTGCAAAAGAGAAGTAATCTGACTAGGCAAAGCTTGATCAGATTCGTTAGTGTTTAAAAACGCCTCTCTATATGTGAGAAATATAATGGGTTGGTTGGCATATATCGCTCGCGTGATATCTCTCTTTGTGGCATATAGGCTTTGTTTTCTCTCAGATTTTCTCTCTTTGGCTAGAACTTGACCCTCTTGTTTTCTCTCTTTGGGTTGTGTTTGATTTTCTTGTTTTCTCTCATCTTTCTTTTTTTCACTCAATTTCTGTGATCTGTTTTGATCCTCAAAAACTTCATGTGGGGTCAGCGGCGTAAGAGTAATTTTGCGCTCTTTGTAGAAAAATGAGTGTTTGTTGGTGAATCCATCGTGTTGTACGCGGCGATCGAATTTCCATGGCCTTCCCAATAGTAGATGGCCAGCTTGCATTGGAACTACATCACATTTCACTTCATCTTCATACTTCCCGATTTGGAATGGTACCAAAACCTGTTTCGTGACGCTCACTTCTCCACTATCGTTCAACCATTGAAGCTTGTACGGGCGAGGATGTTTAAGCGTTTTAAGTCCAAGCTTCTCCACCATTGATGCACTAGCAACATTAGTGCAACTCCCTCCATCTACAATAACGCTGCAAACTTTATCTTTCACATGGCATCGGGTGTGAAATATGTTCTCTCGCTGTACCTTCTCTTCATCTTCCTTGGCATGAGCACTCAAAGCTCTTCTTGAGATCAAAAGGAATTCTCCATGCTCAGGACCAAACTCTTCACCTTCCACCATTGCATCCTCCAATTCTGGCATTTCCGGATCTGCTTCATCTTCACTCGCCTCCGAGTCAATATCTCCATTCTCTCGGATCACCATAACTCGCTGATTGGGGCACTGATTTGCAATATGCCCTCTTCCTTGACATTTAAAACACTTGATCTCACTAGATCGAGATGGTGTTGTTGTTGGTTTCACATGATTCAGGGCTGTTGGTGGGGCTGCTTTTTGCCCAAACCTCTCATTTGAACTTGAAGGTGAATCTTCTTTCTTTGTGAACTTAGATCTCCATGGTTGTTGGGTTGAGCTTTGTTGCGCTTGTCGATGACGCATACTACTTCGCTTCAGCTGCCTTTCCACCTTTAATGCCATATGGACCAGATCCTCCATCTCCACATAATGGTGTAATTCAACCGCGTCACCAATCTCTCTATTTAGGCCATTTAAAAACCTAGCCATTGTGGCTTCTCGATCCTCCTCGATATTGGCCCTGATCAACGTCACTTCCATCTCCTTGTGATACTCATCCACGCTGCGGCTGCCTTGTCGTAGGCTTTGTAACTTGAGGTGTAAATCACGACGGTAGTGACTTGGCACAAATCTTTTCCTTATCGCTCTTTTCATCTCAGCCCAACTTTCAATAGGAAGTTCGTCATCATTCCTTCGATTAGTGGTCAACTGATCCCACCAAACAATGGCATAATCAGTGAACTCAATGGCTGCCAACTTTACTTTTTTCATCTCAGAGTAATTGTGACAATCGAAAACCAATTCCATCTTTCTTTCCCACTCCAAGTACTCCTCTGGATCTGTTCTTCCACGAAACGCTGGGATATTCACTTTAATACTCCCCAGATTATTGTCAACTTCATTACGGTTTCCTCTATCACGTCTTTGCCCATTTCTTCTACGGCTTGCCACAGAATCTCTTTCAAATCTTTCCTCCACATCACTAGCTTCTGATTGTTCTTGGGGATATTGAGGTTGTTCTTGTTGACCACGTTGCTCGACACGTTCTAGACGTTCGTTGATCCGATCCATTTCCTGCCTCATTATTCTTCTTACTTCCCCCATGATAGCCTCAACTTGGAAACGGTTGTTATTGTTTTGTGGCTGGTCATCATTGTTTTCAGCCCCCGACATAATTATTTAGTTCCTGCACAAGTCAACAAATTGTGAAATAAAAAGGCCCTCACTACACTCGCTCACGTGTTTCTCTCGTATTATGAAATTCACTCTATTTGCACTCGTGTTTAGGCACTCAATACATGGCTTTTACCCTCTGATAATCTCACTTACTATTGCCTTTTTCCGCTCGAATTCTCTTTTGTTTCTTTGAAAACTAAACAAACAATAATGTAAAGAAATTCCTTACAGCGACCAAAATCACAACAAACCAAACTTAGAAGAAGGAACAACAACAGAATGAATACATAGTCAAATCTGGAAAAATTTGAATTATTTCACAGAAATGAGAATATAAAACACAAGTAAGGGAAACTAAACTCCAAACAAGAGATTTTGCTATTTTGATTCAGGAAATTTTTTTTTTTTTCGTTTTTTTTTTCTTTGAAGTATAGAGTAACCTGAACGTAATAGATTGAAGTTAGAACAATTGATGATCAGAAACGATTTTTTTTTTTTTTTTGTGAAGATAATAAGCTGGATTTAACAAACTGAAGTTAGAACAAATGATGAACAGCAACCAGACTTTTTTTTTTTTTTTTTTTTGGTAAAGATAATAAGCTGGATATAACAAAGTGAAGCTAGAACGAATGATGAACAGCGACAAGATTTTTTTTTTTTTTTTTTTTTTTTTGGAACTTTGATACAAGAAAAGAAATGATAGATTGAACCTTGACGAACTCGAATTTGCTCTGATACCAACTGATGCGAACCAAGCCAACAATGTGACTATGACCCTTCTCAATTTGTTGGATTGGATGCAGACCCTAGGATCCTTCGAGATCAGATTCGGTGAATCCGCGACCCGTAGCTTATGTGGAAGCTCGAACCTTAGAATGATGAAGACGCCACAAACGAGGATGGAAGATCGTTTGATAAGTCGGATATGAACGCCACTAAGAATTTCCTAGATAAGTTCAGAATAGTTTCTTCAAGAAACAAAGAGAAATCTCTCACAAATTCATTCAAAATAAGGATTGTTTTCAATCAGACCATTACAAACCTTATAAAACGTTTTCTTTCCTAAAGTAAAGAAAAAGAAACTGAAATGAAGTAAATACACACTTAATGAGAATTTAAACTTGACTTTAAATGAAATAAAACATGAAACTGATCACATGCTTTGTGAAATTCGGAATCTCCTTTGATGCTGCTTTAAATGGTGTCATAGATGGCCATTAAGTGCTTCATTTGATGCCATAAGCCTTCTCTAATCAGATATTGCTTGGAGAAGTAAGTACAGCTCCTTATTTGACTGAAAAGAGTGTATTTTGGCTCCTTGTTGTTGTGCGTCATGGACAAAACTCTCCATCTCGGACTTGAGTTGTTTAGCTCGTGATCTTGTCATTGGACCTGGTTGATCTCGGAACGGGACATTCTTTACTTGTTCAAGAGTTGAATCCTTCTTGACGTGTTCTTCGTGTGGATCTGTCTCTATGTCCACATCATTTAACTTGTCAAAATGTAACTTTAACTCTTCAAAACGTAACTTTAAAATGTCAAAATATAACTTTAACTTGTCAAATCGTATCTTAAACTTGTCAAAATGTAACTTTAACTTGTCAAATAGTATCTTAAACTTGTCAAAATGTAACTCTTTAAAACGGAACTTTAACTTTACAAAATGTAACTTTAACTTGTCAAAACGTAACTTTAACTTATTAAAAACGTAACTATAACTTGTCAAAATGTAACTTTAACTTGTCAAAATGTAACTTTAACTTGTAAAAAGTGTAACTTTAACTTGTCAAAATGTAACTTTAATTTATCAAAACGTAACTTTAACTTATAAAACCGTATCTTCAACTTCTAAAAATGTAATTCTTCAAAACGGAACTTTAACTTTACAAAATTTAATTTTAACTTGTAAAAAACGTAACTATAACTTGTCAAAATGTAACTTTAACTTGAAAAAAACGTAACTATAACTTGTCAAAATGTAACTTTAACTTGTCAAAACGTAACTATAACTTCTAAAAAGTATAACTTTAACTTGTCAAAACGTAACTTTAACTTGTAAAAAACGTAACTTTAACTTGTAAAAAGTGTAACTATAACTTGTCAAAATGTAACTTTAACTTGTTAAAATGTAACTTTAACTTGTAAAAAGTGTAACTTTAACTTGTCAAAATGTAACTTTAACTTATCAAACCGTAAAATTAACTTATAAAACCGTATTTTAAACCAGTCAAAATGTAACTTTAACTCTTGAAAAGGGAACTTTAACTTTACAAAATGTAACTTTAACTTGTCAAAATCTAACTGTACTTGTCAAAACGTAATTTTAACTTGTCAAAACGTTACTTTAACTTGTAAAAAACGTAACTTTAACTTGTAAAAAGTGTAACTTTAACTTGTCAAAATGTAACTTTAACTTATCAAAACGTAACTTTAACTTATAAAACCGTATCTTCAACTTGTCAAAATGTAACTTTAACTCTTCAAAACGGAACTTTAACTTTAGAAAATGTAACTTTAACTTGTCAAAACGTAACCTTACCTTGTAAAAAACGTAACTATAACTTGTTAAAATGAAACTTTAACTTGTCAAAACGTAATTTTAATTTCTAAAAAGTGCAACTTTAAATTGTCAAAATGTAACTTTAACTTATCAAAACGTAACTTTAACATATAAAACCGTATCTTTCACTTGTCAAAATGTAACTTTAATTTGTCAAAATGTAACTTTAAGTTGTCAAAATGTAACTTTAACTTGTCAAAACGTAACTTTAACTTGTAAAAAGTGTAACTTAAACTTATCAACACGTAACTTTAACTTATAAAACCGTATCTTTAACTTTAATAAATGTAACTTTAAAATGTCAAAATATAACTTTATCTTGTCAAATCGTAACTTTAACTTGTCAAAATGTAACTTTAACTCTTCAAAACGTAACTTTAAAATGTCAAAATATAACTTTAACTTGTCAAATCGTATCTTAAACTTGTCAAAATGTAACTTTAACTTGTCAAATAGTATCTTAAACTTGTCAAAATGTAACTCTTTAAAACGGAACTTTAACTTTACAAAATGTAACTTTAACTTGTCAAAACGTAACTTTAACTTGTAAAAAACGTAACTATAACTTGTCAAAATGTAACTTTAACTTGTCAAAATGTAACTTTAACTTGTAAAAATTGTAACTTTAACTTGTCAAAATGTAACTTTAATTTATAAAAACGTAACTTTAACTTATAAAACCGTATCTTTAACTTCTAAAAATGTAATTCTTCAAAACGGAACTTTAACTTTACAAAATTTAATTTTAACTTGTAAGAAACGTAACTATAACTTGTCAAAATGTAACTTTAACTTGAAAAAAACGTAACTATAACTTGTCAAAATGTAACTTTACTTTGTCAAAACGTAACTTTAACTTCTTAAAAGTATAACTTTAACTTGTCAAAACGTAACTTTAACTTGTAAAAAACGTAACTTTAACTTGTAAAAAGTGTAACTTTAACTTGTCAAAATGTAAATTTAGCTTATCAAAACGTAACTTTAACTTATAAAACCGTATTTTCAACTTCTCAAAATGTAACTCTTCAAAACGGAACTTTAACTTTACAAAATGTAACTTTAACTTGTCAAAATCTAACTTTACCTCTTCAAAACGTAACTTTAACTAGTGAAAATTTAACTTTAAGTTGTCAAAACATAACTTTAACTTGTAAAAAGTGTAACTTTAACTTGTCAAAATGTAACTTTAACTTATCAAAACGTAACTTTAACATATAAAGCCGTATCTTCCACTTGTCAAAATGTAACTTTAAAATGTCAAAATATAACTTTAACTTGTCAAATCGTATCTTAAGATTGTCAAAATGTAACTTTAATTCTTCAAAACTTAACTATAACTTGTCAAAATGTAACTTTAACTCTTCAAAACGTAACTTTAACTTGTCAAAATGTAACTTTAACTTGTCAAAATGTAACTTTAACTTGTCAAAACGTAACTTTAATTTGTAAAAAGTGTAACTTAAACTTATCAACACGTAACTTTAACTTATAAAACCGTATCTTTAACTTGACAAACGTAACTTTAAAATGTCAAAATATAACTTTATCTTGTCAAATCGTAACTTTAACTTGTCAAAATGTAATTTTAAATTATCAAAACGTAACTTTAACTTGAAAAAAACGTAACTATAACTTGTCAAAACGTTACTTTAACGTGTCAAAACGTAACTTTAACTTTATAAAATGTCAAAATATAACTTTATCTTGTCAAAATCGTAACATTAACTTGTCAAAATGTAACTTTAACTCTTCAAAACTTAATTTTAACTTAATAAAATGTAAATTTAACTTGTCAAAACGTAACTTTAACTTGTAAAAAACGAAACTATAACTTGTCAAAATGTAACTTTAACTCTTCAAATGAAACGTTAACTTTACAAAATGTAACTTTAACTTGTCAAAATCTCACTTTACTTGTCAAAACGTAATTTTAACTTGTCAAAACGTAAGTTTAACTTGTAAAAGACTTAACTTTAACTTGTAAAAAGTGTAACTTTAACTTGTCAAAATGTAACTTTAACTTATCAAAACGTAACTTTAACTTTAGAAAATGTAACTTTAATTTGTAAAAACGTAACCTTACCTTGTAAAAAACGTAACTATAACTTGTCAAATGAAACTTTAACTTGTCAAAACGTAACTTTAACTTCTAAAAAGTGCAACTTTAAATTGTCAAAATGTAACTTTAACTTATCAAAACGTAACTTTAACATATAAAACCGTATCTTTCACTTGTCAAAATGTAACTTTAATTTGTCAAATTGTAACTTTAACTTGTCAAAATGTAACTTTAACTTGTCAAAACGTAACTTTAACTTGTAAAAAGTGTAACTTAAACTTATCAACACGTAACTTTAACTTATAAAACCGTATCTTTAACTTGAATAAATGTAACTTTAAAATGTCAAAATATAACTTTATCTTGTCAAATCATAACTTTAACTTGTCAAAATGTAACTTTAACTTGTCAAAATGTAACTTTAACTCTTCAAAAAGAAACTTTAACATTACAAAATGTAACTTTAACTTGTCAAAATCTCACTTTACTTGTCAAAACGTAATTTTAACTTGTCAAAACGTAACTTTAACTTGTAAAAGACTTAACTTTAACTTGTAAAAAGTGTAACTTTAACTTGTCAAAATGTAACTTTAACTTATCAAAACGTAACTTTAACTCATAAAACCGTATCTTCAACTTGTCAAAATGTAACTCTTTAAAACGGAACTTTAACTTTACAAAATGTAACTTTAACTAGTCAAAATCTAACTTTAACTTGTAAAAAACGTAACTAAAACTTGTACAAATGTAACTTTAACTTGTCAAAACGTAACTTTAACTACTAAAAAGTGTAACTTTAATTTGTCAAAACGTAACTTTAATTTGTAAAAAACGTAACTTTAACTTGTAAAAAGTGTAACTTTAACTTGTCAAAATGTAACTTATCAAAACGTAACTTTAACTTATAAAACCGTATCTTCAACTTCTCAAAATGTAACTTTAACTCTTCAAAACGTAACTTTAACTTTATAAAATGTAACTTCAACTTGTCAAAACGTAACTTTAACTTGTAAAAAACGTAACTATAACTTGTCAAAATGTAACTTTAACTTGTCAAAATGTAACTTTAACTTATAAAACCGTATCTTCAACTTCTTAAAATGTAATTCTTCAAAACGGAACTTTAACTTTACAAAATTTAACTTTAACTTGTAAAAAACGTAACAATAACTTGTCAAAATGTAACTTTAACTTGAAAAAAACGTAACTATAACTTGTCAAAATGTAACTTTAACTTGTCAAAACGCTCCGAACCAAGCTAGATAGTCTCCTATCACTAGGCTCCCCAAAAGCTCATCTGCCCCCAAGGTAGTACGTATCCTGTAAAAGCTATCACAATCATTAATAGGAAGATTACAACTCCGAGAGAACTGGATCGACCAGATCATACATTTAAAAAGTAGTAACAACATTAATGGCATTCATAGTAACTTTAACTTCTAAAAAGTATAAATTTAACTTGTCAAAACGTAACTTTAACTTGTAAAAAACGTAACTTTAACTTGTAAAAAGTGTAACTTTAACTTGTCAAAATGTAACTTTAGCTTATCAAAACGTAACTTTAACTTATAAAACCGTATTTTCAACTTCTCAAAATGTAACTTTTCAAAACGGAACTTTAACTTTACAAAATGTAACTTTAACTTGTCAAAATCTAACTTTACCTCTTCAAAACTTAACTTTAACTAGTGAAAATTTAACTTTAAGTTGTCAAAACATAACTTTAACTTGTAAAAAGTGTAACTTTAACTTGTCAAAATGTAACTTTAACTTATCAAAACGTAACTTTAACATATAAAGCCGTATCTTCCACTTGTCAAAATGTAACTTTAAAATGTCAAAATATAACTTTAACTTGTCAAATCGTATCTTAAGATTGTCAAAATGTAACTTTAAAATGTCAAAATATAACTTTAGCTTGTCAAATCGTATCTTAAGATTTTCAAAATGTAACTTTAATTCTTCAAAACTTAACTTTAACTTGTCAAAATGTAACTTTAACTCTTCAAAACGTAACTTTAACTTGTCAAAATGTAACTTTAACTTGTCAAAATGTAACTTTAACTTGTCAAAACGTAACTTTAATTTGTAAAAAGTGTAACTTAAACTTATCAACACGTAACTTTAACTTATAAAACCGTATCTTTAACTTGACAAACGTAACTTTAAAATGTCAAAATATAACTTTATCTTGTCAAATCGTAACTTTAACTTGTCAAAATGTAATTTTAAATTATCAAAACGTAACTTTAACTTGAAAAAAACGTAACTATAACTTGTCAAAACGTTACTTTAACGTGTCAAAACGTAACTTTAACTTTATAAAATGTCAAAATATAACTTTATCTTGTCAAAATCGTAACATTAACTTGTCAAAATGTAACTTTAACTCTTCAAAACTTAATTTTAACTTAATAAAATGTAACTTTAACTTGTCAAAATGTAACTTTAACTTGTAAAAAACGTAACTATAACTTGTCAAAATGTAACTTTAACTCTTCAAAATGAAACTTTAACTTTACAAAATGTAACTTTAACTTGTCAAAATCTCACTTTACTTGTCAAAACGTAATTTTAACTTGTCAAAACGTAACTTTAACTTGTAAAAGACTTAACTTTAACTTGTAAAAAGTGTAACTTTAACTTGTCAAAATGTAACTTTAACTTATCAAAACGTAACTTTAACTCATAAAACCATATCTTCAACTTGTCAAAATGTAACTTTAACTCTTCAAAACGGAACTTTAACTTTAGAAAATGTAACTTTAACTTGTAAAAACGTAACCTTACCTTGTAAAAAACGTAACTATAACTTGTCAAATGAAACTTTAACTTGTCAAAACGTAACTTTAACTTCTAAAAAGTGCAACTTTAAATTGTCAAAATGTAACTTTAACTTATCAAAACGTAACTTTAACATATAAAACCGTATCTTTCACTTGTCAAAATGTAACTTTAATTTGTCAAATTGTAACTTTAACTTGTCAAAATGTAACTTTAACTTGTCAAAACGTAACTTTAACTTGTAAAAAGTGTAACTTAAACTTATCAACACGTAACTTTAACTTATAAAACCGTATCTTTAACTTGAATAAATGTAACTTTAAAATGTCAAAATATAACTTTATCTTGTCAAATCATAACTTTAACTTGTCAAAATGTAACTTTAACTTGTCAAAATGTAACTTTAACTCTTCAAAAAGAAACTTTAACATTACAAAATGTAACTTTAACTTGTCAAAATCTCACTTTACTTGTCAAAACGTAATTTTAACTTGTCAAAACGTAACTTTAACTTGTAAAAGACTTAACTTTAACTTGTAAAAAGTGTAACTTTAACTTGTCAAAATGTAACTTTAACTTATCAAAACGTAACTTTAACTCATAAAACCGTATCTTCAACTTGTCAAAATGTAACTCTTTAAAACGGAACTTTAACTTTACAAAATGTAACTTTAACTTGTCAAAATCTAACTTTAACTTGTAAAAAACGTAACTAAAACTTGTCAAAATGTAACTTTAACTTGTCAAAACGTAACTTTAACTACTAAAAAGTGTAACTTTAATTTGTCAAAACGTAACTTTAATTTGTAAAAAACGTAACTTTAACTTGTAAAAAGTGTAACTTTAACTTGTCAAAATGTAACTTATAAAACCGTATCTTCCACTTCTCAAAAGGTAACTTTAACTCTTCAAAACGTAACTTTAACTTTATAAAATGTAACTTTAACTTGTCAAAACGTAACTTTAACTTGTAAAAAACGTAACTATAACTTGTCAAAATGTAACTTTAACTTGTCAAAATGTAACTTTAACTTGTAAAAAGTGTAACTTTAACTTGTCAAAATGTAACTTTAACTTATCAAAACGTAACTTTAACTTATAAAACCGTATCTTCAACTTCTTAAAATGTAATTCTTCAAAACGGAACTTTAACTTTACAAAATTTAACTTTAACTTGTAAAAAATGTAACTATAACTTGTCAAAATGTAACTTTAACTTGAAAAAAACGTAACTATAACTTGTCAAAATGTAACTTTAACTTGTCAAAACGCTCCGAACCAAGCTAGATAGTCTCCTATCACTAGGCTCCCCAAAAGCTCATCTGCCCCCAAGGTAGTACGTATCCTGTAAAAGCTGTCACAATCATTAATAGGAAGATTACAACTCCGAGAGAACTAGATCGACCAGATCATACATTTAAAAAGTAGTAACAACATTAATGGCATTCATAGTAACTTTAACTTGTCAAAACGTAACTTTAACTTGTAAAAAACGTACCTTTAACTTGTAAAAAGTGTAACTTTAACTTGTCAAAATGTAACTTTAGCTTATCAAAACGTAACTTTAACTTATAAAACCGTATTTTCAACTTCTCAAAATGTAACTTTTCAAAACGGAACTTTAACTTTACAAAATGTAACTTTAACTTGTCAAAATCTAACTTTACCTCTTCAAAACGTAACTTTAACTAGTGAAAATTTAACTTTAAGTTGTCAAAACATAACTTTAACTTGTAAAAAGTGTAACTTTAACTTGTCAAAATGTAACTTTAACTTATCAAAACGTAAATTTAACATATAAAGCCGTATCTTCCACTTGTCAAAATGTAACTTTAAAATGTCAAAATATAACTTTAACTTGTCAAATCGTATCTTAAGATTGTCAAAATGTAACTTTAATTCTTCAAAACTTAACTTTAACTTGTCAAAATGTAACTTTAACTCTTCAAAACGTAACTTTAACTTGTCAAAATGTAACTTTAACTTATCAAAATGTAACTTTAACTTGTCAAAACGTACCTTTAATTTGTAAAAAGTGTAACTTAAACTTATCAACACGTAACTTTAACTTATAAAACCGTATCTTTAACTTGACAAACAAAACTTTAAAATGTCAAAATATAACTTTATCTTGTCAAATCGTAACTTTAACTTGTCAAAATGTAATTTTAAATTATCAAAACGTAACTTTAACTTGAAAAAACGCAACTTAAACTTGTCAAAACGTTACTTTAACGTGTCAAAATGTAACTTTAACTTTATAAAATGTCAAAATATAACTTTATCTTGTCAAAATCGTAACATTAACTTGTCAAAATGTAACTTTAACTCTTCAAAACTTAATTTTAACTTAATAAAATGTAACTTTAACTTTTCAAAACGTAACTTTAACTTGTAAAAAAAATAACTATAACTTGTCAAAATGTAACTTTAACTCTTCAAAATGAAACTTTAACTTTACAAAATGTAACTTTAACTTGTCAAAATCTCACTTTACTTGTCAAAACGTAATTTTAACTTGTCAAAACGTAACTTTAACTTGTAAAAGACTTAACTTTAACTTGTAAAAACTGTAACTTTAACTTGTCAAAATGTAACTTTAACTCTTCAAAATGAATCTTTAACTTTACAAAATGTAACGTTAACTTGTCAAAATCTCACTTTACTTGTTAAAACGTAATTTTAACTTGTCAAAACGTAACTTTAACTTGTAAAAGACTTAATTTTAACTTGTAAAAAGTGTAACTTTAACTTGTCAAAACGTAACTTTAACTTATCAAAACGTAACTTTAACTCATAAAACTGTATCTTCAACTTGTCAAAATGTAACTCTTTAAAACGGAACTTTAACTTTACAAAATGTAACTTTAACTTGTCAAAATCTAACTTTAACTTGTAAAAAACGTAACTAAAACTTGTCAAAATGTAAGTTTAACTTGTCAAAACGTTACTTTAAATGCTAAAAAGTGTAACTTTAATTTGTCAAAACGTAACTTTAACTTGTAAAAAACGTAACTTTAACTTGTAAAAATTGTAACTTTAACTTGTCAAAATGTAACTTTAACTTATTAAAACGTAACTTTAACTTATAAAACCGTATCTTCAACTTCTCAAAATGTAACTTTAACATGTCTAAATGTAATTTTAATGTGCCAAAACGAAACTTTAACTTATAAAAAATGTGGTTTAACTTGTAAAAACTGTACTTTAACTCGTAAAAAACATACTTCAACTTGTAAAAAATGTACTTTAACTTGTAAAAAACGTACTTTAACTTGTCAAAACATAACTTTAACTTGTCAAAACGTAAGTTTTACTTATTAAAAACGTACTTTAACTTTTAAATAACGTAATTTTACTTGTCCCTACGAAACTTTATCTTGTAAAAAACGTACTTTAACTTGTAAAAAATGTAATTTAACTTTTCAAAACGTAACTTGAACTTGTAAAAAACGTACTTTAACTAGTATAAATGTAATTTTAATGTGTGAAAACGTAACTTCAACTTGTAGAAAACCTAATTTCTGGTAAATGATGTGGTTTAACTTGTAATAAAGTGTACTTTAACTTGTAAAAAATGTACTTCAACTTGTAAAAAGCGTACTTTAACTTGTAAAAAACGTACTTTAACTTGTAAAAAACATAATTAAACTTTTCATAACGTAACTTGAACTTCTAAAAAAATATACATTAACTTGTAAAAAATATACTTTAACTTGTCAAAAATGTGGTTTAACTTGTAAAAAATTTACGTTAACCTATAAAGAACGTACTTCAACTTGTAAAAATGTAATTTTAATGTGTCAAAACCTAACTTTAACTTGTCAAAACGTAAGTTTAACTTGTAAAAAACGTACTTTAACTTTTAAATAACTTAATTTTACTTGTCTCAACGAAACTTTATCTTGTAAAAAAAGGTACTTTAACTTGTAAAAAGCGTAGTTAAACTTGTCAAAACGTAACTTGAACTTGTAAAAAACGTACTTTAACTTGTCTAAATGTAATTTTAATGTGCCAAAACGTAACTTTAAGTTGTTAAAACGTAACTGTAACTTGTAAAAAACATAATAAAACTTGTCATAACGTAACTTTAACTTGTAAAATATGTACTTTAACTTGAGAAAATGTAATTTTAATGTGTCAAAACGTAACTTTAAGATGTTAAAACGTAACTTTAAGTTGTAAAAAATGTACTTTAACATGCAAAAAACATACTTTAACTTTAAAAAAACGTACTTTAACTTGTAAAAAACATATTTTAACGTGTCAAAATGTAACTTTAACTTGTAAAAACGTAACTTTAACTTGTTAAAAAAGTACTTTAACTTGTAAAAATGTAATTTAATTTGTAAAAAACGTACTTTAACTGGTCAAAACATATCGTTAACTTGTCAAACCGTAACTTTAACTTCTCAAAACGTAACTTTAACTTGTTAAAAACGTACTTTAACTTGTAAAAAACGTACTTCAACTTGTAAAAACGTACTTTAACTTGTAAAAAACTTAATTAAACTTATCAAAATGTAACTTAAACTTGTCAAAACGTAACTTTAACTTGTAAAAAACTTACTTTAACTTGTAAAAAACGTACTTTAACTTGTCAAAAATGTGGTTTAACTTGGTAAAAATGTACTTTAACTTGTAAAAAACGTACTTCAACTTGTAAAAAACGCAATTTAACTTAAAAAAAACGTACTTTAACTTGTCAAACCGTAACTTTAACTTGTTAAAAAAGTGTATTAACTTTTAAAAACGTAATTGTACTTGTCACAATGAAACTTTATCTAGAAAAAAACGTACTTTTACTTGTCTAAATGTAATTTTAATGTGCCAAAACAAAACTTTAACTTGTTAAGAATGTGGTTTAACTTGTAAAAACTGTACTTTAACTCGTAAAAAACGTACTTCAACTTGTAAAAAACGTATTTTAACTTATCAAAACATAACTTTAACTTGTAATAACGTAAATTTAACTTGTAAAAAACATACATTAACTTGTAAAAAAAAGTACTTTAACTTATCAAAAATGTGGTTAAACTTGTAAAAAATGTACTTTAACTTGTAAAAAACGTACTTCAACTTCTAAAAAACGTACTTCAACTTTTCAAAAATGTGGTTAAACTTGTAAAAAATGTACTTTAACTTGTCAAAAACGTACTTCAACTTGTAAAAAACGTACTTTAACTTGTAAAAAACGTACTTTAACTTGTCAAAACATAACTTGAACTTGTAAAAAACGTACTTTAACTTGTCAAAATGAAATTTTAATGTGTCAAAACGTAACATTAAGTTGTTAAAACATAACTTTAACTTGTAAAAAACGTAATTTAACTTGTCAAAACGTAATTTTAACTTGTAAAAACCGTACTTTAACTTGTTAAAATGTATTTAATGTCTCAAAACGTAACTTTAAGTTGTTAAAACGTAACTTTAACTTGTAAAAAATGTACTTTAACTTGTAAACAACGTACTTCAACTTGTAAAAAACGTACTTTACCTTATAAAAAACGTATTTTAACGTGTCAAAATGTAACTTTAACTTGTCAAAACATAATTTTAACTTGTTAAAAAGTTTCTTTAACTTGTTAAAAACATACTTTAACATGGCAAAATGTAATTTTAATGCGTCAAAACGAAACTTTAACTTTTAAAAACTGATATGATCCTTACCAACAAATGTGATAAGACCCAATAACAAGAATTGGAAATAAGACCCCAAGATCTGAAAAGGATTAGAATGTTGAGATTTGACCAATTATCTGGAAAGATAAGAACCAAACCTATGATGTTTATGACGCCACACCAAGATACTCAAGATGAATGCTTAAGAATCAAGATGATAAGTCAAGTTGCTGAACGCCACAAGATAACTTGATAAGTTCAAAGAAGTCTTTTCAAGAATAAGAAAAAACACAAAACTCACATATCATTCATTCAAAAAGGTAGTTGTCTGATTACAATGTTCTAAACACTTAGTTATAGCCTTTGAAAGGCTTTACAACCACACCAAAACGTTTTTCCCAACCACTCTGAAAACAACATTAAAGACACTAATTAATTAAACCTGAAAACTAAATGCCAATAACTCTCAGCCCTCATTACTTTGAAACTGAAAGTTTTTGACATAAAAACACAATAAACAACACACTTAATGTATAAAAACACCCCAAATTCGTCCAACCTCTCTGAGTGGTTACAATAGTAACTCTCAAAAAAGTAAACAACCTCACTTAATGCCAAAAACGTGGGTCCAATGCCTAAAAACGACATAGGCATTCTGATTACTCCTCTAGAGCCTTAATCATGCTAATTAGGCTCTCTTGCTTCAGATTTGCTTCAAATTATGGCCCAAGTGAATTAACTTCTTGAATCAGCCCATTTAAAGCCTCTTTGAGCTGTTTGGCTTTAAATCTTGTGAGAGGTCCACTAGGTAAACTTAATGGATCACTTGATAGTTTTCTTCTTGTCATTTCAGATCCACTTTCATCCATTTGAGCTCCTTCATCACTTGAATCCACTTTAGCTCCCTGATTCTCATCATTCTCCCCATCTTGAAAGTGATTTGTCCTCAAATCACCTACATCAAAATAGGATAGATCAGAAACATTAAAGCTTGCACTTACACCATACTTACCTGGTAAATCAAGCTTGTAGGCATTGTCATTGATACGCTCCGAAATTTGGAATGGTCCATCGCCCCTTGGAAGTAATTTGGAACGTCTTTGCTCAGGGAATCGTTCTTTCCTCATGTGCAACCAAACCCAATCCCGGGGCTCAAATATCACTTTCTTGCGGCTCTTGTTGGCATTCTTTACGTATTGCTCAGTCCGTCACTCTATGTTTTGCCTTGTCTTCTCATGAATTTGTTTCACCATATCTGCTTTCTTTTTCCCATCCAAGTTAACTTGTTCACCAATAGGTAAAGGAATCAAATCCAGAGGTGTTATTGGATTAAAACCATAAACAATTTCAAAAGGAGAGAACTTGGTTGCAGAATGAACACTACGATTATATGCAAATTCAACATGTGGCAAACAATCTTCCCAAGATTTCAAGTTTTTTTAATGATAGCACGCAACAAAGTAGACAATGATCTATTTACGACTTCAGTTTGCCCATCGGTTTGTGGGTGACAAGTAGTAGAAAATAGTAGTTTTGTTCCCAACTTTCCCCACAAAGTTTTCCAAAAATAACTCAAGAATTTTGCATCTTTATCTGAAACAATTGTGCGAGGCATACCATGCAACCTAACAATCTCTTTGAAAAACAAATCAGCAATATTTGATGCGTTATCAGTTTTGTGACATGCAATAAAATGTGCCATTTTTGAAAATCGATCAACGACCACAAACACAGAATCTCTCCCCCTCTTAGTCCTTGGTAAGCCTAAACCAAAGTCCATTGAAATATCAACCCAAGGTGCACTAGGAATTGGAAGTGGTGTATACAAACCATGTGGTTGTTGTTTAGATTTGGCCCGTTTACAAGTTATGCAACGTTCACAGATTTTTTCAACATCTTTTTTCATATGTGGCCAATAAAAATGTTCATGTAACACACCCAACGTTTTAGCCACCCCAAAATGACCCATCAAACCACCAGAATGTGCTTCTCTAACAAGTAGTTCACGTAATGAAGAATGAGGAATGCATAATTTATTTTCACGAAATAAAAAACCTTCATGACAAAAAAATTTCCCATTCGACCCTCTAGAACAACTTTCAAGGGCTTCCCCAAAATCAGAATCACAAGCATACAATTCCTTAATGTACTCAAATCCAAGCAACTTAGAATCTAAAGTAGAGAGTAGAACATACCTGCGAGATAATGCATCTGCCACAACATTCTCCTTACCTTGCTTATATTTGATCACATAAGGAAATGTTTCAATAAACTCCACCCACTTGGCATGTCGTCTATTCAGTTTGTGTTGGCCCTTCAAATGCTTCAATGACTCATGATCCGTATGTATCACAAATTCTTTAGGCCAAAGATAGTGCTGCCAATTTTCCAAACTCCTAACCAATGCATATAATTCCTTATCATAAGTAGGATAGTTTAGGGCTGCCCCACTCAACTTTTCACTAAAAAATGCAATTGGTCTTCCTTCTTGCATCAAAACTCCACCAATTCCTAAACCTAATGCATCACACTCAATTTCAAACGTTTTAGTGAAGTTAGGTAAAATAAGCAAAGGAGCATTAGTTAATTTTTCTTTAATCAGTCTGAATGCCTTTTCTTGCTCAGATCCCCATTTAAATGAGACGTTCTTCTTGATGACTTCGGTTAACGGTGACGCAAGGCTGCTAAAGTCTCGAACAAATCGCCGATAAAAACTAGCCAAACCATGAAAACTTCTTACCTGACTTACCGAAGTAGGAGTTGGCCAATCATGAATTGCCTTCACCTTTTCCCCATCAACTTCAATTCCTTTAGCACTTACAACAAAACCAAGAAACACAAGCTTATCCGTGCAAAATGTACATTTCTTAAGATTTGCAAATAAGCTTTCTTTTCTCAAAACTTCTAAAACCAATTTTAGATGTGCTACATGATCCTCAAGGTTCTTACTATAAATCAGAATATCGTCAAAGTAGACAACGACAAAATGTCCTAGGAAAGCACGTAAAACATGGTTCATAAGTCTCATGAATGTACTAGGGGCGTTGGTCAAACCAAAAGGCATAACTAACCATTCATATAATCCATATTTTGTTTTAAATGCAGTTTTCCACTCATCACCTTCTTTCATTCTAATCTGATGATATCCACTCTTAAGATCAATTTTAGAAAACACACACGATCCATGCAATTCATCTAGCATATCATCTAAACGACGAATAGGATGTCGATACTTTACCGTAATGTTGTTGATGGCTCGACAATCAACGCACATTCTCCATGTCCCATCCTTCTTTGGTACTAGAATCACTGGAACAGCACAAGGAATCATGCTTTCTCTCACATGTCCGTTCTCCATTAGCTCGCTGACTTGCCTCTCAAGTTCCTTAGTCTCCTCCGGATTACTTCTATAGGCTGGTCGATTTGGGATTGTGGAACCAGGAACAAAGTCGATTTGATGTTCAATCCCTCGAATAGGAGGTAAACCTGGAGGTATCTCTTCCGGAAATACATCTACAAATTCCTGCAAAAGAGAAAAAATATTGCTCGGCAAAGATCCGGCTAGATCATTAGTACATAAAAAGGCCTCCTTGTACATAAGTACTATAAGGGGCTGATGAGTGAATAATGCCCTCTTGATCTCACTTTTTTTTGCCATGAGATTATTTTTTTCACTCATGTTTCGCTCTTTTTTTTTCATTTTTTTCTTTTCCTTTTTCTTTTTCTTTTTCCTTTTCTTTTTCTTTTTCTCTTTTTTTTGTAACTTCAATTGATCAGCAAGAACTTGATTGGGACTTAATGGTACAAGTGTAACAGGTTTCTTTTTAATAATAAAAGAGTAACGATTGGTGAAACCGTCATGTGAAACCCTCCTATCAAATTGCCATGGTCTTCCTAAAAGCACGTGACAAGCTACCATCGGGACCACATCACAAAGCACCTGATCTTCATACTTTCCAATAGAAAATGCCACAAGAACTTGTTTTGTCACCTTGATGTTTCCACTATCATTCAGCCATTGAAGACGGTAAGGTCGTGGATTCTTCAAGGTAGGCAGCGCCAATTTCTCAACCAGATCAATACTTGCGACATTCGTGCAACTTCCTCCATCAATAATCACGCTACACACCTTCTGGTTCACAAAACATCGAGTATGAAACAAATTTTCGCGCTGATTGTTTTCTTCTTTCTTCACTTGCGTACTAAGGGCTCTCCTTGCAACTAATAGTTCTCCATCAACTGGGTATTCACCATCGCTGCAATCCTCAAGACGTGGCATGTCCCCCTCTACGTCATCTTCCTCATCCTCTGATTCAAGTTGACCTTGCGAGTTTATCACCATAGTGTTGGGATTGGTGCCCACAAAGGAGAATATTAGACATTTTATTTATTATTTGTAATATTTTGCTGAAACATTAATATTAATAAATAAGCTTTCTTTTCCTATAGTTTGTGTTTATGTATGTATGCTACGCTCTGAAACTGTCATCAACAAAAAGGGTGTTAAATACAGATTTGACATGATAACCCCTAGTGACTAGTTTAAACCATTTGTTCACAATCTTAAGACCGATTGAGCATTCGAGTCTAAGTAACGATTGTTTGAATGAATCATGATATCTTATCATGTGATATAGAAAGTTGTGACTCTATGATTTCATTCTTGATATCTTATAGAAGATATTGAACAAGACCTAGTGATTCTATGGAAGCTCGATATAAAACCGTTTAATCCAGAAGATCCAAGATCACATACGAGGGGTACTTCGATAACTACCTTAATCCTGAGGTGAGTGCATAGTCGATACTACACTTTATGTCATTTGATTTGTCAATGGGCGATGGCCGTGTAATGGCTGCATCTGACCCGACGGTTGGTGACATAATGTTGTAGTGTTGGATTATGTGATTCACATATATGGAATTCGTGTACACATAATGAAAGTCATTGTATCACACTATGGTTTGTTACGAGATAGTGAATGAATTAATCTGGCCAGATAATCATTGAATATGAGATTCCTTGATTAAAACATGCGACATGTATTGACGTCTCACTTTATGTTTTTTCTCATTCACAAGTAACAAACGAGTTAGTGAAATAATAACTCTAGGGGTAAAACGGTAATTTTACATTCCCCGGACTTACTGATACACACGAAGAGTATTTTGGTAAAGTACACCGTGGATCGAGTACAGAAAAGTTCTGTGACTTCAAACGGAAAAATATGCGCGCATGAACTTAGAGATTTTCAATATTGGTCCTTTAGTGGAGTCGACCATTATTAAGAATTATAAGCCGGAAATAATTTGTGAATTATTGAGTCTGTGCTATATTCTCAAGCTTCGTTCATGTGGGTCCATAAGGTCTCAATGATGCACATTAGAAGAGATTAATTGAATGCAATAAATTGATTTACTCATTAGAGAAATTTATTTTCCAAGCAAATTAATGAATACTGTGTTATTCATTAATTATTGATTTTGTGAATTAAAGAACTTTATTATTGTAATAATAATTTTCTTGAGAATTCATAATAACAATATTAGAAAATAAAACGTTTCTCGTTTTATGTTATTCGATAACCATGAAACAATTTAATAACGAGTTATTAAATAATTGAGAGTTCTAAATTAAGTCGAATTTGGAAATTAAATCAAGGCAATTTGGGAAATAAAATTGAGAATCGAGTAGGACATACGGGCCGGCCATTAACATGGTTTTGGGCTGAATATCGATTCAACAAAAGCCCACATGAAAGCCTATTAACAATGTCTATAAACAAAGGGTTTGAGGAAACCCTAGGAGAAGCTTACTCTCTCTCTCTTCCCCTCCCTCTTGGCCGACCACCCTATCACCCGAGAGGACGAAAAATTTCGTTTCTTGTTTTCTCGTGTGCGTTCATCTAAGCCCACACTCATCTTCTCGTTTTTCTTCTTGTGTCATCGTTGAATCAACTTGTGGTTGTTTGGTCCATTTTCGTTTTCTGGAAATCTGACCTCCGAACCAAAGATTCGATGAATTCGACGAATCTGAGTCTGCAAACCCAGATCTCTCTCCGAACCCATTTAAGTCATTTCGTTGCCGACGCAATGCGAAAAACGGCGTCCCGATCCGAGCTTCCATGAGCTCTCAGCTTCGTCGCGAAGTTTAGCCTGCGATCTGCCTCCGCCCATCCGCGCGAACCTGCGCCTGACTCCGCCCATCCGCGCGAACCTGCGCCTGACTCCGCCCGACCGCCCCTCTGCGTGTCCCAGCAGCCTGCCGCCTTTATCCAGCCGAGTCTGCCTCTGCCCAGGTCGCTGCCGACGTTGCCGCTGTTCCTCCGCCTGAGCCCAGAGGTGCCTGCCCCTCTCAGCCGCTCCGGGGTCTCCTAGGGCCACTGCCTTCTGCGTTGGACGAGTCCAGCCGCTGCCGCCTGTTTCCAGCCTGCCTAGGACCGCGCGCCATCTGCTGCCAGCTTCCCGAACCAGCCCCAAGGATGTGCCTGCTTGCCGCCTTCGCTGCCCGTGTTGACGAGCCGAGGAAGTCTCTTGCAAACCCGGAATTGCAGAAGCTTGAAGATTCTCGCATGGAACTCGTTTTCAATTCCCCGACTGAGTTATTTATAACTCGACGATGTAAGTTTCGATAATCTTAAATACTCTTAATTGATATAATTGTTATGATTGTTTGGAGTGTTTGATTTTATTGAAATAACATGTTTAGAATTAAATTGTTAATTAACATGCTTATGATTTTAATGCCAATAGGTTGTTAGATATTAAATAGTTTAATATGATAGATCGTTTTTATTATTAATTCTGCACGTAATTAGTTATGTTTAATAATAATTTACTTAAATCGTTAAGTAATTTCCAACAAATGGTATCAGAGCTATAATTGGCATTAAAATCTAAGTTGTAACGAGTTTTAAAATTTGTTTAAGCTAGTTGATTGTTGGCATTTTTGGATATGATTGTTTATTGCATTTTGAATGTTATAAATTATGATTGGTTGTTTATGGATGGAACCTTATTGATATGGCCTTAGGATTTTGTTTCCGGTTACGTCCGGGTTTATTTTATTTTTCTTTTAAATTGTGAGCCTCAATTTTCGAGGACGTTTAAGTTGTAAAATATAAAATTGTTGTAATCCGGCGACGTAAAGACGTGGGACGAAGGAGACTCGGTGTTGGCCGCACGTTATTGAATGTGTGAGAGCTAAATCGAGAGACTAAATTTGGCCGCACGTTATTGAACGTGTGAGTGCTAATTGAGTGGGAGGAAATCGGAGTTGGCCGCACGATGGAAACGTGTGGGTGCTAATCCGATCGACTGAATGACGCGTCATCAAGCACTTCGACCGTAAATAATAGAAAATTAAATAGGATTTAATAGTTTATGTAATTATTTTATGGGTTGTATTTAGAAATAGGCCATTCAATGAGTTAAATTAGTTATGCTTTATTTAATTTAATCTCATTGCATAGCACGTCACACGTCATATAGGATAACCGCCAACATCAAAATTAACATGAATTTTTCATATAGTTTATAATTAAATAATGAGTTATAAATTGTAAACTGTTTTTAATAGAATATGATTCTTTCCAAAAACTAAGTGGGAGGGTTGTTTATCGTTGAAACAACCCATGGTCCCCGATGTGAATTTAATTGACTTAATGTGTGATGAACTAAGAGTCACCCTCGTGGCCCTCCCTTTAATGGGAGTACTTCGGAAGCATTAAGTTAATCAAATTGTTACGAACCAAGCCTTAAAGAGAAACGATGATGCGGGGTCTCCCCTAGGTGAACCGTTATCAAAGTGACTTGATTAAAGGCCCACACGTCGGTTGCACACTTAGACTTATGTTTTAAAGTAATCCTCCCTCGAGGCCCTGCATTAAAAATAAGTGACCAAAGTTTATGGTAATTAGTAAGAACTAGAAGTTGTGACTTCTTGGATGGTTCGAACTAAATAGTGATGTGTCACGACTATGAAAGGAGATTAATTACAGTTTCCCCTAGGAAAAGTAATTAATCATTATTGTTCATAATATCATGAATTGCTTACATGCTTTCCTCACCATATTAGGACTGTTGCATGCATCATGTAGTTCGCATTTGTAGCACATACTAAATTTATTTATTTTATTATTTGTTTCAGCAAATGTCTTTTAAATACCCCACATAGAATTATTTTAAGTACAAACAAACTCGAGGGTGAGAATTACGTAGATTGGAAACGTAACCTCGACATTATATTGACGATTTAAAAGCACAAGTACGTTCTCACTGTCCCCTGTCCTCCTATTCCGAATTATGACTCGAGTCAGGAAGACAAGACTCATATAACTTTTGGATGAGATCCGATGAGATTACAAGGTGCTATATTCTAGCATCTATGAGCAATGTGTTGCAGCAGTTTCATAGACACATCGATACAACGTACAAAGTGTTGTACAACGTACTTGAGATGTTTGGAGGTTATAGGCGTCAGGCTAGGCAGCAAGCTTTTCGCAGTTTCTTGAACTGTAGAACGAATCTAGAAACTCTTGTTCAGACCACATGCTTGCGATCATGGGTCATATGAACGAGATGGAGATTCTTGGATCAGAGATCAATAGAGACACCAAAATAGATATGATCTTGAAAACTCTCTATGACTCTTTTAATTGTTTCCGTCTGAACTATTCCATGAACAAGCTCGACTATACAGTCTAGGAGCACATGAAACAGTTGCAGACTGCCAAGGGTCCTCTCCCTAAGAACAAATAGAAGTCAAGTGAGCTCAACGTTACTGAACATAGAGGCCTCGACATCTGGTTCTAAGAGGTTTAAGAGGAAGCCCAAAAACGCCAACCGAACAAGAATATTTGTCACCTAAGCTTATTACACGACAAACAAAGTGTCGCCCGGGATCTTAGATCGCGGGGCATCTGAGCATGTTGTTTGTAATTTGAATGGTTTTGAGAAAATCAAGAGCTTGAGCGACAAAGAATTATGATTCACTTGGGAAGCCATAAACGGTCACATGTTGATGAGACCGACGACACGTATCTATGGCACTCTTGTCTTGGACATATTGCCCTAGATAGGATTAAGAGATTGGCTAAGGATGATCTTTTGAAATCTCTACAGGTGGGGACTCTTCCCACTTGTGAATTCTGTCTCAAGGACAATATGACCAAGAGGCTTTTCTCTTCGAAAGGTCTTAGAGCCACGTATGCTTTTGGAACTCGTACATACTGATGCATGTGTTCCATTTAACATCCAGGCACATGGAGGCTATGAGTATTTCGTAACTTTCACCGATGACTACTCGCGTTTTGGTTATGTCTACTTTATGCGACATAAATCTGAAACCTTTGAAATGTTCAAGGTGTTTAAGGTTTTAGTCGAGAAGCAGACAGAGAAACAGATCAAAACTCTTCGATCAGATCAAAGGGGAGAGTATTTGTCTGGAGAGTTTGAAGACTTTCTTAAGGAAGAAGGTATTCATTCTCAGCTTACAGCACCTGGCACCCCGCAATTAAACGGTGTGTCAGAGAGAAGGAATTGAACTCTACTAGATATGGTGAAATCGAGGATGAGTTACTCATCACTTCCCGATTCGTTCTATGGATACTTCTTAGAAGCGGCAGCGTACATTCTGAACAAGGTTCCATCTAGAACGGTTCCTGGAACACCTTGCGAGATATTGAGTGGCAGAAAATCCTTTTTACACCACGTCCGTATCTGGGTTGTCTAGCACATGTGCTGAGACAAAAGACTAGCAAGTTGGCTAGTCGTTCAGAAGTATGCCCCTTCATAGGACATTCAAAAAAATCGAAAGGTTGCATCTTCTATAGCTCTACTGATCAGAAAACATTTGTTAGTACGAATGCTAGGTTTCTGGAAGCAGACTATATGAAGGATGTTGTACCGAGAAGCAGACTCGTGCTTAAGGATCTATTGGATGAAGTAGCTTGTACAGAGAATAGAAAGAGTTCTATTCCAATAGTGGAAGATACACACCCGGAGCGAGAGACTCATGCGATTCGTCGCAGTATCAGGACCGTGCGACAGCCTGACCGATACATGGGTGTCGGAGAGATTTTCACTGCAGTTGCATATCAGGAGGATGATGATCCGATATCGTTTTCCCAATTGAAGTAGATTTCTGAAGCAAACCTCTGGCAAGAAGCCATGAACGTTGAAATGCATTTGATGTATTACAACGATGTCTGGAAGCTTGTAGACTTACCCGAAGGCATCAAGCCTGAAGGATGTAAGTGAATCTACAAGAAGAAGAGAGGTCCGGATGGAAATGTTACAACATTTAAGGCTAGACTGGTGGCGAAAGGGTTCACACAAAAGGAAGGTATCTATTATGAGGATACCTTCTCTCCAGTCGCGATGCTGAAGTCCATCCGTACTCTCTTGTCCATTGTTGCCGTCCTGGATTATGAAATTTGACATATGGATGTCAAGACTGCATTTTTGAGTGCCAATCTTGATGAGCGCATTTATATGGCTCAACCAGACGGGTTCGTGGAGAAAGGCCAACAGAGCAAGGTTTGCGAGTTGCCAAAGTCCATTTATGGACTGAAGCAAGCATCTAGGTCATGGAATATTAAATTTGACGAGACTCTGAAAGGCTACAGCTTTGATCAGTCAGTAGATGAGCCATGCGTCTATATGATGATAACCGATGGCAAAGTGTGTTTTCTAAATCCTATATGTCGATGACATACTACTCATTCAGAATGATGTTGGTAAGTTATCAGAGGTTAAGATCTGGCTGTCAAAGCAATTTGAGATGAAGGATCTGGGAGAACCGGCTTACATTCTGGGTATTCAGAATATTCCGTGACCGGAAGAACCGGAAGTCAGCGTTTTCCCAAGCATCTTATATTGATAAGATCATGGATCACTTTAGTATGCAAGACTCCAAGAAAGGGCAGTTACCCTTTAGACATGGAGTGCATCTCTCAAGTAAGCAGTCTCCTAAGACACCTCAAGAGGTTGAGGACATGAAACATGTTCCATACGTCTCAGCCGTCGGAAGTCTCATGTATGCTATGCTTTGTACTAGACCAGATATTCGCTGCGCAGTAGGCGTGGTGAGTAGGTTTCTGTCGAACCCTGGACCCTAGCACTGGGTTACTATGAAGCATGTTTTGAAGTACCATCGTATGACGAGGAACTACATGCTATAATACTCAGGTAGTGACCTGAATATGACGGGATATACCGACTCCGATTTTCAAACGGACAAGGATTTTAGGAAGTCCACATTAGGGTATGTGTTTACCCTGAATTGTGGATCTGTGGTCTTGCATTGCTGACTCGACCACGGAAGCCAAATATGTGGCAGCTTGTGAAGCTGAAAAAGAGGCTGTGTGGCTGAGGAAATTCCTTATGTACATGAAATTTGTTCCAAGTGCAAGCGAGCCCATTACACTTTATTCAGATAACAGTGACGCTATAACCAATTGTAAGGAGCCAAGAAGTCACAAGCGCTCAAAACACATTGAGCGCAAATATCACCTCATGCGAGATATTGTGAACTAAAGGATATTGTATCTCCTTTGAGTCAAGTGGGAGTTTGTTGGGATTGGTGCCCACAAAGGAGAATATTAGACATTTTATTTATTATTTGTAATATTTTGCTGAAACATTAATATTAATAAATAAGCTTTCTTTTCCTATAGTTTGTGTTTATGTATGTATGCTACGCTCTGAAACTGTCAACAACGAAAAGGGTGTTAAATACAGATTTGACATGATAACCCCTTGTGACTAGTTTAAACCATTTGTTCACAATCTTTAGACCGATTGAGCATTCGAGTCTAAGTAACGATTGTTTGAATGAATCATGATATCTTATCATGTGATATAGAAAGTTGTGACTCTATGATTTCATTCTTGATATCTTATAGAAGATATTGAACAAGACCTAGTGATTCTATGGAAGCTCGATATAAAACCGTTTAATCCAGAAGCTCCAAGATCACATATGAGGGGTACTTCGATAACTACCTTAATCCTGAGGTGAGTGCATAGTCGATACTACACTTTATGTCATTTGATTTGTCAATGGGCGATGGCCGTGTAATGGCTGCATCTGACCCGACGGTTGGTGACATAATGTTGTAGTGTTGGATTATGTGATTCACAGATATGGAATTCGTGTACACATAATGAAAGTCATTGTATCACACTATGGTTTGTTACGAGATAGTGAATGAATTAATCTGGCCAGATAATCATTGAATATGAGATTCCTTGATTAAAACATGTGACATGTATTGACGTCTCACTTTATGTTTTTTCTCATTCACAAGTAACAAACGAGTTAGTGAAATAATAACTCTAGGGGTAAAACGGTAATTTTACATTCCCCGGACTTACTGATACACACGAAGAGTATTTTGGTAAAGTACACCGTGGATCGAGTACAGAAAAGTTCTGTGACTTCAAACGGAAAAATATGCGCGCATGAACTTAGAGATTTTCAATATTGGTCCTTTAGTGGAGTCGACCATTATTAAGAATTATAAGCCGGAAATAATTTGTGAATTATTGAGTCTGTGCTATATTCTCAAGCTTCGTTCATGTGGGTCCATAAGGTCTCAATGATGCACATTAGAAGAGATTAATTGAATGCAATAAATTGATTTACTCATAAAATACAAATTGTGATTTGTATAGAGAAATTTATTTTCCAAGCAAATTAATGAATACTGTGTTATTCATTAATTATTGATTTTGTGAATTAAAGAACTTTATTATTGTAATAATAATTTTCTTGAGAATTCATAATAACAATATTAGAAAATAAAACGTTTCTCGTTTTATGTTATTCGATAACCATGAAACAATTTAATAACGAGTTATTAAATAATTGAGAGTTCTAAATTAAGTCGAATTTGGAAATTAAATCAAGGCAATTTGGGAAATAAAATTGAGAAACGAGTAGGACATACGGGCCGGCCATTAACATGGTTTTGGGCTGAATATCGATTCAACAAAAGCCCACATGAAAGCCTATTAACAATGTCTATAAATAAAGGGTTTGAGGAAACCCTAGGAGAAGCTTGCTCTCTCTCTCTCTTCCCCTCCCTCTTGGCCGACCACCCTATCACCCGAGAGGACGAAAAATTTCGTTTCTTGTTTTCTCGTGTGCGTTCATCTGAGCCCACACTCATCTTCTCGTTTTTCTTCTTGTGTCATCGTTGAATCAACTTGTGGTTGTTTGGTCCATTTTCGTTTTCTGGCAACCTGACCTCCGAACCAAAGATTCGATGAATCCGACGAATCTGAGTCTGCAAACCCAGATCTCTCTCCGAACCCATTTAAGTCAGTTCGTTGCCGACGCAACGCGAAAAACGGCGTCCGGATCCGAGCTTCCATGAGCTCTCAGCGTCGTCGCGAAGTTTCGCCTGCGATCTGCCTCCGCCCATCCGCGCGAACCTGCGCCTGACTCCGCCCGACCGCCCCTCTGCGTGTCCCAGCAGCCTGCCGCCTTTATCCAGCCGAGTCTGCCTCTGCCCAGGTCGCTGCCGACGTCGCCGCTGTTCCTCCGCCTGAGCCCAGATGTGCCTGCCCCTCTCAGCCGCTCCGGGGTCTCCTAGGGCCACTGCCTTCTGCGTTGGACGAGTCCAGCCGCTGCCGCCTGTTTCCAGCCTGCCTAGGACCGCGCGCCATCTGCTGCCAGCTTCCCGAACCAGCCCCAAGGATGCGCCTGCTTGCCGCCTTCGCTGCCCGTGTTGACGAGCCGAGGAAGTCTCTTGCAAACCCGGAATTGCAGAAGCTTGAAGATTCTCGCATCGAACTCGTTTTCAATTCCTCGACTGAGTTATTTATAACTCGACGATGTAAGTTTCGATAATCTTAAATACTCTTAATTGATATAATTGTTATGATTGTTTGGAGTGTTTGATTTTATTGAAATAACATGTTTAGAATTAAATTGTTAATTAACATGCTTATGATTTTAATGCCAATAGGTTGTTAGATATTAAATAGTTTAATATGATAGATCGTTTTTATTATTAACTCCGCACGTAATTAGTTATGTTTAATAATAATTTACTTAAATCGTTAAGTAATTTCCAACACATAGCCCTTTTGTTTGGACACTCGCTGGCTATATGTCCCGATCCTCTACATTTAAAACACTTAATATCACGTGTTTTAGTAGAAATCACCTCTTTATTTCCTTGATTAGCCTCTGGTTGTTGTTTGAAGTTTTTGGAAGAGTCAAATTTTGGCTTGTTTACTTGAAATTCTTCTCGTCTAGGTCCTGCCCTCCACGAATTTGTTGAAGGCATACTCTGTCCCCTCCTAGCCATGTTCCTTCGCTTTAGTTGCTGCTCCGCTTTGACAGCTTGGTGCACCATATCGGTCAACTCCACGTGATGTTGCATCTCCACCATATCGCGATTTAGCCCATGCAAAAATCTGGCCATCGTTGCTTCTCTGTCCTCCACCACGTTTGCTCTTATCATTGCCACCTCCATCTCCTTGAAATACTCATCTACACTCTTTATTCCTTGAGTTAGACGCTGCAATTTGTTGTACAACTCCCGATGGTAATAACTTGGAATAAATCTCCTCCTCATGATAGCTTTCATCTCCTCCCAAGTCTCCACCGTTCGCTCTCCATTTCTCCTCCTTTCTTTCAAAAACTGATCCCACCATATCATGGCATAATCAGCAAACTCAATCGCTGCGAGTTTCACCTTCTTCATTTCCGAGTAGTTATGACACTCGAACACCATCTCAATCTTTTGCTCCCACTCCAAATACACTTCAGGTTCATTTCTCCCATGAAAAGACGGTATTGTCACCTTTATACTCCCCAAATCATCATCCCTTCTAGGCCTTCCCATCCTAGGTTCTCTGTTTCCATTGCCACGCCCAAACCTGCCCCGGTTGTATTGACGCTCTTCTACACCATCTCAAACACTCGCTCACGTGTTTCTCTCAATAATGTATACACTCAACGCTCGTGTTTAAAATAAAATGGCTTTTACCCTCAAATAATCTCACACTCTTGCCTTTTTCCACTCTAGTGTTTTTTTTTATATTCTTAATCAGACTAAATAAACAACAAGTGTTTCAAGTAGCAATTCAATGTGTGAAACAACTCAACAAACCACCAGATTCAAAAGAAACAAAAAATAAGATAAGTGATGAACAACCAAAACTCAAAAAACATAAAATGGTGACTTACTAATTCTAGAATCAGAACATAAAACAAATGTTCTACAAAGATAAATAGAATTCTGTTTTTCAATAGGCTTTTTTTTTTTTTTACTTTACTTTTTTTTTTTCATGCTTTTTTTTGTTTTGCACCTTTTTTTTTTGCCTTTTTTTGTTGCAACTGAAAGAGATACGAGAATAAAAAAAAAGAACGCTAGTTTTTTTTTTTTTTTTTTGTGCTGAACAAACGAAATTAAATACAAGGATAGACAAACTTTTCCTTAGAACACAAGCTCTGATACCAAATGATATGATCCTTACCAACAAATGTGATAAGACCCAATAACAAGAATTGGAAATAAGACCCCAAGATCTGAAAAGGATTAGAATGTTGAGATTTGACCCAATATCTAGAAAGATAAGAACCAAACCTACGATGTTTATGACGCCACACCAAGATACTCAAGATGAATGCTTAAGAATCAAGATGATAAGTCAAGTTGCTGAACGCCACAAGATAACTTGATAAGTTCAAAGAAGTCTTTTCAAGAATAAGAAAAAACACAAAACTCACATATCATTCATTAAAAAAGGTAGTTGTCTGATTACAATGTTCTAAACACATAGTTATAGCCTTTGAAAGGCTTTACAACCACACCAAAACGTTTTTCCCAACCACTCTGAAAACAACATTAAAGACACTAATTAATTAAACCTGAAAACTAAATGCCAATAACTCTCAGCCCTCATTACTTTGAAACTGAAAGTTTTTGACATAAAACACAATAAACAACACACTTAATGTATGAAAATACCCCAAATTCGTCCAACCTCTCTGAGTGGTTACAATAGTAACTCTCAAAAGAGTAAACAACCTCACTTAATGCCAAAAACGTGGGTCCAATGCCTAAAAACGACATAGGCATTCTGATTACTCCTCTAGAGCCTTAATCATGCTAATTAGGATCTCTTGCTTCAGATTTGCTTCAAATATTGGCCCAAGTGAATTAACTTCTTGAATCAGCTCATTTAAAGCCTCTTTGATTTGTTTGGCTTTAAATCTTGTGAGAGGTCCACTAGGTAAACTTAATGGATCACTTGATAGTTTTCTTCTTGTCATTTCAGATTCACTTTCATCCATTTAAGCTCCTTCATCACTTGAATCCACTTTAGCTCCCTGATTCTCATCAAAAACGTAACTTTAACTTGTAAAAAACATACATTAACTTGTAAAAAACGTACTTTAACTTGTCAAAAACGTATCTTTAACTTGTATAAAATGAACTTTTAACTTGTAAAAAACGTACTTCAACTTGTAAAAAACGTACTTTAACTTGTAAAAAACGTACTTTAACTGGTAAAAATATAATTTTAATTTATCAAAACGTAACTTTAAGTCGTTAAAACGTTTTAACTTCTAGAAAATGTAATTTCTTGTAAAAGATGTGGTTTAACTTGTAAAAAATGTACTTTAACTTGTAAAAAACGTACTTCAACTTGTAAAAAAACATACTTTATTAACTTGTAAAAATTGTACTTTAACTTGTCAAAACGTGACTTTAACTTGTCAAAACGTAACTTTAACTTGTAAAAAGCATACATTAACTTGTAAAAAATGTACTTTAACTTGTCAAAAATGTGGTTTAACTTTTAAAAAATTTACATTAAGTTTTAAAAAACGTACTTCAACTTGTAAAAACTGTACTTTAACTTGTTAAAAAAGTACTTTAACTTGTCAAAACGTTAGTTTTACTTGCTAAAAACGTAACTTGAACTTCTAAAAAAACGTACTTTAACTTGTCAAAATGTAATTTTAATGTGTCAAAACGTAACTTTAAGTTGTTAAAACGTAGTTTTAATTTGTAAAAACCGTAATTTAACTTGTGAAAACGTAACTTTAACTTGTACAAAACGTACTTTAGCTTGTAGAGACGTAACTTTAACTTCTAAAAAACGTACTTTAACTTGTCAAAACATAAGTTTAACTTGAAAAAATGTACATTAACTTGAAAAAAACGTACTTCAACTTATAAAAAACGTACTTTAACATGTAAAAAAAATATTTTAACGTTTCAAAATGTAACTTTAACTTGTCAAAACATAACTTTAACTTGTTAAAAACTTACTTTAACTTGTAAAAAACGTACTTTAACTTGTCAAAACATAATTTTAATGTGGAAAAACGTAACTTTAACTTGTAATAACGTAACTTTAACTTGTAAAAAACATACATAACTTGTGAAAAAAGCACTTTAACTTGTAAAAAACGTACTTCAACTTGTAAAAAACGTACTTTAACTTGTAAAAAACGTACTTGAACTTGTCAAACTGTAACTTTAACTTGTAAAAAAAGTATATTAACTTTTAAAAAACGTAATTTTACTTGTCACAATGAAAATTTATCTTGTAAAAAGCGTACTTTAACATGTAAAAAACATAATTAAACTTGTCAAAACATAATTTGTACTTGTAAAAAACTTACTTAAACTTGTCAAAATGTAGTTTTAATGTGTCAAAACGTAACTTTAAGTTGTTAAAACGTATCTTTAACTTGTAAAAAATGTACTTTAACTTGTAAAAAACGTACTTCAACTTGTAAAAAACATACCTTAACTTGTAAAAAACGTATTTTAACGTGTCAAAATCTAAATTTAACTTGTCAAAACGTAACTCTTACTTGTTAAAAACTTACTTTAACTTGTAAAAAACGTACTTTAACTTGTTAAAATGTAATTTTAATGTGTAAAAACGTAACTTTAACTTGTAAAAACTTAACTTTAACTTGTAAAAACATACATTAACTTGTAAAAAACGTACTTTAACTTATAAAAAATGTGGTTAAACTTGTAAAAAAATGTACTTTAACTTGTAAAAAACGTACTTCAACTTGTAAAAAACGTACTTTAACTTGTAAAAAACGTACTTTAACTTGTAAAAACGTAACTTGAACTTGTAAATAACGTACTTTAACTTGTCAAAATGTACTTTTAATGTGTCAAAAGGTAACTTTAAGTTGTTAAAATGTAATAACGTGTAAAAACCGCAACTTAACTTGTCAAAACGTAACTTTAACTTGTCACAATATAAGTTTAACTTGTTAAAAACGTACCTTAACTTTTAAAAAACGTACTTTAACTTGTCAAAACGTAACTTTAACATGTCAAAACGTAATTTTAACTTGTAAAAAACATACATTAACTTGTAAAAAACGTACTTTAACTTTTTGAAAATGTGGTTTAACTTGAAGAAAATGTTCTTGAACTTGTAAAAAACATACATCAACTTGTAAAAACTTACTTTAAATTGTAAAAAACGTATTTTCACTTGTCAAAACGTAACTTGAACTTGTCAAAGCGTAACTTTAAGTTGTTAAAAACGTACTTTAACATGTCCAAACGTAATTTTAACTTGTAAAAAAAATACATTAACTTGTCAAAAACGTACTTTAACTTGTTAAAAATGTGGTTTAATTTAAACAAAATGTACTTGAACTTGTAAAAAACGTATATCAACTTGTAAAAAACGTACTTTAAATTGTAAAAACGTATTTTCACTTGTTAAAACGTAACTTGAACTTGTCAAAACGTAAGTTTAACTTGTTAAAAATGTACTTTAACTTGTAAAAAATGTACTTCAACTTGTAATAAACGTACTTCAACTTTTCAAAAATGTGGTTAAACTTGTAAAAAATGTACTTTAACTTGTCAAAAACGTACTTCAACTTGTAAAAAACGTACTTTAACTTGTAAAAAACGTACTTTAACTTGTCAAAACATAACTTTAAATTGTCAAAACATAATTTTAACTTGTTAAAAAGTTTCTTTAACTTGTAAAAAACATACTTTAACATGGCAAAATGTAATTTTAATGCGTCAAAACGTGACTTTAACTTGTCAAAACGTAACTTTAACTTGTAAAAAGCATACATTAACTTGTAAAAAACGTACTTTAACTTGTCAAAAATGTGGTTTAACTTGTAAAAAATTTACATTATGTTGTAAAAAACGTACTTCAACTTGTAAAAACTGTACTTTAACTTGTTAAAAACGTACTTTAACTTGTCAAAACGTTAGTTTTACTTGCTAAAAACGTAACTTGAACTTCTAAAAAAACGTACTTTAACTTGTCAAAATGTAATTTTAATGTGTCAAAACGTAACTTTAAGTTGTTAAAACGTAGTTTTAATTTGTAAAAACCGTAATTTAACTTGTCAAAACGTAACTTTAACTTCTAAAAAACGTACTTTAACTTGTCAAAACATAAGTTTAACTTGTCAAAACGTACATTAACTTGTAAAAACGAACATTAACTAGTTAAAACATAACTTTAACTTGTCACAACGTAAGTTTAACTTGTTCAAAATGTACTTTAACTTTTAAATAACTTAATTTTACTTGTCACAACGAAACTTTATCTTGAAAAAAAGTACTTTAACTTGTAAAAAACGTAATAAACTTATCAAAACGTAACTTTAACTTGTAAAAAACGTACTTGTACTTGTCAAATAGTAACTTTAACTTGTTAAAAAAGTATATTAACTTTTAAAAAACGTAAGTTTACTTGTCAGAATAAAACTTTTTCTTGTAAAAATCGTACTTTAACTTCTAAAAAACATAATTAAACTTGTCAAAACGAAACTTGTACTTGTAAAAAACGTACTTTAACTTGTCAAAATGTAATTTTAGTGTGTCAAAACGTAACTTTAAATTGTTAAAACGTATCTTTAACTTGAAAAAATGTACATTAACTTGAAAAAAACGTACTTCAACTTATAAAAAACGTACTTTAACATGTAAAAAAAATATTTTAACGTTTCAAAATGTAACTTTAACTTGTCAAAACATAACCTTAACTTGTTAAAAACTTACTTTAACTTGTAAAAAACGTACTTTAACTTGTCAAAATATAATTTTAATGTGTAAAAACATAACTTTAACTTGTAATAACGTAACTTTAACTTGTAAAAAACATACATAACTTGTGAAAAAAGCACTTTAACTTATCAAAAATGTGGTTAAAGTTGTAAAAAATGTACTTTAACTTGTAAAAAACGTACTTCAACTTGTAAAAAACGTACTTCAACTTTTCAAAAACGTGGTTAAACTTGTAAAAAATGTACTTTAACTTGTAAAAAACTTACTTTAACTTGTAAAAAACGTACTTTAACTTGTCAAAACGTAACTTGAACTCGTAAAAAACGTAATTTAACTGGTCAAAATGATATTTTTAATGTGTCAAAACGTAACTTTAAGTTGTTAAAACATAACTTTAACTTGTCAAAACGTAACTTTAACTTTTAAAAACCGTACTTTAAAGTGTTAAAATGTAATTTTAATGTGTCAAAACGTAACTTTAAGTTGTTAAACGTAAATTTAACTTGTAAAAAATGTACTTTAACTTGTAAAAAAAGTACTGCAACTTGTAAAAAACGTACTTTAACTTGTAAAAACATACTTTAACTTGTCAAAACGTAACTTTAACTTGTTAAAACGTACGTTTAACTTGTTAAAAACGTAATTTAACTTGTAAAAAACATACTATAACTTGTCAAAACGTAATTTGAACTTGTAAAAAACATAAATTAAGTTGTAAAAAACGTACTTTAACTTGTCAAAACGTAACTTTAACTTGTCAAAACGTACTTTAACTTGTAAAAAACGTACTTTAACTAGTTAAAATATAACTTTAACTTGTCACAACGTAAGTTTAACTTGTTAAAATTGTACTTTCACTTTTAAAAAACTTAAATTTACTTGTCACAACGAAACATTATCTTGAAAAAAAATACTTTAACTTGTAAAAAACGTAATAAACTTGTCAAAACGTAACTTAAACTTGTAAAAAGCGTACTTTAACTTGTCAAAATGTAATTTTAATGTGTCAAAACGTAACTTTAAGTTATTAAAACGTAACTTTAACTTGTAAAAAACGTAATTTCTTGTAAAAGATGTGGTTTAACATGTAAAAAAAAAATTTTAACTTGTAAAAAACATACTTCAACTTGTAAAAAATATACTTTAACTTGTCAAAACTTAACTTTAACTTGTCAAAACGTAATTTTATCTTGCAGAAAACATACATTAACTTGTAAAAAACGTACTTTAACTTGAAAAAAATGTGGTTTAACTCGTAAGAAATGTACATTAACTTGTAAAAAAATGCTTCAACTTGTAAAAAACGTACGTTAACTTGTAAAAAACGTACTTAAACTTGTCAAAACGTAACTTTGACTTTTCAAAATGTTAGGTTTACTTGTTAAAAACGTACTTTAACTTTTAAAATACTTAATTTTACTTGTCACAACAAAACTTTATGTTGTAAAAAAAGTACTTTAACTTGTTAAAAACCTAATTAAACTTGTACAAAACGTACTTTAACTTGTCAAAATGTAATTTTAATGTGTCAAAACATAACTTTAAGTTGTTAAAACGTAACTCTGACTTGTAAAAACCGTAATTTAACTTGTCAAAACGTAACTTTAACTTGTAAAAAAGGTACTTTAACTTGTCAAAACGTAACTTTAACTTGTCAAAACGTATCTTTAACTTGTCGAAACGTACTTTAACTTGTAAAAAACGTACTTTAACTAGTTAAAACATAGCTTTAACTTGTAAGAACGTAAGTTTAACTTGTTAAAAATGTACTTTAACTTTTAAATAAATTAATTTTACTTGTCACACTGAAACTTTATCGTGAAAAAAAGTACTTTAATTTGTAAAAAACGTAATAAACTTGTCAAAACGTAACTTAAACTTGTAAAAAACGTAATAAACTTGTCAAAACGTTACATAAACTTGTAAAAAACGTACTTTAACTTGTCAACATGTAATTTTAATGTGTCAAAACGTTACTTTAAGTTATTAAAACGTAATATTAACTTGTAAAAAAAGTAATTTCTTGTAAAAGATGTGGTTTAACTTGTAAAAAAAAACTTTAACTTGTAAAAAACGTACTTCAACTAGTAAAAAATGTACTTTAACTTGTCAAAAAGTAACTTTAACCTGTCAAAATGTAATTTTATCTTGTAAAAAAAATACATTAACTTGTAAAAAACGTACTTTAACTTTTCAAAAATGTGGTTTAACTTGTAAAAAATGTACATTAACTTGTAAAAAACGTACTTCAACTTGTAAAAAACGTACGTTAACTTGTAAAAAATGTACTTTAACTTGTCAAAACGTTAGTTTTACTTGTTATAAACGTACTTTAACTTTTAAAAAACTTAATTTTACTTCTCACAACAGAACTTTATCTTGTAAAAAAAGTACTTTAACTTGAAAAAACGTAATTAAACTTGTCAAAACGTAACTTGAACTTTTAAAAAACGTACTTTAACTTCTCAAAATGTAATTATAATGTGTCAAAACATAACTTTAAGTTGTCAAAACGTAACTTTGACTTGAAAAACCGTAATTTAACTTGTCAAAACGTAACTTTAAATTGTAAAAAACGTACTTCAACTTGTCAAAACGTAACTTTAACTTGTCGAAACGTAACTTTAACTTGTTAATAACATACATTCACTTGTAAAAAACATAATTTTAACTTGTAAAAAACGTACTTAAACTTGTAAAAACGTAGTTTAACTTGTCCAAACGTAACTTTAACTTGTCAAAATATAAGATTAACTTGTAAAAAATGTACTTTAACTTGTAAAAAACGTACTTCAACTTGTAAAAAACGTACTTTAACTTGTAAAAAACGTACTTTAACTTGTCAAACTGTAACTTTAACTTGTAAAAAAAGTATATTAACTTTTAAAAAACGTAATTTTACTTGTCACAATGAAACTTTATCTTGTAAAAAGCGTACTTTAACATGTAAAAAACATAATTAAACTTGTCAAAACATAATTTGTACTTGTAAAAAACTTACTTAAACTTGTCAAAATGTAGTTTTAATGTGTCAAAACGTAACTTTAAGTTGTTAAAACGTATCTTTAACTTGTAAAAAATGTACTTTAACTTGTAAAAAAACGTACTTCAACTTGTAAAAAACGTACTTTAACTTGTGAAAAACGTATTTTAATGTGTCAAAATCTAACTTTAACTTGTCAAAACGTAACTTTTAGTTGTTAAAAACTTACTTTAACTTGTTAAAAACGTACTTTAACTTGTTAAAATGTAATTTTAATGTGTAAAAATATAACTTTAACTTGTAAAAACTTAACTTTAACTTGTAAAAACATACATTAACTTGTAAAAAACGTACTTTAACTGATCAAATATGTGGTTAAACTTGTAAAAAAATGTACTTTAACCTGTAAAAAAATGTACTTTAACTTGTAAAAAACGTACTTCAACTTGTAAAAAACTTCCTTTAACTTGTAAAAAACGTACTTTAACTTGTAAAAACGTAACTTGACCTTGTAAATAACGTACTTTAACTTGTCAAAATGTAATTTTCATGTGTCAAAAGGTAACTTTAAGTTGTTAAAATGTAATAACGTGTAAAAAACGCAACTTAACTTGTCAAAACGTAACTTTAACTTATAAAAAACGTACTTTAACTTGTCAAAATGTAATTCTAATGTGTCATAACATAACTTTAAGTTGTTAAAACGTACATTAACTAGTAAAAAACGTATTTTAACGTGTCAAAATGTAACTTTAACTTGTTAAAAACATACATTCACTTGTAAAAAACGTAATTTTAACTTGTAAAAAACGTACTTAAACGTGTAAAAACGTAGTTTAACTTGTCAAAATGTAACTTTAACTTGTCAAAATATAAGTTTAACTTGTTAAAAACGTACCTTAACTTGTAAAAAACGTACTTTAACTTGTCAAAACGTAACTTTAACGTGTCAAAACGTAATTTTAACTTGTAAAAAACATACATTAACTTGTAAAAAGAGTACTTTAACTTTTTGAAAATGTGGTTTAACTTGAAGAAAATGTTCTTGAACTTTTAAAAATCATACATCAACTTGTAAAAACTTACTTTAAATTGTAAAAAACGTATTTTCACTTGTCAAAACGTAACTTGAACTTGTCAAAGCATAAATTTAACTTGTTAAAAACGTACTTTAACGTGTCAAAACGTTATTTTAACTTGTAAAAAACATATATTAACCTGTAAAAAACGTACATTAACTTGTTCATAATGTGGTTTAACTTGAAGAAAATGTTCTTGAACTTGTAAAAAACATACATCAACTTGTAAAAAACGTACTTTAAATTCTAAAAAACATATTTTCACTTGTCAAAACGTAACTTCAACTTGTCAAAACGTAAGTTTACCTTGTTAAAAACGTACTCTAACGTGTCAAAACGTAATTTTAACTTGTAAAAAAATACATTAACTTGTCAAAAACGTACTTTAACTTGTTAAAAATGTGGTTTAATTTGAACAAAATGTACTTGAACTTGTAAAAAACGTGTATCAACTTGTAAAAAACGTACTTTAAATTGTAAAAACGTATTTTCACTTGTCAAAACGTAACTTGAACATGTTAAAACGTATTTTAACTTGTAAAAAACGTATTTTAACGTGTCAAAATGTAACTTTAACTTGTTAAAAACGTAACTTTAACTTGTTAAAAACGTACTTTAACTTGTTAAAAAACCTACTTCAACTTGTAAAAAACGTACTTTAACTTGTAAAAAAAGTAATTTAACTTGTCAAAATGTAACTTTAACTTGTCAAAACGTAACTTTAAGTTGTTAAAAACTTACTTTAACTTGTAAAAAACGTACTTTAACTTGTCAAAAATGTGGTTTAACTTGTAAAAAATGTACTTTAACTTGTAAAAAACGTACTTCAACTTGTAAAAAACGTACTTCAACTTGTAAAAAACATACTTTAACTTGTCAAACTGTAACTTTAACTTGTAAAAAAAGTATATTAACTTTTAAAAAACGTAATTTTACTTGTCACAATGAAACTTTATCTTGTAAAAAGCGTACTTTAACATGTAAAAAACATAATTAAACTTGTCAAAACATAATTTTTACTTGTAAAAAACTTACTTAAACTTGTCAAAATGTAGTTTTAATGTGTCAAAACGTAACTTTAAGTTGTTAAAACGTATCTTTAACTTGTAAAAAATGTACTTTAACTTGTAAAAAACGTACTTCAACTTGTAAAAAAACGTACTTTAACTTGTAAAAAACGTATTTTAACGTGTCAAAATCTAACTTTAACTTGTCAAAACGTAACTTTTACTTGTTAAAAACTTACTTTAACTTGTAAAAAACGTACTTTAACTTGTTAAAATGTAATTTTAATGTGTAAAAACGTAACTTTAACTTGTAAAACCTTAACTTTAACTTGTAAAAACATACATAAACTTGTAAAAAACGTACTTTAACTGATCAAAAATGTGGTTAAACTTGTAAAAAAATGTACTTTAACTTGTAAAAAACGTACTTCAACTTGTAAAAAACGTACTTTAACTTGTAAAAAACGTACTTTAACTTGTAAAAACGTAACTTGAACTTGTAAATAACGTACTTTAACTTGTCAAAATGTAATTTTAATGTGTCAAAAGGTAACTTTAAGTTGTTAAAATGTAATAACGTGTAAAAAACGCAACTTAACTTTTCAAAACGTAACTTTAACTTATAAAAAACGTACCTTAACTTGTCAAAATGTAATTCTAATGTGTCATAACATAACTTTAAGTTGTTAAAACGTACTTTAACTTGTAAAAAACGTATTTTAACGTGTCAAAATGTAACTTTAACCTGTTAAAAACATACATTCACTTGTAAAAAACGTAATTTTAACTTGTAAAAAACGTACTTAAACTTGTAAAAACGTAACTTTAACTTGTCAAAATATAAGTTTAACTTGTTAAAAACGTACCTTAACTTGTAAAAAACAAACTTTAACTTGTCAAAACGTAACTTTAACGTGTCAAAACGTAATTTTAACTTGTAAAAAACATACATTAACTTGTAAAAAACGTACTTCAACTTGTTAAAAATATGGTTTAATTTGAACAAAATGTACTTGAACTTGTAAAAAACGTATATCAACTTGTAAAAAACGTACTTTAAATTGTAAAAACGTATTATCAATTGTCAAAACGTAACTTGAACTTGTTAAAACGTAAGTTTAACTTGTTAAAAACGTAGTTTAACTTTTAAATAACTTATTTTTACTTGTCACAACGAAACTTTATCTTGTAAAAAAAGTACTTTAACTTGTAAAAAACGTAATTTTAATGTGTCAAAACGTAAAGTTGTTAAAACGTAACTTTAACTTGAAAAAAATGTACTTTAACTTGTAAAAAACGTACTTCAACTTGTAAAAGACGTATTTTAACTTGTAAAGAATGTATTTTAACGTGTCAAAATGTAACTTTAACTTGTCAAAATGTAACTTTAACTTGTTAAAAACGTACTTTAACTTGTAAAAAACGTACTTTAACTTTTAAAAAACGTACTTCAACTTGTAAAAAACGTACTTTAACTTGTAAAAAAAGTAATTTAACTTGTCAAAATGTAACTTTAACTTGTCAAAACGTAACTTTAAGTTGTTAAAAACTTACTTTAACTTGTAAAAAACGTACTTTAACTTGTCAAAAATGTGGTTTAACTTGTAAAAAACGTATTTCAACTTGTAAAAAACGTACTTTAACTTGTAAAAAACGTACTTTAACTTGTCAAACTGTAACTTTAACTTGTAAAAAAAGTATATTAACTTTTAAAAAACGTAATTTTACTTGTCACAATGAAACTTTATCTTGTAAAAAGCGTACTTTAACATGTAAAAAACATAATTAAACTTGTCAAAATATAATTTGTACTTGTAAAAAACTTACTTAAACTTATCAAAATGTAGTTTTAATGTGTCAAAATGTAACTTTAAGTTGTTAAAACGTATCTTTAACTTGTAAAAAATGTACTTTAACTTGTAAAAAACGAACTTCAACTTGTAAAAAACGTACTTTAACTTGTAAAAATCGTATTTTAACGTGTCAAAATCTAACTTTAACTTGTCAAAACGTAACTTTTACTTGTTAAAAACTTACTTTAACTTGTAAAAAACGTACTTTAACTTGTTAAAATGTAATTTTAATGTGTAAAAACGTAACTTTAACTTGTAAAAACTTAACTTTAACTTGTCAAAACATACATTAACTTGTAAAAAACGTACTTTAACTGATCAAAAATGTGGTTAAACTTGTAAAAAATGAACTTTAACTTGTAAAAAACGTACTTCAACTTGTAAAAAATGTACTTGAACTTGTAAAAAACGTACTTTAACTTGTAAAAACGTAACTTGAACTTGTAAATAACGTACTTTAACTTCTCAAAATGTAATTTTAATGTGTCAAAAGGTAACTTTAAGTTGTTAAAATGTAATAACGTGTAAAAAACGCAACTTAACTTGTCAAAATGTAATTCTAATGTGTCATAACATAACTTTAAGTTGTTAAAACGTACTTTTAACTTGTAAAAAACGTATTTTAACGTGTCAAAATGTAACTTTAACTTGTCAAAACGTAACTTTAACTTGTTAAAAACGTACTTTAACTTGTCAAAAAAGTGGTTTAACTTGTAAAAAACGTACTTCAACTTGTAAAAAACGTACTTTAATTGTCAAAATGTAACTTTAACTTGTTAAAACGTAAGTTTAACTTGTTAAAACGTACTTTAACTTGTAAGAAACGTATATTAACGTGTCAAAACGTAACTTTAACTTGTTAAAAACTTGCTTTAATTTGTAATAAACGTACTTTAACTTGTCAAAATGTAATTTTAATGTGTAAAAGCGTAACATTATCTTGTAAAAACGTAACTTTAACTTATAAAAAACATACATTAACTTGTAAAAAACGTACTATAACTTTTCAAAAGTGTGGTTAAACTTGTAAAAAATGTACTTTAACTTGTAAAAAACGTACTTCAACTTGTAAAAAACGTATTTTAACTTGTTAAAAACGTACTTTATTTGTCAAAACGTAACTTGAACTTGTAAAAAACACACTTTCACTTGTCAAAATGTAATTTTAATGTGTAAAAACGTAACTTTAAGTTGTTAAAACATAACTTTAACTTGTAAAAAACGTAATTTAACTTGTCAAAACGTAACTTTAACTTTTAAAAACCGTACTTAACTTGTCAAAATGTAATTTTAATGTGTCAAAACGTAACTTTAAGTTGTTAAAACGTAACTTTAACTTGTAAAAACGTACTTCAACTTGTAAAAAACGTATTTCAACTTGTAAAAACGTACTTTAAATTGTAAAAAACGTATTTTAACTTGTCAAAACGTAACTTTAACTTGTCAAAACGTAAGTTTAACTTGTTAAAAACTTACTTTAACTTCTAAATAACTTAATTTTACTTGTCATAACTAAACTTTATCTTGTAAAAAACGTAAATAAACTTGTAAAAAACGTAAATAAATTTGTCAAAACGTAACTTGAACTTGTAAAAAAGATACGTTAACTTGT